>CM042148.1:112703638-112726138 GCA_023376005.1 Doryteuthis pealeii
CAACTAATATCAATGCTCTGTTGCTGGGTGTATTCCCTGTGGATGGGTATGACACTAAACTGCATTTAATGGTGAGGCTCCAGTTCTGCAAAACTGGGGAGTCTAGAGTATCCCTTCATTGCCATTACTCCAGAGATCTACTACCCAATAATGGTAGTACCTGTTAAAGTCCTATCAATTGGTCAAATAGACCTGTTTAAATATTATTCATATTCACTAAGTATACATGATGCCATTTAACTAAATTATTTGTATTAAGAATAATTACATGAAATTATAATTGCTTAATAACAATTATTAGTTACTTGAAACCATATAAATGTGTGCAAATAAGTAATTATTATCAAGCTGAAAAAATTACTTAGAACCATTTAATTATTAGTATTAGATAGGAATTGAAACCATATAACAGTGTAAAAAAAACAAACCCTGATGTCCACCGTCAATGCTAAAAATAGCAAGGCTCTCCTATCAAATTGATATGAGCTCTCTGGTGACATTGACGTATATACCTCTGTATGTATCTATGAGTTAAAATTCTTCTTCATGCTTGTAGGTGTTGATGACCCAGTCTAACTGATGAAAAATCGGTCGAATTTTGATTCCAGCTCGAGGTAGCCTGCTAAGTCTTGCCACACTTAGGAGACATGTAAAAAAAGAAAAACAAGAAACAAAAAACTTATGAAATAATATTATTATAAATTTACAATGAATGCAATTTACTAACCTCTAGGCATAAATTAACCCTAGGAAAGTTGACAAACCATTAAAATCTGTCAATCAACAAAATCTCAGAACTTGAAAGCTGAAGAATTAAAGAAAGATCCAATGTAAAAGTATCTTCCAGAAAAATTACAGGTAAACCAGTTAAGATATATATATATATATATAAGATGGAGGTGCCTGGTGTAATGGTTAGAGTTCGTAGGAAATGGACTTGTCGACCAGAGTTTAGATGCTGGACAAGGCTGTTTGCATTTCACATAATGCCTAATACTCTTGGGAAAGGTATGCATCCAACTATTCTCCTTCCAGCTATGTGTAAATAGTAGGAAGACTCTTTAACCTTGATTAGGTAACCAGACTAGGAGAAGGAAAACTCTGAATTCAAACCTGTTAAAATCCACTTAAGAAACTGACCTTGTTTCACATCCTGCTCCTGCGGAGGGTTTGGTATATATATATAGATAGATATAGAGAGAGATAAACAAGAACCTAATTAGGAAGGGGATTGAGATTGTTGCTCTTAGTTTATTTGAATTTTGAATAGACTAATGTTAAGATTAAATAATATTTTAAATAAATATTTTTTTGTTGTGTTATGTATAATAAATCATGTAAAATAGGAAGTCCAAAAATATTGTTGTGTAAAGTCACTATTTCTGGGACAGAATGGGCACCAGTTTTTATCAGCTGCAGTTTCGGTCATTATTACTTGCATGTCTCTATCCAATATTCATTTAAAATATCTATTTTAACGTTTTTCAGACTTTCTATTTTATTTTACCCATTATTTTAACTTTCTAATGCCAATGATTTCTAAGATTGGTATTTCATCATCACTTTTTTAATGGGAACGCTATCATTGTTTGGTATTTTGTTTCATATTTTTCTTACATTTCAAGTGTTGAGAGGAACAAGCTTGTGATTTTTTGTTTATGATGTTTAAAACATCATAAACAAAAAATCACAAGCTTTTGCTTCTTTCAACAATTTTTTTTTCATATGATTTGATTATTAGCCCAGTTGAGTCTTCTAAACGTTAATCTTGGACATATTTTCTCGTTTTTTTTTTCCAAAACTTTATACATATTTACATTGTCAGATTTTATATACATTTCTTTTTCATACATATATATATAATACAGATTTCAAAAATTCATTATGAAAAAAAACAAAAAAAACCCAAAAAACCATCCAAGCAAATTTAACCAGAAGATGGTTTTCACTGAATAAATGGACTTGTCACTTTTCCCAGTACATTTTCTGTTCTATCTTTTTTGGCTTCTTAATCGCTTTGAAAACTTTTTAAAACGTTTCTAAGAACAATTTCTTTTAAAAGAAATTTTCTCTTGACTGTGACCTAACGTCAAACAATTAAAAAATACATAACATAAAAGAAATATTCTTGTTTATCTTACCACATTTTGTTCGTCTTATATGTGTGTGCATGTGTGTAGAACATTTTGATAAATTTTGGCTATATAAGTTCAGTGTGTCCGGCAAACAAAAAAATACAGCATACCCTTGTGTTAATAGGACAACTGCCTTATCAATTAGGCTACAAAGAGCACCAGCTGCAATCATCCAAATCAAATCATATAGCCATTCTTTATATTTCTTTGAACACCTGTGAGACAACCAGTTTTATTGACTGTATTGCCTAATGAAACACCATGGAATTTCTTCTGGTAATACACTATATATATATATATATATATATATATATATATATGAGGAAGAATGAATAAAGAAAAGAAAGAAAAAGAATGGATAATAAAAGATGAATTTAATCAATGTCACTTACACATGTTTCGGTCAGTTTATCTGTGTGAAAATATTTTGCACACAAAAGATTCGACCTTCATCAGAGTGAAATTTTATTTTGAATGAAAAAATTCGTTGGGAAATAACTGAGAAATTTTGGAAATGTTCGAATAGAATTTTTTAAAAATCACATTTGGAACGCTGAAATAGACCGTTAGAATTTGGATATTTGATTTTTCTCTGTTGTTTCCCAACAAATTTTTTCATTCAAAATAAAATTTCACTCTGATGAAGGGTGAATCTTCTCTGTGTGCAAAATATTTTTACACAGATAAACTGACCGAAACACATGTGTAAGTGACATTGATTAAATTCATCTTTTATTATCCATTCCATTCTTTCTTTTCTTTATTCATTCTTCCTCATATTGTCAGATTCATTTCCAATTTCACATATATATATATTAACTGACCTAATAAAAATAATTTTCATATCTAATTGAATTATAGATGGGGCCCTAACAGCTGTATCTGTATTTTTTACCTCAATGATGGTGTTGCATAATCTATGTAGTAGCATAGATTATTGGCCACACCCTGTAGGAGAATTCTGCAGGGGATGGAAAACTACTGAACAGTTGAAATCCCACACATCACATGATTTAGTTAGTTGACAGCCAGATACTGGATGAAACAGACGTGTTTTAGCCGGGTGTCAGCTCTGCATGATGAGTTAGTTACAAAGGGCAAATAAAGCTTTGAAAAGCAACAAGTGTTGTTAATTAATTAAGCATGCCTTAGTTAGCCAGAAGAAACCCTAAGAAGAAAAAGATGCAACAGCTAGACTAGATGTAGACATCATGGCCAGAGAGAAGACTGGACAAGGTAAGATTCAACATAATGACTGGAAAAGAACAGCAAGTTATATCTCTCTGATGATACTCTCTCTCTCTCTCTCTCTCTCTCTCTCTCTCTCTCTCTCTGAAGAACTCTTGCATATGTACCCAACGAGGGTATATGAGTATATAACAATGGGATATTTCAAAGTTCACATCAGAACACATTCTATTCAAATAAAGTCCTATTATTATTATTGTAATATGAGTCTTTCTGCTCAATTAACTAGTGACACATGCAAGAGCCACTGCGAGTGGTGTATGGTAAGATCACAGTAGTTGGAGAGCTGCTGTGAGTGGTTTAAAGAAGGCAAAGAGTTAAGTTTTGACTGGTTTACCAAATTTTTAAAACTGGACTATATTGAATGCGAACACTAGAAGTCATAATTATGATTAATAAAAAAAACAATAAAATACCACTAGATGTATTTAATAACAAAAAAATTATAATGATATTTACAGTATATAACAGTTTCAATGTTTGTTTCGTCATAACATGTGATGGTCCATTTTGTAATAATCTGTTGTAACAAAATATATTAGATATTATAGCAAGTCAAAGTTGACTTAAGAGTAATGGCAATACACCCCCCAGAAGGGGAGCCTAACTATTGTATGCAGTTTAGTATCATAACCACACTAACTTTTTTTTTGGGGGGGGGGATTTCTTGTCGGTATGAGAATAATATGAATAGTGATAAGTAGTGTTTTGGTTAATGGTGGTGGTGGTGGTGGCAATGCTAATTGGTAAAGTAAGTTTTATTTATTTATTGGAAACAAATCAAAAGTTTTCATAGAGAATTATCAGCTTTTCTTGAGTTTTACTTATTCTGACTTGAACATCAACTTGTCTTATATTTTTTTTTTTTTTTATATTGAAAATTTAAGATTAAGTTTTAATCGGATTTACTGTCGCCATATTTGATTCTTGACTTTTAAGTAATTTTTAGCTTGCTATGGAAGATATCTTTTGGCTTTCGTTGGTTGGTTGGTTTTTACAGCATGTCAACCCTTGTTGGGTTATTTTATGCCAAAGACATTTTGTTCTATTCATTTTTCATGGGTACTCTATTTTTTTAAAAACTCATTTTTTCCATTTAATCCATAGGTCAGGTACTACCATTCCGGGTTAAGGTGGACCTGGGAGTAATGGTGATAAAAAGAGTACCCCACATTCCCCAGACTTCCAGAATTGGACCTACAACTAGATGCAGTTAACATCATACAAGGACACTAAGATCCTCAGCCACTGCTTTCTAGCACATATATATATTTACCAACCCCTCCGCACGAGCAGGATGTGACACAAGGTCAATTTCTTAAGCGGAGTTCAATAGGTTTGAATTCAGAGTTTTCCTTCTCTTAGACCGGTTGCTTAACCGAGGTTAAAGAGCCCGGTCTGCCCTACTATTTACCCATAGCTGGAGGGAGAATTGGATGCATCTTTCCCAACGGTATTAGCGCTAAGTGAAAATGCAGTTACCGCGTCCAGGATTTCTTCTAGCACATATATGATAAAAAGGGTTTGGGAGTGTAATAGGGCTGGGACAATCATATAGGTGCTAGGGCTTGATGTGACCAGTCAATTCATTTGAGGATCCTCTCTGTCTAATCTAAGTAAGGGTCAAAGTAGAGTGTTTCATGTCATGGACTGCTCAGCTTCTATTTCATATTTGACTAAGAGAAGTTTAAGTAGGTATTTACCCAATCTGTTCACCCCAGGTAGGATGGGGTATCCTGTGAGGATTGAACTTGTTATTCAGTCCAATGAATCTACAAGACTAGCTTGCTAACCATTACACCAAGAAGGTATGCGTCTAAAGCATTTTATGTATATTGTTTCATAAAATATATCATTGTAATGTGTTGTTTTTGCTTCATTATGCTTAAATAAATCTATGCATATTATAAACACTAGCTTATTTAAGTTTTAATCTAATGAAATTTATTAAATTAAAGACTAACTAAATTGAATGAGAACACAGATAAAGATAATTCTTATTTTAATTATATTTTAATTGGTTTCTATATAAAAATCATTCATAGTATTGATTTTTATACATTGGAAAATAAAACAATGATAATAGACATTAATAACACCAAGTAATTATTCATTAAACCCAGTTTTGTTAAAACCAATATGCAAATTAACTACACTATATATTATGTAAACCTTTATTTCTAATACACATTGCAGGATTTTAAATGCACTAATAACATGGACTGTTTTTAGGCAAATCTAAGATTTTCATAAACACTGTTAATAGATAAGCTTTATTCTATGTAATAATAATTTTGACTATAAATTAAATACTCATTGATAATTTTATGCAATTCCAGAGGGTATTGTAATGTAAGAACTGATGTAGTTTTGGTTACAGACAGACACTAAATCTCCATTAAAATAAGATAATGAGAATTTTAATAATATGCATACACTACAGTTGGCAAAATATAAATTGATTTTTTTTTTATAGATAAAAGAAAATCCTCAACACAATACACTGCATGTTTTGCTATTATGCACTGGAAGCCGATCTTCAGGGTAAGTTGAAAATGCCACTTATTCAAATATGTTATAGTCCTGCATATATATATATATATATATATATATATATTACAGCAACCCCTCCACACAAGCAGGATGTGACACAAGGTAAATTTCTTAAGCAGAGTTTAGCTGGGTGGAATTATGTTTTTTCTTCTTCTTCCTAGACTGGTTACCTAGGCAAGGTTAAAGAGCCCAGTCTGTCCTACTATTTACCCATAGCTGGAGGAAGAATAGTTGGATGCATATCTTTTCCAAGAGTATATTATGTATATGGGAAATGTGAACAGCCTTGTGCAGGACTTGAACTCAGCTCACCGAGTCTATTTCCTATGATAACCATTACACAACTAGCCTCCACTTGCAATATTTTGGTACATGATAGTTTGAAGCATGTATATCATATGACTAAAGTATTTTAAGCCGTGGAAGGTACTCCCTGTGATTAGTAGTTCACCACAGAAAGGATGTCCCCCAAATAAGGGGCATCCAACAAGGATCAAACTCGCTATTTAGTTCTAATAGATCTGCAAGAGAAGGAAAGTGAGTAAAAGAGAGAGAGAGGAGAAATGTAAGTAAACTATATATGGTTATTTACTAAGCTTAGCTTACATGTGGCACAAGGCCAGAAGTATGGGGCGCCGAATGAGAATTGAACTCACTAACAATGGTCTGCAAATCTAGCTTACTAACCATGTAAACTATATATATATGGTAAAGGAGGAGAAATAAAATGTAAGCATTAAATTTTATTTTATTTCTTTGTTTAATGACATATTCATAGCTTATTTTATGATCTATCCCTCCTCGTAGAAGAACAGTAGTGATACTATTTAACCCTTAGCTGGAGGGGTTCATACCTTTCTCATGGGTATTAGTCTGAAAGTGATGACACTGTATAGAGACACATGATCATTTTTACCAGATATAAAACTGCTGATTTGATCGACTCCTAAATATAGCAACAATATAATTCACTATTTTGGTAGCCATAATGAAATAACATTACTTTTTGAGAAAATCATTAATTGAATAACCCTTACAAAAATAACTCTTCAGCTAAATCAGTTTTTAATTGTTTCAATTTTTTTAAAAAAATCTCTTATTTTAAGAATAAATCGAAAGCTAGACTTAAGGTGGGACATTTGATTGAACACTCACAATCTACTCTTAGATTTTAATTTAAATTTTCTCCATTTACCTATGGTGGCTGAGCAGTACATGATATGTAACACTCCCCTTTAGCCATTACTTAGGCAAGACAGGTGGTCAGAGAGGCGTCTCCGATCAATTGACTGGTCATGTCAAGCCCTAGCACCTATACAATTGTCCCAACCCTGTTGCAAGCCCTAACCCTTTTTATCATATATGTGCTAGAAGGCAGAGGCTGAGGGTCTTAATATCCTGGGTATGATGTTTCAATTCTAGAGCCCTGAGGAATGTGGAGTACCCCTTCATTACCCTTACTCCCAGGTCCACTTTGACCCAGAGTGGTAGTAGCTGTTAGGGTCCTATCTATGGGTTAAATAGAACTATCTTAATATAACTCCTTTATTCACTACGCTATGTGTCCAATTGAACAATCCAGTGTGAATTTTGGGAACTTATAAACCTAATATCTTGTTTTTGCCTAGAATATCTACCCATTCACTTATGTAGGATTTTTTTACCTAGACTCATATTGGGTGTTTTTTTTTTTGTTTTGTTTTTTTTTAAAATCTAATTGAACCTCTTTAATCATAGGTTCCAAAAGAAGATTCTCGAATCTAACAAGAAATACCTGGAGAAGGCCAGTGGGGGGGAGGGCACATTGGCAGAAACGTTGTACAGATAACAATGAAGATGAGGACAATAGTCCGAATAATACAAATAATACTAATTATCAAGCCTCATCTAAAAAATTCAGAGAAATAAAAACAATTGTGAGTACCCATCAAGAATGAATAAAACAAAACGTCTTTGGCAGAGAATAACCCAATGAGTTGACATGCTGTAAAACCCAATCAACCAACCTTTTAGCTATTTTACAGATTTATTCTTATGATTGAGGGAGTCCTTTACATACCTTCTCCTGACAACTTTTCTTCCAACAAATAAACAATTGTTTAACTTAAATAATGAATGAACTCATCTTTAAGTGTCCTGGGTATGATACTAAACTTCAATTGAGGCTCTTGTTTTGCGGGTCTGGGAGTGTAGAGTCATAATAAGCACATTGAGCGATAGGTACTGCTATCCAATGGTTGACAAAATGAGATTTAAAGAGTGTACTTAGATTTAGCAGGGTACTATATAATTTTAGCAAGCCTGGATAAAAAATTTTAAAATGAGTTTTAAAAAAAATTCAATACCTATCAAGAATGAATAAAACAAAACATGGCATAAAATAACCCAACAAGGGTTGACATGCCATAAAAACCAACCAACCGACATAACCCCTAGGCATGAAATAGCCCTAGACAGGTCGACCTGCCATTAAAATCAATCTATTTTAGAGAATTATATTGAACTGAACATTATCTTTATTATGAATACTAGCAAAATTATGTGCCCCCGGTGAGCAAGTATTAAAGTTTTAATGTAATAAAACATTAGATTAGAAACACTAACAAAACTGAATAAGAATAAATATAGAATTATATTTATTAAAAATCAGTATAGCAAATAATTATTAATTAAAATCATGATGCAAAGTATTCCCACCATATGCTATGTAAACCTTTATTTCTTAGAGATATATAACAAATATTTCAGGATTTGAAATGCATTTATAATATGGACAGTTTTACAGCAAATCTATATCCAATAGATTTTAATAGACATGATTAATAAATGAGATGCTAATTAAGATTAAATAATGACTATTTCATTATCGCTGAGAATATAACTCAAATAACTAAGGAAATCATGACGTCAGTAGTGACGGTTACAGACAGTTATATAATCTCCATTATAATGAGATGATAGATACTATTTTTATGGTTATTATCATCATTGTTTTACAACTGAGTTCTTGTGTGTATATTGAAAATTACGTAAAATATTTTGGCTGCAATAATAATTAAAAAAGAAAAAACTAATGATAATGTTGATAACAATGATGATGATGTATGGTAGTTGGTAAGATGATTATTTTGATGATGATGAAATGAACACAACAAAGTCTAAAAAAGCTTTTGATTGAAAATTAATTTTTTACACATACAGAGAACTTTGGCCTTGATGTGTCTGAAACCTAAAAAGATGATAAAAAATCTGAAATAACACATTCCGCGCCCCACACCTACTACTACCTCCTTCTGATTCCACCTTCAGCCATCACCTTTACCTTCACCTGCAGAACATACTTCACAAGTCTGGTAAGATTATTTTCATTTACAGTGTTTTGGCTGAGATTTGATTTCAACCTCTTCCCCACTTTTAATTGATTTCTCAAAGTTTTGCCAATTTTGACACAAATTCTTTAAAAGAATGTAAAGCCAGCATTTTGAAGCGTTAGAAATAATGGCTGCTCTGTGCGAAGAAGGCGAGAAGGTACCGATTTTGAGATCCATTGGTATTTCTTTTCTTTTTTTTTGTTTTTTTCATTTTTGTTTTTAATCAATTTGTAGGTGTAATGTCTGGCATATTGGTAATACTATAAAATTTGGTAATGTACAATCTTCTAACGTTAGCATATTGTGTTCCAAAGGCCTTTCTCTTGGTTTGAATGAGGCGGAGGGGTGTCTTGTATGGTTTCTTGGTATCGGTAGAGAAGATGAGTATTTAAAAAATCTGCCCAATTTTTTTAAAAAAGTTAAACAATAAAAACCTGAAGGAGGAGGTGAAAAAAAAAAAAGAAACAGATAAGGAAAAGGAAGAAAAGAGGTAAGAAATAAATGAGGTGGCAGAAATGAAGGTGAAAAAAAAAGATGAAGAGAAGGAGAAAAAGAGGAGAGGGCAGAAAAAGAAACAAAGAGGAAAAGGCTGAAGAGAAGGTGAGAAAGAAATATAAAGGTAAGAAAGGTAAGTTGATCTAAATTTTGTATTGAAACTAAGAGGGGGAGTAGGAAGCAGAAATGAAGGTGAAAAAATGAGGATGAGGCAGAGAAGAAAAAAAAAGGGGGGAGGAAGAGAAAAATAAAAACAAAAAAAAAAGGAGACAAAAGATGAGAAAGTGAAAAAGAAAGATAAAGGTAAATTAATCTAACTTTTTGTATTGAATTCCCAAATTAAAATAAATCCTCCTTTTCAGAATTGCATACTCATATACATTTTTTGTGAAAATAACAAAAAGCAATCAATAAATCAGTCTAGATTGTAGTTTTTAAATTAATAAATATTATTGAATTGATAAAAATAGAAAAAATAAGCAAATTGTATATAAACTAGCTACAGTACCAGTTTTTGTTGGGTACTTTCATTCTTAAAGACATCTGAGGTTATGGAATCTCACACCTCAGCCACCAAAAGATAAAAAGAGACCATATGACAAAATCTGTGATCTCTCTCTATATATACTTTCATCTGGCAACCAGTCTAGGAGAAGGAAGACTGTGATGTTTCCTAGTTCAACAGATTTCAGGTCTTTCGGCATCAGATCCCTTTATCTAGGTGACCTAGTTGGGATTGACTCCCTCTCAGCTTACATCCCAGTAATAACAATCCATGGACTCACCCTCTTAAAGGAGGGGGTTAAACAAAGATGAGGTAGAAAAAAAATTGAAGTAAAACCTCCATTTTCAGAATTGCATATTTCTATGTTTCTTGTAAGCTAGAAAAAACCCAAACACCTAGGCCAATAAATCAATCTAATTTGTAGTTTTTATTTCATTAGTAAAGACTACTATTTGTCTGAATTTCTGGGATAAGTTTTGATTATTTAGACTATTGTCCTCATTTTTATTGTTATATATACAACATTTTAGCCAATGTGACCTCAGGCTTTCTTCAGGTGTTTCTTATCAAACTCATAAACCTTTGAACCAAACCCTTTATTCAATCCCTGCGAATAGACTGTTCTTATTTCATTAACCATGACTGGATACAAAGTATTAAGCTATGTTAAGTATTCTGTTATCGCCTTGGCCAGGATTGAACCTGCAACCAACACTAAGAATTGTATTAACTCATCCCTTATATCCATTGTGCCATGTGTCCAACTGGATAATTCATAGTTAATTTATTTTAACTAATAAATAGTGAAGACTACCTTATTAAATTGATAATAGAAAAAATAAATTATATATAAACTAGCTATGATGCGAGTCTTTGTTGGGTATTTTTATTCTGCATAACATAAATGAGCTGGGACAGGGATGTTCTTAATTCATTAGATTTCATATTTCTTAACCTTATCCAGGCAGTGCAGCTAGGATTGAACATTTCATTGCATACATCACAATAGCGACAATCCATGGACTCAGTCTCTTGTCCTTCCCTCTTTTAATGACTCTGTGATTCTTATTATGGTCCTACCATTTAGCAGTTCCTGTCATACATATTCAAGCTAAAGCCTTACAGAGTAAACCCCCTTCAAACCCCAAGAGGATCACCTGGCTGCTTCTACACTCAATATCTTGGTCTTGAATAATGTGGAAACATTGTCAGTATGTCTACAAATATTTTTACAGAAATTTAATAATTTTTCAGGAATTATATATAGCTCAGTTGGTAGAGCACCCACCTAGGAATCGCGAGGTTCCCGGTTCAGTACCAGTCCCCGTCAACTCAGCGCATGAGTAGTACAGATTGGGTAATCTGATCTGTGCAGTAAAATGGGGAGCTGATGGTAGATGTGCTGCTCCAACTCGGTAAAAAATAAACCATCTCCCTGGTCTAACGCTAGTGAAAAGGGGATAGACTCCCTCACTGTTTGACTGATACCAACAATAGGCCACTCTGCCAATTTTACATATATATATATATATAATGACCTATATATTGATAGATGACCTAAAATCAAAATTAATTATTATCATTTGTACGCAGATGATACCACATGACTAATTTTCCTTCTTAACTCTTTGCTTACTTTTAACTGCTAGCAGCAGCTCTCCATTGATTTTCAAGGAACTGTTTTTATGTATACCTCACCCAAGCAAAGTCTCCTCACTTATATATATATATATATATATATATATATATATATATATTCTGTTATTCTGATATATATAATTATTTTTTTTCTTTTTTTTTTCTTTTTCAAGAGAATGACTCAATAGAAAGAAACCAAACAAGTTAGAAGAATAACGAATACAGAAAAGTGCTCAATACATATGTAGAGCTACTGTTTATATGAGAAGTCCCAAAACCATACTGAGACTGTAACAAACATTTACATTTCAAGTACTTGAGATGACATCATTTAAACCTAATGCAATAATGCTTTTATATTAAGTCTTTTATTGGCATTTAATCTCTTTTATTCATTTATATTTTTATATATATATATATATATATATATATATATATATATATATATATATATAATGCCTGACCCCAAGGTCATTATCTGATGAAGGCTTTGTTTTTGGAGCATTGCTAGTTATCTTTTACAATATCAGTTGAATGGATTTTTGTATATATATATTTGTCATCTGAGAACGTGTTTGGTATAACAATGTATATAAGTAATTATATATCTACTAGTGGAAATACAATCTGGCTTAGAAACAAGGTACTTTTCTTCTTATTGGCATAAAGATGAAATGATGAGCTTAGCATCTATCGGTTTTTAAATATCAGAATACTCAGGGGGAATTATCTGCATTTGTGTATGTGTACATACAAATTTGTGTGTACATATACAGGAAAGAGAATGTGTGTACACACTGACACACACGTATATGTATGTGTGAGTGTGTATAGGTTTATAAAGTCACTTAGCACTCTGAATTAAATCCATGTTTGTCAAAAGGTATCTCTTCGACATCAGACTACATTGCATTACCATAAATGAACGAAATAAAAATGTGGATTTTTTTTTTTTCCGAGCATCAAAGGTGTAATGGAAAATTCCGTGGCGGTATCCTCTATTTTTTGTTTTGTTTTGTTTTATATTGTTCTTTTTACTCTTTGGATTCACATCATGACAAATGACACAAAATGAAACATCCGATAAAGCAGAATTAACAGAAGACATCTTTTTTTTATCTTTATTATTTCTTTTTTTTCTTTTTTAAATATCTTTTCTATCTTTTGATTATGTATCTTCCCTTTATGTTTATTTTTTCTTCTTCTAGTCCTGCCAAATAAATGCATTTGGTAAGATGAAAACAATTGTATTTGATGTATTTAATATCATTGTGCAAAACCCGTAAATGCACTCCTTGCATTGCGGGTATTGCACAAATCCGGTGTCCTCTGTGTGACAATAAGCGTTCTACTCTATTAATGGGGGGGGGGGTGAGCACAAGAAGGAAAAGGGAGAATTGATGATATAATACCCAACTGAAAAACCTTCATGTGGCATTCTTAACATTACCCTTCATGTCTTTCTCAAGGAATCCAGTTTGAACTTAAGACGTTAATAACGCTTATTGAATAAAAAGCATAAGCAAAATAAGTCACCTCTCTCTTTCTTTTTTTACATATATACATCCATCCATCCATCCATATATATATATATATATATATATATATATATATATATATTAAACAAATTTTTCAAAAAATAACAGAATCGATGTTTTGGAGTTTTTATCTTTTTTCATTTTTTTTTTTTTTTTAAATAGGAGAGATTTTTTTTAAATAGGAGAGATTTTTTTTTTAGAAGGAATGATGTTTCAATAAGACAGGTGGAAGGGGTGTTGTAACACTGAACATCAATTACATAACAAATGCTTCATGTAATTGTTTTTAAAAAATACTCTAATAATATAAAATAAAATAGTCTGTTTATTGTAAAAATATTGATATAATGATATTGTTTACTTTGTTGTTAATAGATTGGCAATATTTAAAGGAATTATTTTTAAAATATCCAAATAATCTTTAAGAGAAATAACATAAAAAGACAATATTTAAGGGAATCTTTTGATGAAATCAGAAAACATTTTCAGGAAATAACAACTTTTTCTTTCTTAATTTAATTAAAACCGTAAAATTGAGTTTTTATCAATTTGAACAATTTAAGTATAAAATCCTTTAAAAATGTTTGGGGGATTAACAATTAATAACCCCACCCTTTTCTGAGTATATACCACTAGTGTATGCATGTGTGAGGATGTATGTATGTATGTATGTATATATATATACACACAAACCAATCCCTCTGCATGAGCAGGATCCAACACAAGGTCAATTTCTTAAGTAGAGTTTAACAGGTTTGAATTGAGATTTTCCTTCTCCTAGACAACTAGCCATGGTTAAAGAGCCCAGTCTTCTCTACTATTTACCCATTGCAGAAGAAAAAATGCCAAAAATCAGGGAATTAACCGAATTTAATAAAACTTTCAGTGTTGATATATTAATGAATAAAAGATATAATGCACCAGTTATTTTATTTAAAAACTTTTACATTTTTTGAGGTCACTTAACTTTAAACCATGTATCTTTGAGGTGTAACACAGATTCTCAAATATACGTGGTTCAAAGTTAACTGACCTGAAAAAATATAAAAGTTTTTAAATAAAATAACTGGTGCATTATATCTTTTATTCATTAATATATCAACACTGAAAATTTCATTAAATTCGGTTTATTCCCCGGATTTTTTTTTTTCTCAGCAGGGTGACATACGATGGTGGAATTTAGGCTCGCTAAGTTCGATTTAACCGATTTTTGTCTGTTAGGACAAAGATGAAAGGATCTGCAAGAAGAAAAAACAAAAAAACAGATAGGTATTATAAGATAGGTAATTCAATCAGAATTGTTGGAATAGCATCCATTACCGATTTGAAATGTTTCTGTATGGGTCTGAGCTGAACCAATTTAAACAATAGAACAAATGAATTCAAAGAAAGATCGGTGATTAAGGGTAGGGGTGGGGAAGAAAACTAACGAAAAACAAATGAAAAAGGAGGCTGAATTGTTTCTGAGCGCAATGAAGACGTTTTTTGATTGGAATTGATGAAATGTGGCGTCTAATGTGGATAACAATTAAACCCAAAGGCTGGGGGTGGGGGTGGAAAGGATCAGGTAAGATCCAGAATTAATGAAGGTTATTACAGTGACCAAACAAACTACATCCTCTGGCAAATCTGTGATCTTTGCATGAACAAATCAAAGCAGGAATTGAATCACAAACAAAAAAACAACAATAAAAAAAGTCTTATTAGTAAAAAAAAGTCTAACCACCGCATACATGTATAGACATGAACTGATAGCAACAAAAGTAATAATTATTGGTTAGTATTAATAATAATTATTGGCAATTAGATTAACTAGCAAAGTATACTCAGATCTCCAAAACTGAAGTCTCACCATTGGATATACATATTTACCAACCCCTCCGCACGGGCAGGATGCAACACAAGGTCAATTTATTAAGCAGAGTTTAACAGGTTTCAATTCAGAGTTTTCCTTCTCAAAGACAGGTTGCCTTACTAAGGCTGAAGAGCCCAGTCTGCCCTACTATTTACCCATAGATGGAGGGAGTATAGTTGGATGTATACCTTTCGCAAGGGTACAGCTTCGTCTAGGATTTGAACTCGGGTGTATGTTTATTTTCTACCATTAGGCCACATGCCTCAACTGGATATAATTTAATGTCAGATGTAGTCCGCATATTTCAGGACCTGTCAACAGAGTGCTGTATACATATGTTAAAGATTTTATATAATTTTGGGTTGGTGCATGGTGTAGATGGAGGCATGGGATGTAATGGTTAGAGTCATATGAAATGGATTCGTCAACTTGAGTTCAAATCCTAGGCAAGGCTGTTTGAATGTCACATAGTGCGAATACTATTTGGAAAAGGTATGCATCCAACTACTCTTTTTTCAGTTATAAAATAGTAGGGCAGACTGGGCTCTTTAACCTTGGTTAGGTAACCAGTGTAGGAGAAGGAAAACTCTGAATTCAAACCTGCTAAACTCTACTAGAAAAATTGACTTTGTGGTTGATCCTGCTCATGAAGAGGAGTTTGTATGTTTGTGTGTGTATATATATATATATATATACACGCACACCAGTGGTATATACTCAGAAATGTGGGGTTATTAATTGTTAATCCCCGCAACTTTTTAAAATTATCTTATGCTTAAATTGTTCAAATTGATAAAAAATTGATTTTACCTTTTTAATTAAATAAAGAAAGTGATGTTATTTTATAAATTTTTTTTTCTGATTTTATTAAAAGATTACCTTAAATATTGCCTGTATATGTTATTTCACAAAAAAAATCATTTTGATAATTCCTTTAAATATTAACCTGTCTCAACAATCAATTTTTTTACAATAAACTGTTTGATTATTTTATTTTATATCATTAGAGTATTTTTTAAAAACAATTAGATCCTGCTCATGTAGAGGGGCTGGTGAATATAAATAATGTTTGGTTGAATGAAAATATTGATAATCAGTGTTGTCAAGAGATCAGTGAAAGTTAAACCACATCGGCATTGGTCTAGCACTAGTGAAAAGGAGATAGACTCCTTTGCTATCTGGCTGATACCAACTTTAGACCAACCGACAATGAAACTCCGCTGAAGAAATTGACCTGCTTGTGCCAAAGGGTTGTTAAATATAATGTTTGATTGAATGAAAATATTTATAGTGAGTGTTGTTAAGACAACAGGAAAAGTTAATAATGTCAGCATTGCTGAAATATTCTCAAAATAACGACTGTAAAAATTTGTTTATATCAGTAATAATGGGTTAATGATGATCATGATGGTAAAATCTGTAATTATAGAGCTTCAACAATTATGCTTTTTAGAGTTAATCATTGAACTAATGAGAAGATGAATATTCTTGCAACTTGGAAGGTGGGGGCAATGTCTGATATTAACGATGATTACATTGCTGTTAATTGTAAGAATGAGTTTAATTGATAATCTTGTTGATATTCATAATGGTATAAATATTACTGATTACTTTTTAGTTATTAGAGTGGTTTCCATAAAAAGAATCTATATATTAATACTGGTGTTCCTTAATCCCTCCACATGAATAGGATGTCGCACAAGGTCAGTTTCTTAAGTGGAGTTTATCAGGTTTGAAATCTCCTTAGCCAGTTGTCTAACCAAGGTTATAGAGCTCAGTCTGCCCTACTATTTACCTATAGCTGAAGTGAGAATAGTTGGATTCATGCCTTTCTTAAGGGTATTAGTGCTATGTGAAATGCAAACGGCCTTGTCCACAATTTGAACTTGTCTCATCCAGTTCATTTCCTATGACAATAACCATTACACCATTTTCGTATATGACAAATATTTTTTTATTCATATAGGTCCTACCTACTTTATTAAGATTGTATAGGCTTATGTATAATTTTATAAAAATCATTTCAATTGCCTATTCAGTTCATATGTAGGAATTTACTTGTTCACACCCTTGTAAGTTTTGCTATACGAAAAAAAAAATTCATACATAAGATCATCTGTACACACATATTCCTATGTGAAATGCAAATAGCCTTGTCCAGAATTTGAACTGAACTCCTATCCCTTTTCAATGACTGTAACCATTACACCACACACCTTTTTCATATATGACCTATTTTTTTTATTCATATAGGGCAAGATACCTACTTTATTATTATTGCATAGGTTTATGTATAAGTAAAAAATAAAATTCTTTCAATTACAATTCATATGTAGAAATATAGGGGTTTACTTTTTCTGACCCTTATAAGTTTTGATATAAAAAAAACAAAAAAACATATTCACACATAAGTCCATCTGTACACATATATACCAAAAGCCATACATTTACTTATAAAAGTTCATAGAGGAATATTTCATTAAGAACTTACCATAAAAACAAAAAAAAATATTCCAAAAGTTGGAAATGAAAATAAAAACATAAAAATGAAAAAAAAAAATGTAAGGGCAAATCAGAAGAACAGGATGTTAGTAAATGTAAAACCAAAGCCGAAAAGAAATTATGTTTTCCGAGCCATGTTTTAATATAAACTAACATGAAGAGTAAAAGTTGTATCAAAGGGCATCTATTTACAAGTCTATCATCCAGTCTAAACAGGGAAGCAATAAAAAGCTGAAATGGGGAAAATGAAATGACCATCAGGAAAGAGTCTGTGTTTCAAATGAGATCCACAAGGAAGTTTTCAAGACTGAATTACTGACATGGTCGACTCATGAAGGTTAGTGAAAAAAAATATCAAAGACATTCGAGGTGAGGGGTTGGGTGGGGTACTTAGTAAACTGGGGGGGGGGATGAGATGTATGGTTTGGTGGTTGTATATCTGAATCTTTTGAACTTTTCTTGACTGGACTCCTCACCAATAAAAATTATGGTAGAAGCTAGGAGTCAGCAAGTGTTTTTTTTATTATTTTTATTTTTTTAATAATTTTTAGTCTGGAATGGAAACAGGTGGAAATAGGCATATATGAAACCCATTTCCATATGAAAAATGAGTATATACACTTTATATATTATATATATATATATATAGGTCTGTCAAAAAAAGTATCAAGATTTTTTGTACTTTTTGACACACCTTGTATTCTGAAAAAACAAAAACATTCCATTCATTAATTTTTTCAGAATACAAGGTGTTTGAAAAGAGTACCAAGTTTAAAGCTGTATTTACCAACATTAAAATGAAGAATGAATGGAACTTTGTTTTTTTTTTCAGAATACAAAGTGTCAAAACATACCAAAGATCTTGATACTTTTTTGACACACTTTATTTATATATATATATATATATATATATATAATATATATATATACACACACACACATGTTTGTGTGTATATATAGAAGTGCATGGTGTAATAGTTAGTCATAGGAAATGGACTCATTGACCAGAGTTCAAATCCTCGTTGGGGCTGTTTATATTTTCCATAGTGCTAATACTCTTGGGAAAGGTATGCATCCAACTATTCTCCTTCTAGCAATGAGTAAATAGTAGCACAGACTGGACTCTTTAACCTTGATTTGGTAACCAGTCTAGGAGAAGGAAAACTGATTTCAAACCTGTTAAACTCTGCTTGTACAGAGGGGTTGGTGAATATATATAATCTCATAATTACCCTATTCTATCAGTAATGCCTAAATCCTTCCTGATAAATAAAAATCCTATGACCCTGTCATTGAGGCTTAGAATACACTGCAGATATGTAAATCTGATGGTGAGGCTCCACTTGTAGAGATCTAGGGAGTGTGGAGTACCCCTTCTATTGGTATTACTCCCAGGTCTACTGATCTGGAGTGGTAGTACCTGTTAGTATCCCATCTATTAGTCAAATAGTTCTGCTCGAAAGTGATTTATGATCAAAGAAATGTGTGCACAAAAAAGAAAAGAAATAACTACAGAAAAATATAAATATGAACATCGAATCAATGCAATTCTCTAATCTTGAGGCATAGGATAACCCATAAGAATAACACACACAGACTTTGCTTCACACATGTGGGGTAGCAACCCAGAAATACACATCTGGCTCTAATGGCTGTCATACAGATAATTTTAGTATTTTGGTGTACACTTTTATTAAAAAGTTAAAATCAATCAATCAAAAAATTCTACTTTCCTGATCTTCAATGAATTTCTAAAGTAAAATTATCTGTAAACTTTTTTTTTTATTGTAAAAATCATCTGTAAAATTTTTCTATAATAAAATCATTAGCAATGTCGGTAATGGTTGTCTAATTGCTGACCTCTTCACCCTGTCAGTGAGGCTTAGAATATTTTAAAAACTGGTTTCCCTTGTGTGTCTATGCTAGAGACTGGCTAGAGACTGGTTTCCCTTGTGTGCTATGAGACTGGTTTCCCTTGTGTCTCTATGCTAAAGACTGGTTTCCCTTGTGTCTAGAGACTGGTTTCCCTTGTGTCTCTATGCTAGAGACTGGTTTCCCCTTGTGTCTCTATGCTAAGAGACTGGTTTCCCCTGGTTTCCCTTGTGTGTCTATGCTAGAGACTGGTTACCCTTGTGTCTCTATGCTAGAGACCTCTGGTTTCCCTTGTGTGTCTATGCTCCTGGTTTCCCTTGTGTGTCTATGCTAGAGACTGGTTTCCCTTGTGTCTCTATGCTAAAGACTGGTTTCCCTTGTGTGTCTATGCTAGAGACTGCTGGTTTCCCTTGTGTCTCTATGCTAGAGACTGGTTTCCCTAATGCTCCCTTGGTTTCCCTATGCCTGCATGCTAAAGATATCCTTATGCTAATCCCTATGCTAAAGACTGGTTTCCCTGCATCCCTATGCTAAAGACTGGTTTCCCTGCATCCCTGCTATGGTTTCCTGCATCCCTATGCTAAAGACTGGTTTAAAAACTAGTTGCATTGCATCTCAATTACTGGTTTTCCTGTATCTCTATGTTAAAATTTGGTTAAAAATCTGTGTTAAAAGTTAGTTCTCTAATGAAAAATAAATTCTAGTGCAATTCTATAGTAAAACTTGTTTACAACTTGTTCCTATGGTAAAAATCATTTCCCACATTTTCCTTCCATTCTACCTTTTATCAGATCAATAACCTAATCCAACAAACCCGTATCTTACAGCACCAAAAACATCAATTCATTAATTTCAGATTTGTGTAATTTGTCTAATGGTTTATCTTGGTCTTTGCGATGTCACAATTTTTTCATCTTCACCTCCTCCCACCCCATTATGATCTGTCAGTCCTCGTACTATTAATATTTTATCTTGTGGATTTTTCCTCAGTGTGTATTTCAAAGGTTTCTAATCAGGGCAGAAGAATTGGATAGGAAGAGACAGTATAACATTTGATAACAAATTTATAATTCCAGCTAATATTTAACAGTAGTACCAAATCCGAAAAGAAACGCTCTTTTCCGAGCAATGTATTTCAAAGACCGGATTTGTGGGGGTAGTTTATCAATTTCCTGTCAAAAATCTGACTCTATTCCTTGGCAAAGAAAGAGAAAATTGCAAGTACTCTTTGTTTGCCTAGAATAGGTTGGATGGTTAGATTTTACAGCATGTCAACCCGTGATGGGTTATTTTATGTCAAAGACCTTTTGTTTTATTCATTCTTGATGGGTACTCATTTTTTTTAACACATTCTTTTTAAAACTCATTTTTTTCTATTTAACCCATAGATGGTACCCTAACAAGTACTACCCCTGCGGGTCAGTGGATCTGGACATTATGATGATGTTGGGGTACTCCACATTCCCCAGAGCTCCAGAATTTGAATTTCACCATTAGATGCAGTCATACCCAGCACATTAAGGCACTCAACCACCACCACCACCACCACCTAGCTCATATATGATAAAAAAAAGTTTGGGGACTTGTCATAAAGGCAATAGGGTTGGGACAATCATATAGGTACTAGGGATTGATGTGACCAGACTAGATAAGGAGTACTTGTGATGCTCTTTCTTTCATCACTGTTTACAAAGCTTAGAATATACTGATTGTAATCTACTGCAGAGAAGTTAGACCCCATAAAAATGGATGTCCTGTGTATGACAAAACTGTATCTGATGGTGAGGCTACAGTTCTTGGGAGTTTACCATTACTACCAAGTCAGTTTTGACCTGAAATGGTAGAACCTGTTAGGATATCATCTATGAGTCAAATAGGCATGTTTAAAAATTATTCATATTCCACTGAACTGTGCAAAAAAAAACAACTCTTAAATCTTATTATAATGGAGATTGTGTGTTTTTCTGTCTGTAACCGAAACTATATTACTATTCAAGTCACAATTCTCTTAGTTATTTACATCACATTCTACAGGATTTTATTTTTATTTAATCCTCAATTATTAATAAAATTGTTTTGCATAATTAATACTGTTGACAATATCTACATATTAATAACATGCAATTGTATTTATATATACTACAAAATAGCAGTTTACAGTGTGAATGGGAAGGCTAATTTGCATATTAATATAAAAAATCTGATTTTAATAAATATGTGCTCAGTATTATTGGTTTCTAATTGTTTGATTTTATCTTAATGAATATTAGCAAAAATCTCGTGGATAAATCTTAAAAGAAATCCGTTAACAAGAAGAAATAACTGTAATATTAATCTTTACTTCCTATTTTAACTAAATAGTTAAATTAGACAAAATTAGCAATGAAAGACGGGGGTGGGGGGAAGAGTAGGTTTCAGTTGTTCTATCTTTTTATTATACCCCCCTCTGTTTCTCATCTTTTTATCTGCATTCTTATTTAGTTTCAGTAGCCTTTCTAAATTAATCTAATATTTTATTATATTAAAACTTAAATACTTGCACTCGGAGGGTGCATACATTTGCTAGTGATTATAAAAAATAATGTAAATATGAATAGGATTCCCTAACTTCTAGGCATAAAATATCCTTGATGGGTTGACATGCTATTAAAATATATCAATCTATATATTAATATTTGTATGACTGTTATCATCTTGCAAAACCCTCTGGTTAAAAATGACAATCCAAATCATCCAAGATGAAAATGTAAATCCTTATCTGTTGTTGCTTATCAGCTTTTATCATAAT
>CM042148.1:112731138-112783638 GCA_023376005.1 Doryteuthis pealeii
ATTTTAAAACAGTCTCGGTTGAATTAAAAGTTCTTCTTTCTTACTTTTAATTTTCCCTTTTTTTCCCATAATGCTCGTTTTCTCATTCTTTTTCCTCATCCCCCCTTTTTTTGTCATTTCTTATCTGTTCATTTTTTGCTTTCATTCAGTCAGAATCCACAACTACCACTGCTGACATTTTATCTATTAAACCTTATTTCTCTTTTTCTCACCTTTTTATTTTCTCTCTCTTCTTTCTCTCTCTTCTTTCTCTCTCACCTTTCTCTCTTCTTTCTCTCTCTTCTTTCTCTCTCACCTTTCTCTCTTCTTTCTCTCTCTTCTCTCTCTCTCACCTTTCTTTTTCTCTCTCTCTCTCTCTCTCATCTTTCTCTCTCTCTCTGTCAAACCTTTCTTTCTCTCACCCTCAAAATTTTGTTTCTCTCTCTCTCTCTCTGTCAAACCTTAATCTCTCTCCCTCTCTCTCAAACCATAATCTCTCTCCCTCTCTCTCAAACCTTAATCTCTTTTTTCTCTCTCTCTCAAACCGTAATCCCTCGTTTTATCTCTCTCTCTCTCAAACTCAATCCCTCTTTTCTCTCTCTCTCTCAAACCTTATTCCCTCCCTCTCTCAAACCTTACTCTTTCAAACTCTTCTCTCTCTCTCTCTCTTCTCTCAAACTTTAATCTCTCTCTCTCTCTCTCTCAAACTTTAATTCTCTCTCTCTCTCTCTCTCAAACTTTAATCTCTCTAAACTTTAATCTCTCTCCTCTCTCAAACTTTTCCTTCTCCTCTCTCTCTCTATCTCTCTCTCTCTCTCTCAACCTTACTCTCTCTCTCAAACCTTACTCTCTCTCTCAAACCTCTCTCTCTAAACTCTCTCTCTCTCTCAAACCTCTCTCTCTCTTTTAAACCTTACTCCCTCTCTTTTAAACCTTACTCCCTCCTCTCTCTCTCTCTCTCTCTCCTCTCTCTTTTAAACCTTCTCTCCTCTCTCTCTTTTAAACCTTACTCCTCTCTCTTTTAAACCTTACTCTCTCTCTCTTTTAAAACCTTACTCTCTCTCTCTTTTAAACCTTACTCTCTCTCTCCCTTTCCTTCTCTTCTCTCCCTCTTCTCTCTCTCTCCCAAACCTTACCTCCTTCTCTATCTCTCTTCCCTCCTTCTCTATCTCTCTCCCAACCTTACCCTCCTTCTCTATCTTCTCTCTCTCTCTTACCCTCCTTCTCTCTCTCTTCAAACCTCACTCTCTCTCTCTCTCTTCAAACCTCACTCTCTCTCTCTCTCTTCAACCTCACTCTCTCTCTCTCTCTCTCTCTCTTCAACCTCTCTCTCTCTCTCTCTCTCTCTCTCAAACCTCTCTCTCTCTCTCTCTCTCTCTCTCTTCAAACCTCACTCTCTCTCTCTCTCTTTCAAACCTTACTCTCTCTCTCTCTCTCTCTCTTCAATCACTCTCTCTCTCTCTCTTTCAAACCTTACTCTCTCTCTCTCTCTCTCTCTCAAACCTTACTCTCTTTCCCACTCAATATCTCTACTTACTTGCACTCACTTTGCCCACTCACCCTCATCCTCTTCTCCATCCAACCCCCCAACCCCCACTTTATTTCTATTGGCTTATCTAAACTCCAACAAACACTTTCATTCAGTTCTTTTATGATCTGACCATTTTTCACCATGTGCTTCCTTTCATCTAAAAATCCAGAATCATCCCTAAGTGGGTGGGTGGGGGGATAGAGGTAAGTGGTGGGGTTAGGGTGGTAGATTAAGATATGAGTGAGCATTTTTGAACAGATGAAGGTGGTGAAAGGACGCGCCTATGAAAAAAATTAAGGTTAAAAAATGGAACCTTTTAAACAAACAAAAATAACAAAAAAATATGAAAATCTTTAAAATCAGCACACAAAAAAAAAAACGTTTCTGTAAAATAAACAAGATTTTTTTGAAAAATTAAAAAAAAAAAAAAATGTCTAACTAATCCCTTGTGTCAAACTTAAACCTGATTGATACATTTTATGTTGTTTTTTTTTTAATTGTTTTTTTTTATTTATTTTTTTACATCTTCTTAGCTTTCCCTTGTCCTAACTATAGTCATCCTCTATTTCATAATTTGGGGGAGTCCCCGTGGCATAATGGCTAGAGTGCTGGTCATTGTAGTGAGTTCGAACTCCAGTCGTGCAGTTACGTTCCATTTCAGGCTAATGTCCTTTGGAAAAGGTACAAACTACATCATCCCCACAGCTATCTATATATTAATAATCGTTTCAAGGGGGACAGTAACATAGAATAATTAACACAGCTTAACACTTGTACCCGTTCATGGTTAACGGAATCAGAACAGTCTACTCCCATGGATAGAATAAAGGGTTTGGTTCAAAGTTTCGTGAAGGCTACCGAATACAAGAAATACCTGAAGAAGGTCTGAGAGCACATCGGCCGAAATGTTGTGCAAATAACTATAAAGATGAGGACAATAGTCCGAATAATACAAATTGATACGCGTGTTCCTTAAAAGTACGACCGTTATCATCTTGCTGCACCCTCTCCCTAAAAATGAGACTACCCAAATCATCCAAGATGAAATGCAAAAATGTAAAATTTATTAGAAAAAGGGAAGAATATAATGAGAAAGAAAGAGACTAAGGAAGCAATAATGCTAATCCGTTTCAATCAAACAAAATGAATAGATGAAAAGAAAGAAAGAAAAAGAGAGTGAGAGAGATAAATGAAGATTATTATACTTTTTGTATATTGAACTATTTAGCAGTAGCTCTTCCTTTTACTCCCACTGAATTTCTCTTTCTCTCTCTCCTGCTCTACTTTGATTCTTTTTTTTTTCTTCCCCTCTGACTTTTTCTCTTTTCATCGTCTTCGCTCTTTTTTCTCTCTTTATTTCAATTTTTCTTTACAATTTCCTTGTCTTTTTATAAAACAAACAAATTCACTCTACACCTCACACTTAAATTCCCCCAATTGTAACATCGAACTGTGAGATTATTTCCTTATAATTCTTCTTCCCGTCATTTTCAGTTGCTTTTTTCATTTATTTTTTTTTAAAATTCATATTCCTTTAAAACTCATTTCTCTAAGCTCTTCTTCTTCCACCAACACCTTACCATCTGGAAAACTATCACCATTCTATCTGCCAAGCCAGAACAGAACCCGAGAAGGGAGGAACAGTCGCAACAAAACAGGGGGTAGGGGACAAGGGATGGTGTTTTTTTTAAAAGCTACCAGAAAAATCTAAGTCAAGTTCTTAGCATTGTTTTAATGACAAAGAGTGTCAGTTTCCTGTTTATTTTCTCTATTCAACTCCTTTGACTGACCCCCTAAAGCATAGTCCCCCTCCGCAGCTCCCTCCTTGACTTTGCACCTATCCCATCACCCAACAGAACCCCCCAACCATCCTTACTTCTGTTCTCCTGTCCTGATCATATTTAACTTACCTCTTTCGTTTCCTCCTTTAATTTTTTTTCCTTCTCTTGTAAATCTCTTCATCCTCCCTTAACTCTTTTTATTTTTTATTTTATTCTATTTTTTAAAAGAAAGAAATTCCTTTATCTTATCTCTGTAAAGATTTGTGACTTGCAAGATTACATGTGTCTCTGCTTTGTTTCTTCTTTTGTGGGCAGAGGAAAGGGAGTTGTTTTAGGTTTTATGGTTTTTCAATTGTTTGCTTTCCTACCTTTCTATATACAAGAGAGTAAGAAGAGGGCATTCAACGTATGTGTTACCCGTTTACAAGTATATTACGTGTCCAAGTTGAAACTTGATTATTTCTTTTTTAAAGCCAGCAAATCATTACCAATAATGCCTCGTATATTGGTCTACCAATAATTCACGATTTCAGGCGAAGATTAAAGTATATTAATTGTTTTTTTAATGGCACTATCAAGAATATCCGCCCCCTGGGCGTAACTATTTAAGTTTTAATGTAATAAAATATATTAAATTATAAAGACTAACGAAAATAAGTAAGAACGCATATAAAAAGATTACACTTATTTTAATATATTTTAGTTGGTTTCAATATCAAATTATTAGGATTGATTGGCTGAACTTGCACAAATGTGTCAAAATTAGGGTGACCCAGAAAAAACAACCCAAATTATTTATTCATTTTTCCATTAAACTAACCTTAAACCGTAACCATAACCACTAACCCTAGACCCCCATAGTTAAAATTAACAGTTTTATTACAAAATTTGTGGGTTCTGTTTTTTTCTGGGTCAACCTAATTTTGACACCTTTGTGCAAGTTCAGCCGATTGATTTTAATACGTTGGAGAATAAAACAAATATATTAGTGATCAATAACACCAAGCAATTATTTATTAAACCAGGTTTTTAAAAAACCAGTATGCAAATTGACCACACCATATATCATGTAAACCAAAGGTACTACCTAAGTATGTCATGTGATCAGTTTAGGCCATATTGAAGGAAGAAACGTAAATATTTTTGAATTTCTTTTCTTTTTAATCTCGCAAAAAAGAAATAACGAACATAAAATGTTGTTACAAAGAAAAACAGTTAATTTAAAGATAGGGTATTAATTACTCACCGTTATCTTGAAAGATATGTAAAACAGTCCGTTTTTTACAAACAGGCTCAATTTCTTTATCGATATTTTTTTAGCAGAATTTTGTATTCATGATTCTTTTACTAAAAAGCTCTCGCATCAAAACTTATAAAAGTCTTTTGATATAATTATTCAGACTCTTATCTTTTATAGAGAAAAGGTAAAAGTCGTTTTTTGTCGGTTCATTTTCACACTATTTCACACGCATTTACATCAAAAAAAGTAATCATGGAAATTTTCGTGAAAATCGGACCATTAATTGATTCTTCATAGATTTTTTTTTTAAGTCTCTAGTCATAACGTATTTTTGGCTACGTTAAATTTCAATTGATTTGATAGTGCAAAAATGTAAACATTGTGTTTTGTTCATAATCTTCATTATTTCCATAAGCTGATTTTTTTTTAATCATCGGGGGTTTTTGTCTTTGTTTAATTTCAAAATAATATCAACCTTTATTCAAGTTTCATTGTGTTAAATATAGGGGTGGGGGTAAATTTCACAGGGAAAATTGGTGTTACCTAGTAAACCATTATTTCGTAGTGATATATAAAGCACATTGCAGGATTTTAAATGCACTAATGACATGGGCAGTTTTGAGGCAAATCTAACTCAGATTTTCATAGACACATCGTTGATAAATAAGATTTATTATATGCATTAATGATTTGGACTATGAATTGAATACTCATTGATAAACTTACTTAACTCCTGAGAGTATTGTGACGTAATCAATGACGTAGTTTTGATTAGATAGACACCGAATATCCATTATAAGATGTTAACTCGTCTAGGGTTATTTTATGCCTAGAGGTTAGAGAATTTCGTTCGATGTACATTTATATTTACAAAAAGCATTGACCAACATAATTTGATTTATTCAAATATTTACAAAAAAAAGTGTAGAGTTTAGAGGGGAAAACAACAACAAAAAACAAAATGAGGGATCGACCAAGTACTTTCGGTCCTCTCTCGTCAGTCAAATCGAGGATTAAGAGTAATAAAAGATGGCTTTGGATAAAGATCATTTTAAATTATGAATTCCAACCAAAGGGGCTCTCTTCTAGTTAGTCAAAACTACTTTGATAGCCCCCTCCTCTCCCTCTCATCTTCCTAGCACCTTCCTATTTTTTTGATCAGGATTGGTAATACCTGTTGGGGTCCGATCTTGAGTTGAATAGAAAAAAATATTTTAAAAATTGAGTAGCTATCAAGAATGAATAAAACATATTTGGCACAAATTAACCCAACAAAGGTTGACATACCGTAAAATCCAACCAACTTCAAGTACAAAATCAAAATGGAGAGTTGATTTTTGGTACATGTACTGACGCTATTTCGTATTTTCTTGACTCCCTTCTGGGTTTAGAACCAGGCTACGCCCCAGGGTACAATAGCTTAATTCATTAAATAAAACATCCTTTGTTTTATATCATAATCTAATTTTATCCCAAATTTTGAAGTTTTCTTAAGAGAAAAACTAAGAAAGAAAAAGCGCGTTTTTTTTTCAATGCGTGGGAACAGAGAAATAAGATTTTGACAAGCAGCTGTAAAATTTGAGAACATTTAGAGAAAATGTACATGTTAAAGGTAGGATCTACAAGAATAAAACCAAAAATAAACGACAACTTAAAAAAACAAAAAAAAAACAAAGAAAAATCTAGTAGATAAACTAAAAATCCAAACAATAACGTCCACATTGCCTTAACTTAAAATAAGCAAAAAAAAAAATCGTATCTCAAAGACCAATCAAAATCCATGGCGTCTTGGTTTTTTTTCGGAATCTCTGAAAGGAAATTAACTAGATTTGATGATTCAAGGGTTTTCCCCCCGTTTTATCTCCTTGAGGAAACCAATGAGGTTCCTCCTCTGTGAGATCTACTTAGAAAAGCTAATTTAATTACATACAAAAGACACAGCTCATGTTAGGCAGATCCTGACTTTAAATTCGAAAGTTGAAGAACAAATTAAAAACTAAAAGTGCACTGCTTGGAAAAGAGATGTCGTCGACAAAATGTCAGAGTTGAAGAATAACTGAAACAATTGAAATAAAAGGAACGACGTAGATTTATTTGGGTAAATGAGTATTTATAACTCAATACTCATTCAATTCAAAGAACATGAGGGTTTCTGCTGGCGTTTAAAAGTAAGTTGTTGGCGGGGTGGCTTATTGTCTGTATCAGCCTGACAGCGAGGGTGTCTATCCCATTTTCGTTAGCGCTATATCAGTGAGACTGTTTTTGCTAAGTTGTAGCGCCACACCTACCGGCAGCTCTCCACTTTATCACATAGATCAGATTACGTAACTGAAACAATGGAAATAAAAGCAACGACGTAGATTTATTTGGATAAATGGTATTTATAACTAAATACTCATACAATTCAAAGAACATGAGGGTTTCTGCTGCCGCTTACTATTAAAAGCCTTGTCGGCTGGGGCTTTAGAATACATCGAGTGCACCTCTGCAGAGGGGTTGCCCCCCCCCCCAATATGAGGCCACCTGTTGCTCGTGGGTGGCGACCTGTGATGCATAAGGGCGGAATCCTGGTGTCTTAGCAGTCCATAACGTGCAACTCTCTACTTTGGCCCTTATTTAGCTAGACAGGCAATCGGAGAAGCTTCTTCGATCAATCAGCTGGTCACGTCCTCGCACCTATATGATTGTCCTAACCCTATTGCACTTACGGCAACCCCCAACCCTTTTAATCATATATGTGCTAGAATGCTGTATGCAAATAGTCAAATTCACTATTACGTTCCATTCGCTAGTTCATATTTTATAGTGATTTAAAGTTTATGAAGTAAAATAATTTTAAAGGGTTGTTTTTCGCTGGAAAATGCAGGATTGTGAATTACTGGAAATGTAGTCACGAAAGTGTTAAGTTTTATCTATGCTACTTGCTTATTGTAGAATATAAAATGAGCTGAGTATTGCTTTTTTTTTAAACCAACAGGAGGAGATTAAAAAAAAAACAGTTAAAAAAAAATAATAATGAAGACGTTCGAGAATAAAAGAAAGAGCGGTGACAAAAAAGTGATTAGAGAGAGAAACAAAAACAAAAAACGGTGATCCAATTTTTTAAAATTGGAACAAAACTCTTTGAGAAATATTTCCAGTAAGAAATCAAAGGATCTAAAAATAAATTTTTCTATGAGAATAGATTCCAAAATCTACTTGAAAGCAAATCAATAAATGAAATTCGAGTTTCTAATCTTGTTTAGATAAATTATTTTTATAAAATCTGGTATAAAAAAAATGATAGTGGTTCAGAGTGTTGTTTTACTATATATCTTGGGTCCAATATATTTGGATCAGGCGGAATATATTAGATGCACATTGTGTAACAGATATCGTCGTAGGAAATATACACGGTGTTGTAAGGGAAGATATGTCCCCTACAATATAGTTGAACTCGTTCAACTAATATTTAAAAGAGTTAAACTCCTAAAAATATAGCCATAGCTTCACTATATATATTTACTATGATATATCTACTATAGGATTTTTTTCTTTTTTATTGTTTTCCTGCCTTTTTTCTTCTTTTCTTTATGGCGGGAATGGGTCACTTGGATCTATGGGAAGGTTGAAAGTAGAATTGAAAAAACAACTTGAAGATTACCACATGCGCCATTCCTCTTGAGAAAGGCCAGAAAGGTTACCATCGAAATGACCCCAAACAATAAAGGTTAGGAAATTGAGCAGAATGATTCATTGAATTCTTTCTTTACGATGATGTAAGGTACAGCTTACTACATTTTATGCCCCTCTCGGGTAAAACTAAAGGAACGTTTCTACTGATTCTCGTTCTGCTGTTTTTTTAATTAATTTTACTTTAGTTTGGCTCAAGGCCGCAAGTGGGTAGACTGTGAATTCAGGGGAGTAAATTTGGTTAAATCCTACTTAACGGACATAAATTCTACCATCGTATGTCATCCCGCCAAAGAAAAAAATACTAAAAATCAAGGAATTAACTGAATTTAATGAATTTTCAATGTTCATATAATAATCAATAAAAGATATAATGCACCAGTTATTTTATTTAAAAACTTTTACATTTTTTCAGGGCAATTAACTTTGAACCACGTATGTTTGTGAATCTGTGTTACGCGTCAAAGATACGTGATTCAAAGTTAACTGGCCGGAAACAGTGTAAGAGATTTCAAATAAAATAACTGGTGGATTATATATTTTATTCATTAATATAAACACTGAAAATGTCATTAAATTCGCTTAATTCCTTGATTTTTAGTATCTTTCTTTCTTTCGGCGGGGTGATATACGATGGTGGAATTTATGTCCGTTAAGGAGGATTTACCATAGTATCGGACAGATGTTAGTGGAATATGAAATTAAGTCTAATGTATTTATTTTTAATTTCTCAACTGGGATTAATACTTTTAATAAAAATGAAACTCTAAGGAAAACATAACTTAATACGTTAATTCATTTATGAGTTTTTTTGTTTTTTTTAATTAAAGGACAGACTTAATACATGTTATAAAGATTTAATGTTGTTGCGTAGTAATTCAGTTATACACTTTTTTAACTCAAAAATGCAAACGTTGACTGTTTTTCATATTTAATCTTAATTAGCATCTTATTTATTAACTAAGCTTTAATTAAGGTCTAGTTGAGATAGATATGCCTCAAAACAACCCATATTATTAATGTAGTAAAAATCCTGAAATATGTGTTATATATCATTAAGAAATAAATGTTTAGATAGTATATGGTGTGAATAATTTGCATACCGGTTTTAACAAAACCGTTTTTAATGAATAATTACTTGGTGTTACTGATTCTGATATTATTGTTTTATTCTCAAATGTATTAAAAACAATCCTATGTCTAATTTTATATTGAATCAATTAGAATAAAGTAAAAATAAGTAATCTTTTTGTGTTCGTATTTAATTTCATTAGTCGTCTTAATTCAATATAATATTTAGTTATAATAAAATTGAAATACTTGTGCCTGTAGGACGCATTTTTTCTAGTAATACTTATACTCATATAGTTAATTTGTAGATAGTATTTAGCTGTATGCATAAAATAAGCTTTGGAATAAAAAGGTCTTTAAAACAAAAAAGGGGAGAATACTTCTTCTGCCCCTTAATACTTCCTTGAACTTGGATTTATATTGAATCTGAAAGACAAAGATGTCCTTATTCTTATCTTACTGATTTCTGTCAAAACGTTTCAACAAAAAGCCTCCAGCCATCTTCAGTTTGCTATAATGATATCTATTCGAACTGTGTCCAACTGAATCACAAATAACATTTAAAATTTTAAATCCTTGCTGCTTACCTCCAAACACATTAGTTTTGAGAAGATAAAGGACAATCTAGCTTTTTCCTTTTATGAATGTTTGACCCCCTCAATCCTCCTTCGGTTAAGATGGGCAAAGAAACGTCAGTGGACATTGCTTCACCCCCAGTCCTTGGGCTTTTATAGAAAATGAAAAAGAAGAAAGAAAAAAAAAATCCAAAAAGTATTACCCCAAACTAGATGAGAGATTAAGCGTAGCTACTTATGACTGTTTATGATTTTACAAAAGGGGATTTTATCCATAGACTTATAGAGCAATGGACATTCCCAAAAAGTCCATTATAAAAGATTAGAGAGAATGTTGCTAATCCTTATAGTTGGTCTTTGTTGAGACACAACTTCTTCTTTTTCAATATGATTTAGACCTCCATTAAGTGAATGCTGCTGCAGGTTTTATTGTGGGTTTTTTTTTAAATATATTTTTTTTATGAGGAATCATCTCTTTCTGCTGATATCACTACCCTTGTGAAATGTGGATAATAATTCTGATGTCTTCATTTTTTTTGTTTGTTTTTATTTTTCAATATTTAAGCTCAGAAGTTCGGTTAAGGTGCATTTATATATACACAAAATATTTATTTGTACATTTTAGTTCTCAATTTTGTTTGAATACAATCACGGAAATACTTGATACTACTCTGAGACATAGTTATTGATAAAAGAAATTAATATGAATAAAAGTTTATGGAAAAATATGAAGGTAAAGAAAAAGGGTAACAGAAATGAGAAACTGGGAAAGATTAAGAAAAAGGAAAAATCCAGAACTTAGATTTCCCCTCTTTGGTATTTTTAGAATTTTCTTTTCCTTTCCTTTTCTTATTAAATATCTTTTTAAAAAATTGTGAATGTATAGATTGATTCAAATTATGACCCTCTTTCAACCCCCCTCCTCTGATCAGTTGAGCAAATCTGTTTATGGATTTGTTGTCTGTTTTGTTTACCTACCTGTCCGTTTTTCCCTAATATTTTTTTTATTTGCCTTTTTAAATCACTTGCCACCTGCTTCACACTTTGATACACTTTTACTTACTTGCTTTTTTCTAATTTATTCATTTTCTTGCTTTGATATTTTTTCATTCATTCATTTTGGTTTTAATCCAGTTATCCCTCATCTTTTTTATTCATTCCACATATTTTTTATTGTTTCCTTTTTTCTCATGCATTCATTCCAGATATTTTTCATTCATTCTAATTTTTCATCGATTCAGTTCTAAGTATCTATAATTCATTCCCATTTTTCTTTTTTATATGTGCTCTATCTAATTTATTTATGATCTTTTTCGTTCATTCACCTTCCTATTTTCATCACATTTTTCCTTCCTTCTTACTTTTCCTTCATCTTTTTCATTCCTTCTTACTTTTCCTTCATCTTTTCATTCCTTCTTACTTTTCCTTCATCCTCTTTTTACTTCATTCCTTTTCCTTCATCCTCTTTTTCCTTCATCCTCTTTTTCATTCATTACGTTTCCTTCATCCTCTTTTTCATCATCATCTTTTTCATTGATTTTTTCCTTCATCGTCTTTTCATTCATTACTTTCCCTTCATCGTCTTTGTCATTCATTACTTCCTTCATCGTCTTTGTCATTCATTACTTTCCTTCATCGTCTTTGTCATTCATTACTTTTCCTTCATCGTCTTTTCATCATTACTTTTCCTTCGTCGTTTTTTTCATTCATTACTTTTCCTTTGTCGTTTTTTTCATTCATTACTTTTCCTTCAACGTCTTTTTCATTCATTACTTTTCCTTCATCGTCTTTGTCATTCATTACTTTTCCTTCATTCCTATTTTGCTTAATTAACTTGATATCTTTTTCATTCATTCCTCTTTTTTATTCTTGATCTATTTCATTCATTAAGAACTTTTTCATTGCCTTTAATAGAAACTCTTTCCTTTCCCCCTCCTTGAGTCTCTTTCTCTAATTTCTTTCTTTTATTGTTTTTTACTTGCTTTCTCTTTCAAGAAAAAAGAACTCTTAATATTTATAAAGTTAAGCTTAGTATATCATATAAAGCCAAGATTTGACAAATTGACAAATGAGAAGCAATTTCACTGTCCCCATTGACTGTAAACCTGGGGGGAGGGAGCTTAGTTTATATTGATGATAGATTTCTGTATTAAAGCTAATTTTAACATGACTGCATCAATACTTTTTATTCGAAGTTAAACAAATTCTTTAATTTTATACACCGATCCATGCATTGGTAAAAAAATGTCAACCGGTCTGCAACTTCCAAAAGTTTAAGCACTGGATTAAATAGTACCACTACTGTTCTTCTACAAGGATGGCTTGGCTTTGACATTAAATAACACATGAAGATTTATATGCCATTAAAACAAAGAACCCTGATCAAACCCTTATCATATTTACTTATCAATGGGCAATACTGTATAAACAAATTAGGACTTAAAGTGACCTTCCTTTCATTTACAGAGAAAAAAATATATTACATATAATTATTAGCCCAGATATGGGTTAAATAGTATCACTACTGTTCTTCTACAAGGATGGATTTGACATTAAATAACCCATGAAGATTGATATGCCATTAAAACAAAGAACCCTGATCAAACCCTTATCATATTTACTTATCAATGGGCAATACTGTATGAACAGATTATTAGGACTTAATTGACATTTCTTTCATCTACAGAGAAAAAAATATCTTACATATAATTATTAGCCCAGATATGGGTTAAATAGTATCACTACTGTTCTTCTACAAGGATGGATTTGGCATTAAATAAACCATAAAGGTTGATATAAACAAAGCTGCAGCCCTGTCAGCTGGGACTTTAGAATACACTCTGCACCTCTGCAGAGTAGTAAGACCCCCTCAAAGTAGCCACCTATTGGCTATAGGTGGTGACCTGTGATGCATATCGATGGAACCCTGGTGACTGTACAGTCCATGATATGCAACACTCCCCCTTGGCTCTTATTTAGTCTTGACTGGTGGTCAGAGAGGCTCATTCTGAATCAATCAGCTGGTCACACCATCACCTATTTGATTGTCCCAAACCTATTGTCCTTATGCTATGCCCCAACCCTCTTTATCCTATATGTGCTAGCTGAGGGTCTTAATGTCTTGGGTATGACGTTAAACTCTATCTAATGGTGAAGTTCCAATTCTTGAGCTCTGGGAAATGTGGAGTACCACGTCATCACTATTACTCCCAAATCCACTCTGACTCAGAGTGGTAGTACCTGTTAGGGTCTCATCTATTGGTCAAAAAGAAAAAAAAATGAGTTTTAAAAAATGTGTTTAAAAAAAATGGTTATTTCCTAGTTGAGTAACATGAGTGACCCAGAAAAAACAGAACCCAAATTATTTATTTATTTTCCCATTAAACTAACCCTAAACCCTAACCCTAACCCTTGTTGAACTTAAACTTAAAAAAAAAATTAAAAAATTAACAGTTTTATTACAAAATTTGTGGGTTCTGTTTTTTCTTGGTCACCCTGTAATATTGTTACTCAACTAGGGGGATTAGGGGTTGGGGTTTAGGGTTAGTTTAATGGGAAAATAAATAATTTGGGTTCTGTTTTTTTCTGGGTCACACTGTAATATCATATTACTCAACTAGGAAATAACCAAAAAATTGAGTACCCATCAAGAATGAATCAAACAAAATATCTTCTGCATGAAATAACCCAACAAGGGTTGACATGCCATAAAATACAACCAACCAAAGCATAGATACATGAACAGATTATCAAGACTAAAACTGCTATCTTTTGTCTACGGACACAAAAAACTGGCAAAATAAAATACAAGTTGTTTCAATATTTACAAATGTATCCGCTGAAAATTTCTTGCTGAAAATGCAATTTGAATTTTTCATTCAACTCTACTAACATAAACACCATCCAATCACCTTTGGATAGGGCGAGGGATCTCCATCAAACTGAAGGTCAGTGTACCAACGAGGTTATCTCTATCATTTCGTATTTTAATAATTGAAAACATTAGAAGATTTTAGAGACTCAGTTATTATTCCAACTAATATTACCATCATTTTAACCAACGTCACTCTTCATTATTGACATCCGACGTCCACTTAGTATCTAGCTGCCTTGATGGCCTGACAGTATTGACAAATGTCGAACAAAGGCATTATCACCATCATTTTGATAAATGTAATAAAATCTTAAATTCATCTAATTAATACGAGTTTTCTGAGATTGGCAAGTTTGGGGGAAGGAGAGAAATTGAAAGAATAAGAAACACAGGGGAAATATCAAGAAAAGATGTGTATGGGTGAGTGTGTGTGTGTCTCTCTCTCTCTCTTTCTCTCTCTCTCTATCTATCTATATATATATATATATATATATATATATATGAGAAAGAGATGTAAATTAAGTAGGAAATAAGATGGATGGGAAATGGTGGCAAATGTTTCTCCCAATGACATTATGAAAAATAATAATAAAAATCTAATAAGAAGGTGAAAAATTGGCCAAATAATTGATTCCACCTCTAAAGTTAATCTATAATACTATGTCCAAGTGTCTGTCTGTCTGAGGTACACAAAGTCCAAGGAGCCTGATTTCTTTTTTTTCCTTTTATCTTGAGCGTACTTATAAAACTCCAAGATCATTTCTTGTCCTGTCAGCAGGGCATAGAACAGAGATGCTGATAGGTACGTGTCCTGCGTCCCTGACACACAAAAATCTAAAAGGGATGCAGTAATATCGTATCCATGCATCCCAGTGTTTTTCTTTTTTCTTCCCTCACTGTTTCAAGCTAACTGTAAATACATTTCAATAGTTTCTTAGAAATTAATTACACAAGATAGGTTACATGGTAGGAGTTAGACGGCTTTAGTTGGAACCCATTAATTTTCCTGGGGACTCATTCAGAGCAAATATGTGTGTCACAGGACACACTAAATCAAAAAGCTATCAGCATCACTCCATAGAATATGCTGAATGTATCCTCTGCAGAGGGGTAAGACCCCCAACCCCTAAAAGTTGTCCTGTTTATGACACTAAACTGCATATGATAGTGAGGCTCGAGTTCTGGAAATCTGAGGAGTGTGGAGTACCTGTTCATTGTCCAACTTAAGCCATAGCAGGTACTGTAAGCAACTAGTCTTTTCTTTATCAAAAATGGTTTGATTTAGCATTAAATGACCTGAAAAGAGTTAATATGCTATAAAACAAAAACATCAGCAAAACAACTGGAGTTAAGCAGCAATGAACCTATTCAGTACATAACTGGTGATCACTTAAGCAACAACAGGTACTGTAAGCAGTCCGAGTTAATCCAAACAACTTAATTCTGCTTTGAATTTTCTAAGTCCAGAGCTCCATTCCTATAAGGATTTATCAATAAATGGCTAAAAATAGTATTTTGATTTAAAGTTACCTGTTATTTCCCTAAATCAAAGACTGCTAAATATATTTAATATTACATTTAAAGAACTATCGTTGGGGTGGATTAGGAAAATAAATGTGACTTCCGGCCGGGTGGAATGAGGGGTATAGGATGTTAAGAGTTAAATGACCTCAAAAAGGGTTGATATATTATTTAGAAAATAAAAAATGTTTGTTTTATGACACACCAACCACAGTGGGTCATTTAATGTCAACAGTAATAGATAGAATATCCATTACTAATAGATAGTTTAATTGAAGGATCTGGTTTTGTTGGCCTTCTCAGCATTAAATAACCCAATAAGGGTTGACATGCAATAAAACCAAATCAACCTACCATCCTTCTTCATCCACATCGATCCAGTTCAACTTGTATCATTATTTTCTTTTAAAATGCTTGCACAGCATGTTCTTCTCACTTAACAATACAAATATCACAGTTATTATTCAAAGTCATACAAGAAGTGGACAATGAATTATTCATAGCAAAAAAAAATCTCTATTTGTAGGATTAGTTATCTAAATCTAATTTTATTCATATTGTATATTTTCATGTGTTTGTTGGCAAGGTGCACATGTTTTGTACAGGTGCATATGAATGTGCATATATATATATATGTATATATTATTTTTTTCCATAAGTATGCTACTTTAAAAAAAATCTAAACCAAAGATAACAGGACTTTATAATTTATATTACAAAAATATACAAATAAAACAGATATCATTAGATATTTTTATTATCAAATTCTTGGGGCTGATTTAGATCAGTTAGTAGAGCACTTGATAAGGAATCATAAGGTTCCTGGTCCACACCAACTCAGCATATGAGAAGCACAGAGATCTGTGTGGGAAACTAAGGAACTGATGGTAGGTGTGATGCTCCACTTCACACACAAAAACAATCCCCTTGGTCTAGTGCTAGTGAAAAGGGGATAGACTCTCCCACTATCTGACTGATACTGACATTAGGCCACCCCACCAGCTTTACTTTTAAAAATTTTATTATCAAATTCTAAACTTTTGAAACTCTAACCAAAGATTAGGGACAAGGAGTTCCTGTGGTGTAGTGGCTAATGTGCTGGGCTGCAACATTCTAGTAAGAAAGTTCAAACTACAGTCATGCTATTATGTTCACTTTCAGACTAATACCCTTGGGAAAGGTATGAACCCCCTCATCCTCCCAGCATTGGGTTAAATAGCTCCACTACTGTTTTTCTACAAGGATTGCTTTAGCATTAAAAAAAAACATGAAGATTTGTATGCCATTAAACAAAGGAACCAAACCAAAAATGTGTCCTGGGTATGATGTTAAACTGCATCTAATGGTAAGGTTCTGGAGAGTGTAAAGTACCCCTTCATCACCATTACTCCCAGGTCCACTTTGACCTTGAGTGGTAGTACTTGTCTATGTGTTAAGTAGAAGAAAATGAGTTTACAAAAATGCATTAAAAAAGTTGAGCTCAAAAAAAAAATGTTCAATACCCATCAAGAATGAATAAATCAAATACTCATTGATAAACTTATGCAATTCCTGAAGGTATTGTTATGTAAACGGTGACATAGTTTCGGTTACAGACCATCAGGCACCGAATCTCCATTTTAATAAGATATGTGTAGATGAAGCGTACAAATATATAAGCTCTATATGATACCAAATATTATTGTTTCTTCTTTGTGAGATATCATTTTTCTTTTTCTTGTTGATTTTTGAATCTCATTTTACATTTCTTGAGTAGATGTCAAGTTGTGTTATATCTTGTTCTGTTGATTGGGCATTTGAGACAATATCTTTTTTTTTGTTTTGACCAAAAAACAAACATCTTTTTTTTCTTTGTCTCTTTTGGAAAATAATATTCCACAGCAAAACTTACGTGCAAACTTCTCAACAGCATTGTCATTTTCATTGTTATTTCTTCATCGATACTGTTATTGTTAACACAAAAAAAAAATATGCAACCCCCTAACCCTGGGTGCAAGCATTTAAGTCTTAAGTAAAAAAAAAACAAAGTCGTTGGGGTGGCCTAAAGTTGGTATCGGTTGTACAGTGAGGGAGGCTATCCCCTCTTCACTAGTGCTAAATTCTTTAGTGTCTGAGGCGGTGCGTCACACCTACCATACAAATAGAAAAGATTCTTAGAGTTCTGTAGCTCATATACAAATCCATATTGAAATAAATAATAATAAAAAAATGATATAAAATCTTCAACTCTTTTGGACATGAGTTAAACAATTCACAATCCAAGTCTAAACATACATACACACACACACACACACACACACACATATATATATATATATATATATATATATATATATATATATATATGATTAAAAAAAATAGAAACTGCATCTTGTAGTGTTGCAGGTGTCTCAAAGATATCAAATGAAGAGACAGACAAAAAGGTTGTTCACATCAGGAAAAGGAATGTCAAACACAGTGACAGAATTATTTGAGTTTATTTATTTATTCATATATATATATATATGTGTGTGTATATGAGAGATAGATATATATAAAAGAAAGATTATGTATGTCCGTTTGTACAATGACCAAGGAGGCATCATTTTATAAAGGAAAATTGTGAAAGGTATTAATCCAACTATTCTCCCTCCAATAGGTTGGAGTAGACTCTTCAATCTCTTGCAACTTGTCTAGAAGGAAAACTCAATTCAAACCTGGTGAACTTGCCTTAAAAATTGATTTTGTCTCACATCCTGCTCATGTAGTGGAATTTGAAAATTGGAGACCAGCAAAGATCAAAGTACAGTAGAATCCACATCCTACTTCCTACTTTTGTCCAAGAAGGAGTTTTAAAAAATTACCACGTATTTTCCATAAAATCTAATAAAAATACGATACATATATAAATAAATAAAAAAATTGACTTAAAAAATAAAACAAATAAAGCATAATAACAAGCAAAAAAAAAAAAATACACACAATAATAATAAACAACTTAAAAACAAGAAAAAGAGATAATAAAACATAAAAAATAATTTTTATTAATCTATATATATAAATGGAGATAAGAGATTTATTTTTAACTTTTTAAATCCCAGCCAATGACAGGTAGCTCTGCTAGTTTACTATAAAGATAACTGTTACACCATGCATTCCTCCTCTTGCCTTGTACACTTAATATTTTTTTATCCAAAATAAGTGAGTATATTTTTTCTTAACTCCTCTCTATAAGTTTGAAGCACCAATATCTTTTATATTTATATGTTTATTCAAATTTTAGATTTATATATAAATAGCTTTTGTTTTATCCAATTTTGTTTTTAGCGCCAACATGGTTTAATACCGAAGCCCACTTTTTTTATTTGTTTATTTTTTTTGTCCAATTTACACCCTGCTCCCAATCCCCAACCCCTTCTAAAAACCCGTTACATTCCATATTGGCAAGAGTAATTCATTTTTCACAAAATTATTTCTTCTGCATTCTCCAAGTGCATGTTTCTCCTGCCAATTCCTTGTAGCATATTTGGTACAACATGTAATAAGTTACTGGACATCATTATTTTCTCAAGTGGACCGGAAGAAGGTTTGTACGAAAGCTGCCTGCTTGCTTTACTTGCCTGGATCTTGGTCAGCTGAAATAAATAGCCAAAAGAAAAATATAACAAAACACACAAAAAAAAAGATACAAGAAAATAAAATGAAATAAATAAATAAGAAAATGATGAGTTGCAATTGCCAGCAGTTTTCTGGATAAAGGTCTGGATAGGTTTGGTGTTGGTTTGTATCAATATGGCCAAACACAACATGATCAGCTATAGGAGGAAGCTGACATTGAATTATGGGATAGATAGATATGCAAAAATGATGCAGGTCTGAGTGGGTTTTCGACAATTGCAATTACGGACAGGTGCTAACGGCACGATACCATGGAATGGAAGGTTCAATTACTTCTCCTATTGCTTCCAAATAAGAATTTTGGCAGAGAGTTAATGGTTCACAACCAAATGGGCAGATATCAAGAAATTTCTTATCAATATAAGGTTTTTCTTTTTAAATTCAAGATTTATGGTATACTAGAAGTGGCTACCTAGCATCACCTGGGTAGAGGGGTGGGTTAAAAAAACCCTGATTTGTTTACTTTTGAGATTTGAAAATGCAAGGAATTTTTAAGTAGGACCTCAATGCTATTTCTCTGTATATTTTAATTTTTAAATATCTTCGAATATAAATCAAGTCTTTCTAATTTTTTCACAAAAAACAAGAACTGATGCTATTTAATGTGTATATATATTTACTTTGCCGTTAATTGTTCTGTTTTCATGGTTTCAACCGGATATACATATATATATATCCGGTTGAAACCATGAAAACAGAACAATTAATATATACCATATATATATAGGAGCCGATGGTAGGTGTGGCGCTCCACCTCAGACGCCAAAACAATCTCTTTGGTCTAGCGCTATTGAAAAGGGGATAGACTCCCTCGCTGACTGGCTGATACCGACTTTAGGCCGCCCCGACGACTTTACTTTATATATATATATATATATACACCAACTATCCTTTATATATGAATAGATGATATTAAATAAGCTCTGTCACCTAATATAGATCCACAGAGATATTAAACTGCATCTAATAGTGAAGTTTCAATTCTGGAGCTCTAGGTAGTGTGGAGTACACCTTTATCACCATCATTTCCAGGTCTACTCTGACCTGGAGTGGTAGTACCTGTTAGGGTTCCATTTATGGGTTAAATAGAATGTGCTTAAAAAATTGAGTTTGAAAAAAATTTGAATGCCATCAAGAATTAATAAAACAAAACGTCTTCAGCATAAAATAACCTATCAAGGGTTGACATACCGTAAAATCCATCCAACCAACCCACGAGAGAATGATTTAGTGGGATTAGAATTTTGGTGACCAACCCACAAACTAATTTGCAACTTTTGCAAATCAGGGTATTCATGTGAAATGTACTCCTGAATTATTCAATTTTGAAAAAAATGTTATATAAATATGTAGGTGGCTGGAATGATGCTATTCAAGATCTTTTGATATAGATATATCAAAAGTTGGTAGACTGTGTAGAGTGCTCACTATATAATAGTTTGATAATTATATAAAGAACAAGGAGGTTGATGCTTGTCCTGCTCTTTCTTTGTGCATCACACTTATCTAGCCACTTTTAAACTGATCAATCTATTCATACAAACTTCTCTGGAGTAGTACACTGCCCCTGTATTGTACTGAAGCTCTCCAAAGAATTTCAGCCCTTAACACTCCTTCCGACCAGAGAAATCTGGTTACTTCCTTGGTGTATACTGCTAGTGGAGTGGCCATGTTTACACTAAAGACAGCAAACAAAATGGCAGGATCAGGCTTGAACTTAGATCAATTTACCTGCAACATTGCCAACTATAAGCACACCTGTGCAGAATTCAGTTTGACAATAAACATATAGCAAAAGTGTGGATAATTTTTTACTTTCTCTCATACTTGTAGAATATATAATACCACCCAACTTAAGAATTAGTTACAATTTCTATAGCCATTTTAGGCACTTTAGATCCACTATTGTATTGAGTGCAGTTTCAGTGGTTATTACTTGTGGCACAAAGTTTAATTTATTCCTTAAAGAAGAAAGATGTAGTATCAGTTTAATCCTTGTCTGTTGATCTTTCTGGGAGGAAATCCATTCGGCAACTATTTTAGGACAATTTATCAACAACTTTAAATACAGGTTTTGTTGTTTTTTCATTGGTTAATCCAGTTACTGCATCTTGGTACAGTCTATAAATATAAGTTGTAACTTTTCATACAGCTTATATCAATGAGAAATCCAACGGCATGTATTCTTTGGAATCTCTTTAAAAAATCTTGGTAAATGGCTTTGAATTTCAAGACTTGTCAGGCAAAGAAATGGTCTGCAAGTTCTTGTCTGTCCTTGAGAATTTGACAGAGAGATGCTCAAGATCATAGTCTCTAGAAAATTGAACACACTCAAGATATCAAAATTCATGAGATATTTCAATTTTCTTCTAGTGACAGATTTATAATAAAAGAATAAATCAAAATATGGGAGTAAGGAGTAGAATTGTCAGAAATGTTACAACTGCCAGTTTATTTTTGTATTTTTAATCTTTAAAAATATTTTTGCCCTGTCAGCTGGGGCTGTAGAATACGCCAACTGCACCTCTGTTGAGGGGTAAGAGCTCCCCAATGGAGACCCTGTTATGATTAAGGATGGAATCCTGGTGACTGAGCCGTCCATGACATGCAACACTCCCTTTTGGCTCTTACATAGGCCCCATTGATCAGTCAGCTTGCTACGTCAAGCCCTGGCACCTATATGATTGTCCAAACCCTATTGACTTTATGACTAATCTCTCAACCTTTTTTTATCATATATGTGCTAGAAAGTGGTAGCTGAGGGTCTTAGTGTACTAGATATGGTGTTAAACTGCATCTAGTGGTGAGGTTCCAATTCTGGAGCTCTGGGGGAGTGTTAGTACTTGTGAGGATCTTATCTATGGCTTAGATAGAAGAAAACAAAAATGTGTTTAAAAAATTTGAGTTCAAAAAAAGAATTTTCAATTCCCATCAAGAATGAATATAACAAAACAATTTCAGCATAAAATAACCCAACCAGGGTTGACATGCCGTTAAATCAAAAAAAAGAAAAATTCTTTTTTTAATTTGCATGGTAGCCAGTATTGCCTGGGTTAAAATATTTTTTCATAATTTGATTTTTGCCTTTTCCTCAGTTATAGGATTTATCAAAATATGGATGGTAACTAATTCTATGAGTCCTCATTGGTAGATGGTCTCAGTGTGGATATTGTGCTAGATAAATATCCATCATTCTGTATTATGCTCCCAGCAATGCAGTGACTGTATTGAGTAACAGCTTGCTCCCTTGTCTGCCAAGTTGATGCGAGTTTGAAACCTACTACGATGGTGAGTATCGTATTGCTTCTGCATTATCAGAGGGATTACTTCTACACTTATCATAGGGTTCTGTGTTCTTTAACCTCATAAGGCAACCAGTCTAAAGAAGGAAACAATTATGAATTTAAAATTGGTGAGTATGAAGCTAGCAACTCCACCTCCTAAAACCTACTTGTTACAGAATCCATAGGCACTGAAATGGTGGCTGGAGACCTCACAGGGTCAGCAGGAACTCACCAGAAATGTTCTGAAAGTGATCTGTTTTTTTGGGTTTTTTGAGAAAATTTTATTGGCTTCATTATTGTAATTAAACTGCACAAAGCCAACTTTTGATAAATCTGATGAATATTCCGACAATCCTGTTTTGGGCTGAAATAGCATTAAAAATGTGTTAATTAAATCTCAAATACTGGACTATTATTATGCAAAATCTATTTGGTTTCAGTGTTTAGTCATAAAACTTTCATGTGTTTTTTCTTTCTTTCTTGGCTTCAAAAAATATGCAAATAATTTAGCAAACAAGTAACTCTGCATGTGGCTTAAATAATTTATGATAAAATGATTTAATTGAACAAAAAATAACGATTCTAGAATGGACAGCCCTTGGCTGCAGCTTTAGAATACACCAATTCCACCTCTACAGAGGGGTACCTCCCTAATGGGGCTACATGCTGGCTGTAGGTGGCAACTATTGATGCTTAAGGATGGAACCCTGGTGGCTGAGCAGTCCATAACATGTGAAACTCCACTTTGGCCCTTACCAAGGCTAGATGGGCAGCCGGAGAGGCCCAGTCAGACTAATCAACTGATCATATCAAGTCTTAGCATCTTTATGATTGTCCCAAGCCAATTGCCTTTATGGCAAGCTCCAGCCCTTTTTATCATATATGTATTAGAACGTGGTCACTGAGGGTCTTATTGTCCTTTGATGTTAAACTCTATCTGATGGTGAAGTTCCAGCTCTGGGGAATGTAGAGTACTTTCATCCTTTCTACTCTCAGGTCCACTCTGACCCGGAGTGGTAGTACCTGTTTAGATCCCATCTATGGGTTAAATAGATTAAAAAATGAGTTCTAAAAAATTTAGTTCCTATAAAGAATGTATAAAACAAAACATCTTCGGCATAAAATAACCAAACAAGGGCTGTATGTGAAGTACCTCTTTATTGCCATTACTCCCAGGTTCACCCTGACCTGGAGTGGTAGTACCTGTTAGAGCCCCATCTATGGACCGAATAGGAAATAATGAGTTTTAAAAAAATTGAATACCCATCAAGAATGTATAAAACAAAATGTCTTCATCATAAAATAACCCAACAAGTGTTGACATGCTGTAAAATCTAACCAACCAATAAATGCACTTCTCTGTCATTCTCTCTCTCTCTCTCTCTCTCTTTCTATATATATATATATATATATCTTTGTCTCTCTCTCTCTCTCTCTCGTTTTAGTGCCTTGTCTATTTGCCATTTAGCTACAAATGGTCACTTTAATTTGGTCCCAAACTATCTGACCACCTCATATAAACCAATCCTCCATCATTTACAAGACATTGTTTTTTCTTGAGTTTATTGTTATTAATGATAATAAAAAAAATGTCCTTTTTATGGTAAGTCCAAAATTAATTTCTTTTTCCACCTGCCTAGTAGTTAGTCATTCTACAATTTTACTTATCTTTAACAGTTTATTGTTTGGATAAGTATAGAAAAAGACCAAGTTGATTTTTGATAAGTAGATATGACTAATAGTCATGCATCTGGAGAATAAAACTTATACAGAGTGTTTAAAAAGGATTTAACTGCCTTTTTGTCAACGTGTTTGAACTATTTTTTGAAGATACAAATAATAAATAGATGTTGGGGATGATTATCATAATTTACAAATGTAATTTAACCCTTTTAGTGCTGAGATTAGGAATCACAAGGTTCTGGGTTTGATACCAGCCTCGGCAACTCAGCACATGAGTAGTAGTGCTTGGATCTGTGGTGAGCTGATGGTAGGTGTACCATTCCATCTCAGATGCAAAAAACATTTCCCTGGTCTAATGCAAAGGGGATTGACTCCCTTACTGTTGGCTGATGCCAGCAATAGGTCACTCTGGCAACTTTACTACTCTGAGCCAGAGTGGACCTGGGATTCATAGAAATGAACAGGTGATATCATACTACCAAGTCATCCACATACAGTTTTGTTTCAACATATCATTTCTCTTCAGTGTGGGTAGACTTAGCAAGCTACCTCTAGCCAGGATCAAAACTCTACTAATTTTTCATCACTCAGTGTCTCTAATCACCTGGCTATCAGCACACCACTTGCAGAAGAGAATTTTTACTAATAAGTGCTCGATCCATTTTTAAGGAGAATCTTGCAATTTAGGTGTAATCAGCAGCTGTAGCAATATTTTCTCCAGAGAGCTCAATCTACCAAGGGTAGTGAGCATATATATATATATATATATATATATATTGGAGGTGTGTGGTGTAATGGTTAGAAATGGACTCGTCAACCTGGAAAACCTTAGAAAAGTTATGCATCCAACTACCCTCCTACTAGCTATGGGTAAATAGTAGGGTAGACTGGGCTCTTTAACCTTGGTTAGGTAACCAGTCTAGTAGAAAGAAAACTCTGAATTCAAACCTGTTAAACTTTGCTTAAGAAATTGACCTTGTATTGTGCTCATGCAGATGGGTTGGTAAATATATATATATATATATATAAAAGAGACAATCAATATTTAGATTTTTAAAGATACCCAATTGGAAGCAAAAGTTTTGTCTGAGATGCTAAATAAGAAAAGTGAGAAATATTTTGAAAAAAAATAAGTTAGAAAAATAAAATTTGTCCGCTTCAATCGTTACACTCTGAACCTAAATTTTGTTTTTTCTGTCTCGAGTGTTGCTTGCTTAGCTAACAATATTCTTGTCGACAAACATCCACAATTAACTCTTTGCCAATCTAAATATTTTCTCCCCAGAAGCCAATCTCTGCCGCAGATGGTTCCACTTAGAGCATTGGAATTGGAATGAGGGGGGAAATAACATCACCTAAGAAAATGGTTATTCCAATCTAGAGTATTGATATTTTTATTATTACAAACTAGAGTCATTGATTACCGATTGAAGTGTGCATAATTTCCTGTCTTTTTCTTGCTGAAAAATTGATATTATGTGACAGAATAGCAAATTCAGATAACTGACATAAAAGGAGTACAAGACCCCGCATGACTGGGTGGGTTATTTAGGCTAGATGGGCGGTCGGAGTGAACCGCTCCAATCAATTGGCTGGTCATGTAGTACCTATATCATTGTTCCTATATCATTAATACCTTTGGGAAAGGTATGGATCCAAATCTCCCTCCAGCTGTGAGTAAATAGCAGGGTAAACTGGACTCTTAAACCATGGCTTGGTGACCAGTCTAGGAGAAGGAAAACTCTAAATTCAAACCTGTTAAACTCCACTTAAGAAATTGACCCTGTGTCACATATTGCTCATGAGGAGGGGTTGGTATATATATATATATATATATATATATATATATATATATCATCCCAACCCTATTGCCCTTAAAGTAAAGCCGCAACCCTTTTTATCCTATATGTGCTAGAAGGCGGTGGTTGAGGGTCTTAATGTCCTGCATCTAGTAGTGAAGTTCCACTACTGGAACTCTGCGGAATGAGGAGTAACCTTTTATTGCCATGACTCATGGGTCCACCGTGACCCATGAGTGGTAATACCTGTTAGGTCCCCGTCTATGGATTAAATAGAAAAAAATAAGTTAAAAATATTTTCCTACCATCAAGAATCAATAAAACAAAATGTCTTTAGCATAAAATAACCTAACAAAGCCTGACATGCCCTAAAATCCAACCAACAAACCTAAATTTTAGCATACTATTAGATAAGCATGCATGCAAGATACAAACTTTGCATGTGTAAATAGTTGGCAAATTATTGATATTATTAACCAATGAAAATGAGGAGGTGCGCACCATCAATCAGTGTAAGCAGAAATATCAATTTTCATAATAAATGTTTTTTTGGGTGATGAATTATCTCCCTTGGACCTCATTGGGTAATTAATTGAGAAGTGGAATTGTATGAAGTCTAGTTGATAAGAGGTATGTAACAATTTCAGTTTTTGCTTTTGGTAGGTAGGATTTCTGAACACAAAAAGAAAATAATAATTGTCAAGGCAGTGAAAGATTTTTTGAAAAATGATAAAAATATTTTTATCATTTTCAAAAAATCTTTCACTGCCTGATGATTGCTCCACTTAAACAATTAAGTTTGGATAGCATGAAACCAATGGTAGCAGAATTGTTTCCATACAAATAAATATTAGGTTTCAGAAAGTTGCATATGTTTGTTTTGGTATCCATGTTTCAGTTTGCTTAACCGAATATCACAGATATTGAGCACTCTTTATTTACGGGTTATTTAATGTAAACATTTATTTTATCTTTTTATTCCAAGGTTCAGCTCAGTTCAGTTACTTGTGGCAAAAGTTGGTTGAAGCTTATAAATGTTGTTATTAAATAATGAAATTGGCAAAAGTCTGTAAAGAAAAAAAGCTATTAAAGCACCAAGTATAATGCCCAAAAGATATTAAAAGAGAAATTGTCTTGACAGGTATGTAAGGGAATATATATATATCATCTCTTTACGAGGTGCTACAGTCATCAAAAAAAAGACCTATCCCCCAAAAGAGAAATATAGTGGGACTGTGAGGATATCTACTTGAGATTTCTCTCTTAACCCTTACTCCTCGGGCGAGGCACTTGTCTTGTGCATCACAAGATCAGAAAGATGATCTCTCAGATGATTGGAACTAAAAACTTGATAGTTAGAACTTGAGGTCAAAAAGCAACAAACTGATCATCACTATATATATATATATATATATCTTATTATAATCTGTCTGTATATATTCCTAGTTATTGATTGGGGACAATATGCAGTGGCATATACCTTAGTATCATGATTTCTAACAGTACCTCTTCAATGAATACCATTAATAAAAATAACTGTCATGGAAAGATGTGATGTAAGTGTTGTTCCATTTTTATTATATATATATACTAGTATTCTTATAGTATAGCCTGGCATATAGCTAGGCATTGGCCTGAATATATACCTGGCTAACAGCGGCTACCCGGCAAAGCCCGGGTAGAGGAGATAAAAAACATGGTTTAATAATAATTTGCAGATCTATTACTACTGAATACCAATTTCTGTCCTCAAAGGATGACCCATAAAATCAACAAGTAAAAACGATTTTAATTTAATCCTGCCTGGTGGGAGGTCAGGAAATTTTCTTTTCGTCAGATTTGAGGGGATGACATCATATGGCTAAACTTGCGAATCGGTCAGAAAATGAAAACATATTAAGGTGACCTAGAAAAAACAGAACCCAAATTATTTATTTATTTTCCCATCAAACTAACCCTAAACACCACCCCTAACCCTAACCCCCCCTAGTTAAAATTAACAGTTTTATTACAAAATTTGTGGGTTCTGTTTTTTTTTTCTGGGTCACTCTGCATACACCTGATGGCAACATCGTCGCTGGAGTCCTACAAGGAGATACATTAGCACCATATATATTTATAATATGCCTAGACTATGTACTCTGAACATCATTTGATACCATAAAAGAAAAAGTTTTCACATTAAGAAAGGCAAGAAGCAGGCAATATCCCGCACAGTCACAGATGCAGACTATGCTGATGACCCCGCACTTCTTGCAGATACACCAGAAAAAGCTGATTCACTACTGCATAGCTTGGAGGAGGCAGCAAAGAACATTGGCCTCTATATGAACTCTGATAAAACTGAGTTCATGAGTTTCAAAAAGAAAGGAGACATCTCCACACTTGACAGTAAGCCTCTTAAGCCAGTAGATAAATTACATACCTAGGTAGTAATGTCTCATCTACAGAGAACGATGTTAATACAGCAAAGACATGGTTGGCCACAAACAAATTATCAGTCATATGGAAGTCCAGTCTCACTGAAAAGCTAAAGCAGCAATTCTTCCAGGCAGTGGTTATGTCAGTACTGCTGTATGGCTGCACTACTTGGACCCAAACAAACCGCTTTGAGAATAAGCTAGATGGGAGCTGCACAAGAATGCTGTGTGCAGTCTTGAACAAATCGTGGAAACAGCACCCCACAAGGAACCAGCTGTATGGCCACCTGCCCCCATCTCACAAACCATCCGAGTAAGATGGACTAGATATACAGGACACTGCTGGAGAAGCAAAGACAAGCACGTAAGTGACATTCTCCAATGGAAGCCAAAACATGGGCATGCTAGTGTGGGCCGCCCAGCAAGGACCTACATTGACCAATTATATAAGGACGCTGGCTGCTGTGCAAAAGAACTCCCAGGGGCAATGAATGGTAGGGAAGGTTGGCGAGAGATTGTCATGGATATCCATGCTACTTGCGCGACATGATGATGATATATATATAATCAATGTGTAGCTTAGAAATAGTTATATAGTTAAATTTGGATCTGAAATTTTCAATGTATAATGTTTGATCTCTGAGTGATATTAACAACTGAATTAAGTATATTGACAAAGAAGATTATGTTGAAAAATAAATATTTGTTGTAGAAAATTAATCCTTTTTCCTATTATTAAGTTATAGGTTTATTGATGTACCCATATTGACACTAAGTTGTAGTAAAAAGTTTTTCTCTCCATCATGGTTTCAGTGTCCAAGGTACACCTTCCTCAAGAGAACTAAACAATTATAGGTAGCTACATTTTCTATATACTTGTCTTGTTTAGAATTACTTTTATTTCTATCTCTGTCTTTTAATTAGTATGAACTTTAGTTTTTAAATCTAAACTGTTTACCTTTGAAATTAAAAATTAGATTTCCATATGCTTATCCAAGAAAAGTAATTTGTAAATCTATCTATCATCTAACTTCAACTCCCACCCCTTTTTTTTTGTTGCTTTATTCATTTTGTTTATATCTTATTGTGTAATTTTGAATATATATATATATATATATATATATATATATATATATATATATATATATATATATATAGAATTGCAGTAAACTTGACAAATGAGTATATTGATTAATCTGTTTTTATTCAACAAATTTTGTGGTTGCCCCTTGTATATGAAAAAGAAATGTAGGTATGTATGTATATATATATATATATATATATATATATATACACTCTTGTTTCTACTAGTAAATATAGATATTTGAATCCATAATTACATGTATACATACATTATATATCTATACATATGGCTATATTTGATTGTATAATATGTAAGGTTATATATATGTTTATAGATAAAGATTGCTCAATATTGGTGATAGACCATATATATCTAAGTTAAGATAGCACAGAAATAGTCACCAAACACTATTGACCCTGCCTACACAAGCCTAACTTAACATATTCATTTAAAATATCCTCTATGAATATACTTTTGTATTTGCTTCCATATCTAAATTTACTTCAATGATTAAATTATATATGAATATAATATATAACTCTTATTAGAATGATTAAAGCTTTAAATTATAATATAAATACTATGAATATAATGTCTAAAGCATATTTTTAATGTGTACTAACATGAAGAATGCATTTTATATATCTTATTATAATGGAGATTATGTAACTATCTGTCTGTACCCAAAACTACCTCCCAACTCATGTTAGAATTTCCTTGGTTATCCAAGCTATTTCCTCAACGATTATGAAATAGTCATTATTTAATCTTAATTAGAATCTTATTTATTAACAATGATCTCTATTAAAGTCTAGCGGAGTTAAATTTACTACAAAACTTTCCATATTATTAATGCATTTAAAATCCTGAAATATATGTTATATATCTCTAAGAAATAAAGATTTACATAATATATGGTGGGAATATTTTGCATAATGATTTTAACAAAACTGGGTTTGATAAATGATTATTTGCTGTTACTGAATTCTAATTCTATCATGTTATTCTTAAACATATTAAAAGCAATCCTATCTATAATTTTATATAGCAATTAAAATAACATAAATAAGTAATATTTTTATTTTTGTTCTCATTTAGTTTTGTTACTCTATCTAATTTGATATAATATTTTATTACATTGAAACTTAAATACTTGCATCTAGGGGACATATACTTTTGTGAGTACATATAAAGCTTATAATGATTAGTGTATACAAAACAAGAACTGTATGTATTCATTTATATATATATATATATATATATATATATATATATATAAGTAGATAAAATATTTTTCCATAACTATATATATATATATATTAGACAAGTTCGGTTAAACGCCACAGACAATTCAAGTCTGAGGAGTTTTTTCATGGTCCTTTCAATTTTTCTTGCGATCTTTTTTGTGTTTGGGTGGAGAAGTTGTAATAGTCCACCAAATCCTTTTATTCGAGCGCTTTCCGCTGGTTTATCAGCCATCATCAGGTGGGAAACGATGTTAAGTTTTTTCCAAGTGCCTCGTTTTTATAGAAGAACGAGTAGTAGCTTAAAAAGTGGTGGTAGTTAGTACGAAACAATGGATTAATGTTTTTTTTTTTTTTTTTTTTTTTTTTTTTGAGGGGGTACAGAATTGTGAGGAAGGGAGGGTAATGGTTAGAGTGGGATTGTTTATAAGCATTGGAGGACGTGTCTACTGTTTGAAAGTTTATTTGTTTAAGGTAGGTCTTTTTAATTTGATATAGAGTGCTTCCATTATTTGCAATTTTTGTTTGTTTTTTCTTTATGGAGTGTGAGTGTGTTTCTGTTAAAATTTTCTGTAGGTTGAGGGGGGGCATGAATGTGTCTTTAAGTGTTGACTAATGGAGCTGGTGTCAGATAAGTGCATTGTTAAACGGCGGGATAATGTGGTCGGCTGATATTGGAGAAACAATCTCCTATAGGACATGTAAACTCATATACAACATTGGTCTCATTTAGACGAGTGGTTTTTGGTTTTTTCATTACAACTTCTCCACCCAAACACAAAAAGATCGCAAGAAAAATTGAAAGGACCATGAAAAAACTCCTCAGACTTGAATTGTCTGTGGCGTTTAACCGAACTTGTCTAAAAGAAAAAATGCTGCCTATAATATATATATATATATATATATATATATATATATATATATATATATATATATATATATATAGTTCATACATATTCATTCCTATTTATATTTTCATATATTTATATATCTACTTATTTGGGAGAATATGTGCTTAATTGAAGAAGAAAAATCAATCTCTGTATGTACATTTCGGCCTATTAGGCCTTATCAGCAGAGCTATAGATAGGAAGACCGCCTTGTGTGTGATTCGAAACCCGACTGTCAAGCCCTATAGCTCTGCTGATGAGGCCTAATAGGCCGAAATGTACATACAGAGATTGATTTTTCTCGATTTGTTTAGCCTTACATTTAAATAGGTATGCCCGCCTAATTAATTAATTATTAATTAATTAACTTTCAAAATTAGGTACGACTTCAATTAAGCACATATTCTCCCAAATATTGTCGGCTAAAAAAAGCCATATCATAAACACATCGCTTGTGTATTTACTTCTCATATCTACTTATATAAAACTAATATACATATACTTCTCATGCACATGTGTCTATTTATCTGCTTTGATATTTATTCATCTGAGTGTATATATAAACTCGGGTATGTATTTAACAATGACTAATTATATATATATATATATATATATATATATATATATATATATATATATATATAACTCCTAATATATCCACCTATTTATATATACATATACTTATTATTCGACATATATACTTGTGCTTATTGGATAGCCTGCAAACATCTTTGTCAATTCCCAAGCAAAAACTTATATTTGGTGTTAGTGAAAAAAAAAAAAAAAAAAAGAAGCATTGGATATCATATTCACAATAACACGTAAATAATATAAAACTGCTTATGGCATTATGAAATTTTCTATTTTGACACATTGACAATCATTCAGAGATGGTAGGGTTCTGAAAATATCTGGCTCTAAGGTCTGTCAACCCATCATCTGATGACATACAGTCGTCTGTTGCCTGTCAAGGACAACAAGAACAACAACAAAGACAACCTTGCAAACAAAAATGAAAATAAATACAACAAAACAATGAGAATAAAGATAGAACTAAAAAACCCATAGTGGCATCAGTCTGTCAAAACAATTTATCTCTGACAGAACACACAGCAAAACAAATGTTCAATTTCATGTGAGTCTGAAAAACAATAAATTGATGCCATTCACAATGTTGTTCTTTTTTTTTGTTTTTTTTTAAAACTGGCAAGTGAAAATCTGAGACTGTAAAATTCGGACATCTTTGTTTTATTTATATCATCTATAATTTGAAGAAAAGTCATTATTATGTTTTTGTGTGTTGATTTTGAAGCTTGCAAAAATGGATTGGCTAAAAAAATGGGTGGAGAATTTGAAACCTTTTAATTTAAAAAAAAAATTTATTATCAATTTAATGTGTATATTTTTGTTATGATTCTAGTCAGCATTTTAGGTGTTCAGCTTTCCTATTGGTAAATCCAATGGTATAGAAAGGGTGCCAGCTCAGCTGTAGAAAGTCCAGTTTTAGTCCTTGTAATCTTTGGTAGAACAAAAGTATACTTGTAGCAGAGGAACCAGTTGTAGACCTTGAAGAAAAATCTTTATTATTTTTTGTGTGTTTATTTTGTTACCAAAAGAATAGATTACTAAATGGATTGACTAAAAAGTAAGTGGAGAATTTGAAATCTGTTTTTTTTTTTTTTTGTTTTTTATTATATCTTAAATTTTTATTATCAAATTAATGCATATATTTTTTGATATATCTACCTGCTTACATATAAAGTAAAAAAACGAGGCAGATGGTGTAATAGTTTGTGGAAATACTCATTGATTCAAGTTCAAATCCTGGATACAGCTCTTTGCATTTTCACATAGAGCTAATACCCTTGGGAAAGATGTTCATCCAACTAAATAGTAGGGCAGACTGGGCTCTTCAACCTTGGCTAGGTAACACATCTAGGAGAAAGAAAAATCTGAATTCAAACCTGTTAACTTAATATTTTCAAGTTTAAAATAGGATAAAAATTTAAGGTCTTGTGATGTGTTGAGTTTTTACCAATTTTTAATATCCTTTTTTATCCTTGGAAAATATTGTGAGATATATATATATATATATATATATATATATTGTGTCATTATATCAATGTAAATGTTTACATGGTGACAAGAAAATTGGTTTGGAAAATGAACATAAAATCTGAAAGAAAAGATAAAATTAAAGTTTTACACCATATTCAAAACATTAGTATCTCCACTTTTTTAGTCAAAACAATCAATAAATAATATCAAAAAGTAAAATACACATTGTCAAAATAAAGATTCACTTGAATAATCATTCTAATAATATCCTGTCAAAAGATAATGTTCACTTTTTAATCTCCACAAATGAAACTGTATTAAGAGGGAAGATGTGCTATAATCTATATATTAATATATATAAAAAATGTTGTTCTGGTTCCAACGGGAGAAAATTCAATATTTTATAAAAAAAGGAAGGTCCGCAAAATGTATTTTGTTCTCAGAAAAAAAAAAGTTTAATTCTTTTTGTTTTACATATGCAACACGTGTTTCAGATCTTCTGGTATCTTCTTCAGGCTTTGATTGATAATATGATATATTAATATATATATATATATATATATATATTTGACTGAAGTAGTTGGCTGGTTGGTTTAATGGCATATCAACCCTTGTAGGTTATCTAATGTCAAATATAGTCTTTTCATATATATGATTTGTAAATATATATATATATATATATATATATGGTCTGGCAGTCTGATATTACTAAGCCCATTTGAGTTCTGGTAAAAATTAATTTATAATAACCAAATGACAGTTAAGTTTTTTTTCTTATTGAAAGTGTAAATATTGTTTTGTATAATTAATTTATTAATTATCATACATTGAGCTCTCTTAGGAATTTATAAAAATCCTTGTATAAATCTATACGTGCATACATTATAGATGTACAGGAAATACTGAGGATCTCAAATAGAACTATCCCCAACTTACTAGTCAATTGGATACTTTTACCTATATATATATTCATTAAATTCATGTGCATTATCAAATTGCTAGAAATAATTTTCATTAACTTTATATATATATGAATAAATACTTGTGTTATCACCTAGCTGTAAGAGTCATTTGAAGAATACTATTGGGCAAAACATATAGGTGCTAGGACTTAACATAGCCAGTTGATTGATCTGATGGGGTCCTCTGACTTCTGGTCAAGCCCAAGTAAGGGCCAAATTGGACTGTTGTATGTCACAGAACCATTTAGTACCCAGTTTACAGACCACTCTGCCACCACGACCCTGTCCTCAAGCATAATGGGGTGCCATTACAGCTAATAGGTGGCTCCATGGGTGGTCTTACCTCACTGTAGTTGGCATATTCTACAGTCCCAGCCCAATGGACATTAGAGAGACAGTAACTATTAGGGTTCCATCTATGTTAAAAATAGTTTTTATCTATAGTTTAAGGGCCGGTTTTGCTCAGTCAGTAGAGCATCTGTCTCAGAGGCACAAGATTCTGGGATCAATACTGGCTCTCGCTAACTCAGCGCATGAGTACCATGGCTTAGATATGTGCAGTAAAGTGGGGAGGTGTGGCCCTCAATCTCAGATGCAAGAACAATCTCTTTGGTTTAGTATTACCAACAAGGGGATAGACTCCCTTGCTGTCCAGCTGATACTAACACCAGGCCACTCTGCCTACTTCTTTTTATATCTATAGTTTAGTGTCCTAGCCAGGACACCGTTTCTTTTGGGTGAAGGCAATGTCTTATCCCACTGTAGGAGATCCAGTCAGTGTATACTAAGCCTCACCAACAGGAAGGCCCTTTTTCATGGAATTTTGTTGTCTTTATTAAATCATGTCAGTTGTAGAATATTTCAGATTCTGAAATTTTTTCTGTTCGTAGAAATCCGCTTCGAATTCACTAAGCAAGAGACAAGGAATTTTGAATGTAAGATGCCTGGTGCTTGAGGATGCACACCTTGCATACCCCCCACCTTCACAAAAATTTTTTTTTTCTTTTTCTTCGTAGGTGGACGACATAAATAATTGTAACTTTTTTTGGTTACTTTTCAGGAACTTAATTATAGTGGAGCTTTCGAAATTCAATTATGTCTATGTTTTTACTAAAACTGCACACTAATAATAAGAGCTTACCTAATCGGGGGGAGGGCAGTGCACCTAGTAATTAAATTACATCAATTTAGATCTCTGACAAAAAAAAAAAAATAATGTCCATCTTTAGATTTGTAATATTGTCCAACTTAAGGAAAGTCAAACTGTTCGTATCTTAGTCAAATATCAAGGAACAAATTTTGTTGAGACCTCAAAAGAATAAGGTAGTTATTAAAAGAGACCTAGGGAATTTTCATAACATAAAAGACAACCTGTGAACTGACTGGGGTTCCTCTTGTAGCAGTAACACTTTATAATATTCCTGCTTCTATCTTGGAAGGAGGCAAAGATTCTAATTCTTGGCTATATTTACTTATTGTAATAATCAGTGTTAGTATGATGTGTAGGGTGGCAAGATTTTAAGTTTAACAATGTATTGAAAACACAAAGGTTACACGGTTGAAATATGTTAAGAAGAATGTCTGATATTGGTGATAGTCAGTGTTCTGTGCGTAGCAATGTCTGCAGAACACTTGGTGTTCGGTGGTTGAGAAGGTTGTAATGGAGGTGGTGAGGTATGTAGAAGTCCCAGTGATAGTAGTCAGAAGTTGGTTGATGTGGGCAGAAGATCGATGTTAGTAGTCGTAGCCGAAGCGAGTTGGTAGCCGGGATTTCTGATGATAGTTGCCGTAGTTTGGTTTAAGAAGATGGTAGAGGATTCGTAGTCGTTCGCCCCCTTAAGAGTGCCGGTCGGTTAGGGGGTAGGTGAGAGATATAGGTCGGCAGACTTGAGGTGTAGAGTTTTGTGTTTCGGTGATGCGTGAAGCCGGGTGTGGTGTGGTCTGGCACTACTTCCTTTGACTTGGATTGGGAAGAGCTGACCTTCCTTGCTCGACCGCCTGTGATCCACTGACTATCAACGTTAAGTCTGCTTTATTTAAAGCAAGAGGTAGGCTCGAAAAAGGCCTTTCCCACGATTTGGGGGGAACGTTTTTTATTGGTAGGAAATCCAAATTCTTTTTCTAATATTTTTTATTTCTAGGATGTGCAAGCCTGGGTGCGCAAAGACGAAAATTCGTCACTTAATTTAGTGTCTCAGGCCGTTTACATCTGGTTGGCACTCCGTTCATTGCGGTGCATGGGCGACTTGAATTTGGTGACTTAGTGAATCGGGGAGATATCTATATTTGTGTATATAACATTATTGACAGTGGTACAAATACTGATCACTTGGCTATATGTACTTATAGATAATGGTTCAGATCCTGTCTGCTCAGCTAACGTACTTATTGATAGTGGTACAAATAATGTCCTGCACGGGTATACATACTTATCAATAATGGTACAAGACAACCTGTAAACTGACTGGGGTTCCTCTTGTAACACTATCACTTGAAAATATTCATGTTTCTATCTTGGAAGGAGGCAAAGATTCTAAGTATTTCATCATCATCATGTCACGCTAGTAGTATGGATATCCATGACAATCTCTCGCCAACCGTCCCTCTCATTAGTTCCTCTTCACAGCATTTACACTGATCAATGTAACATCTTTATTGTGTAGCTCACACTGGCATGCCCATGTGCTGACTTCCACTGAAGAACATCACTTATGAGTTTTTCCCCTGCTTCTCCAGCAATGTCCAGTGTGTCTTGTTCATCTTACACAGATGATTTGTCTGATATGGGGCAAGTGGCCATACAGCTGTTTTCTTGTGGGGTGGTTAGTTAAATCCATTCTAGGATTTTTATATTAGTATTAGTATTAGTTGAGTTTGTTTTACTATTTTGAGATGTATTTTTTAATATCCTTTTTCTTTTCTCTAACTGCTTTTATCTGTTTGGAGACAGTGTATTTGGCTCTTGTTTTGGTCAGTGTATGCTTAGCTGCTGCTTCTAGGTGGACACTGAAAAAGTTTTCATATTCCTCATTTGGTTTATGTCTTACTGAGGTCTCCTGAAGAATGACAAGCTTATTCCTTACTGATACCAAATTGTATCAGCATTGCAGTCTCAGAAGACTATATAATTCTTGTGCCCTAAAGTTACAGTGCCTCCTGTGACTGAAGTCCAATGTTTGAAAAACGGCCTGGACCACAGATGTCATATGTGAAGGCTGATGTTGATGTATCAGTGCTTTGTTTCCGTTGCTTTCTTCAGGACCTCTTGGCTTCATGGTGTTGTGCCAGGGTGACTTTAGACATGAGCAGTCCACTACAGAGAGCTGGTCACCACTGAGGGTGGTCATGAGCTAAATTTTCCTATCTGAAAGGGGTAATGCCAAAGCACCTGAGATCATTCTTGCAGACATCCTTAAAATGCAGCTGGGGGTGAATAATCTGTCTCTTACCAGACAGATTTGTCCATCATTCATCCAGTGGATGGTTACCGAATAGCAATTGCGTATATCACAATTGGCAAGTGAGGACCAGTCATAACATACAGATTTACTGGTTTGTGTTTTATTTCTGCATAGGTTCAGGCATAATTTTTTGCTGAGACAATTCTGTAATCAGAGGATACTCATTCAAAAGAGATGTATGCCTGAACATTTGTGGCAGTGCGTAGTGTAATGGTTATTGTTGCAGGAAATGGACAATGCAACCGGAGTTCAAATCCTGTACAAGACTGTTTGTAATTCCCATTGTGCTTATACCTTTGGGAAAGGTCCATATCCAACTATTTTCCTTCTATCTATTTCCAAATTTAGATGGGTGACCATTCAAGCAACAGCAGTTACTATAACCAATCTGATATCAAAATGACTTGATTCGGGATTAAATGACCCACAAAGTATTGGTATGTCGTGAAATAAAAACAATCAACCAACTTTCCAGCTATCAGTAAATACTAAGCCAGACTGGACTCTTTAAAATTTGGTTAGGCAATTAGTTCAGGAGAAGGAAATTCAAACCTGTTAAACACCAAGAAGTTGACCATGTGTCACATCCTTCTCATGTAAAGGGGGTTTGTATATATATATATATATATATATATATATATTGAATATCTTTTTCATACTAAGAAGTGTAAGTTTGTGGACTTCATTTACATTTTTTTTTTCATTGTAATGATTCAGTCACATAAGACTTTCAATTGGGACATTTCATTTTTTAATTTTTTTTTATTTCTTTTCTTTTTCTTTCTTTCTTTTCTTTTTTTCTCTTTCTTTATATTCTTTTTCTTTTTTCTTTTCTTTTTCTTTTTTCCGTTTTTTTTTTCTTCTTTTTTTCTTTTCTTTCTTTTCCCTCTTTTCTTTTGCTTTTTTTTCCGTTTTTCTTTTTTTCTTTGCTTTCTTTTTTTTTCTTCTTTTTTTCCCTTTTCATGCATAATTTATTGCTTCATTAAGCTTTGGGTTTGAAATCAAAGTGAATTATTTATTAACTAAGTTGATTATTATTATCCCATGATAGATAGTCCAGTGGTTAAATCCTCAAACTGAAAATCACAAAATCTTTACTGGATTATTCTAGTCTGTTTAAAAGGAATTGAAAGTAGATTCCATTATATCAAGTTTTTGTCATTTAATAAAAATCTTTTTCTAATTATCAGCAAAATAAATATTTATTAGTTGTAACTTTAAACAGAACCTTTAAAAACATAATCATGCTGCAAAAGGTCTCCTGGGTATGATGTTAAACTGCTTCATCACCATTACTCCAAGGTCTACTCTGACCTAGACTGGCAGTATTTGTTAGGGACCCATCTATAAATATTCAACAACCCCTTCGCACAAGCAGGATGTGACAGTCAATTTTTTTAAGTAGAGTTTAACAAGTTTGAATTCAGTTATCCTACTATTAGACTGGTTGCCTAACAAAGGTTATAGATCCCTTTCTGTCCTACTATTTACCCATAGCTGGAGGGAGAGGAGGTGGATGCATACCTTTCCCAAAGGTATTAGCATCATGTGAAATGCAAACAGCTCCCTCCAGTATTTGAACTTGTGTCGCTGAGTCCATTTCCTTTGTCTCTAACCACTACAGCATGTGCCTCCATCTATAGTTAAAGAGATAAAAAAAAATGTGTTTAAAAAATGTGATGTGATTTCATATTGACCTGCTTGTAAAAACTTTTTCGAAAATAATTTTGCTTGTTTTCTTTTCCATTAGGAAGAAATTTATCAGGATTTTAAATTAATTGACCCCTCACCCCCCTTTTTTTTTTGCAAAATAGGAGTTCAACTGGGGTAGAGATGTTTCCATTATTTAAAAAAAAAAATTTTTCCAATCCTCCCACCAGGCCGGATTATTCACACAAGGTCTTTTTAAAGTGAATAATTTTTTTTTGTTTTACGGTGCATCCACTGAGGATCGAACTTGCTTCACAGGTGCAATGGATCTGTGAGACTAGCTTGCTAACCATTACACCACAATTGCATTTAAATGGAATGGCAAAATGGTCTCTGACTTTCCAGTAACATCAACTCAACAAATAAAATCAAAATGGAAGTCGGATAACTCGTGTCCATACATTTAAAGATAATTGAATACCCAAGAAGAATGAATACAACAAATATCTTTAGCAAACAACCATGGAACCAAAAAAAATCAGCTATTGAGGCCAGCAAGGCTTTCATCAGATGATGCCTCTGTGCGTAGAAATGGTTTCCAGGCCCAAATCCGACTGACCCCCAAACCAGAGACCCCCACCCCCACTAACAGTACCTTACAATACCACCAGACTTTTAGTTTTTCAGTCACATCGTGGGAATGCCAGATGAAAATGTTTGTATTACCCAGCCCATCTGGGCAGAATGTGACGCAAGGTCAATTTTTAAGTGGAGTAAAGCTGGTTTGAACTGCAATAAACAAATTATCAATCATATGGAAATTTGATCTCCGATAAGATAAAGCAGAATTCATCCCAGCTGATGAACAAGACATGCTGAACACTACTGGAGAAGCAGGGACCAGATAATAATTGACGTTCTCCTGTGGGTATTGAACAAGACATGGACACACCCACCAGCAGTGCAGCTCAGCCAGCAAAAACCTACATCGATCAGCTTTGCATGGATACTAATTGCTGTTATGAGTGATGACCGACTGGGATGGGTGACAAGAAAGAGTCATGGTGATTCGTGCTGTTGATGATGATAGATGGTTTGAATTCAGTTTTCATTATCCCTAGACTGGTTACCAAACAAAGGTTAAAGAACCCAGTCTGCCCTATTATTTATCCATAGCTGTGAGGGAGAACAGATGGATTTATACCTTTAATGTTGGTTAGGCAACCAGTCTGAGAAGGAAAACTCTGAATTCAAACTCTTTAACTCCGCTTAAGAAATGAACCTTGTGTCACGCCCTGCACGTGCGGAGGTGTTGGTAAATATCTATCTATCTATCTATATATATATATATATATATATATATATATATATATATATATATATATATATATTATCATTATGGAGAATATGTAACTGCCTGTAACCTAAACTACGCCACCACTGACGTTACGATTTCTTTAGTTATTTAAGCTATATTCTCAACGCTTATTAAATAGTTATTTAATTTTAATTGGCATTTTATTTATCACCTATGTTTCTATTAAAGTTTAGCTGGGTTAGAATTGCCGCAAAACTGTCCATATTATAGATGCATTCAAAATCCTGAAATATGTGTCATATATGTATATGGAGGGAATAATTTGCATAATAATTTAAACAAAACTGGGTTTAATGAATAATTATTTACTGTTACTGATTTCTAATACTATCATGTTATTCTCAAACGTATTAAAAGCAATCCTATACATAATCTTATATAGAAATCAATTAAAATAACATTAAAATAAGTGTAATATTTTTATATTGGTTTTAATTTAGTTTCGTTAGACTTTCTAATTTGATATTTTATTACATTAAAACTTATATACTTGCGTTTAAGGGTCGCATACTTTTGATAGTATATATATATATATATATATATATATATATATACAATGTGGGTAAAAAATTAAATTAGATCTTTGTACTCTTTTGCACACCTTGTATTCTGAAAAAAACAAAAAAACAAACGTTTCATTCATTAATTTCTTCAAATACAAGCTGTGTCAAAAAATACCAAGTTTAAAGTTGTATCTACTAAGATAGAAAAGACTGAATGGAACGTTATTTTTTTTTCAGAATACACGGTGTCAAAAAGTACAAAAAAATCTCAATACTTTTTTGACACACCTTGTGTATGTGTGTGTGTGTGTATATATATATATATATATATATATATATATATATATGTGTGTGTGTATATTTTTTAAAAATCTACACACACACACACGTTGGTAGGAGACAAAAGGACAGATAATTGTCTATGGGGAAATTTTAATGTTTGCTTATATTTTACTGTTATTTTTTGTTCCTGGCTTTCTCTAGGGACTTAAGGTAAGAGTGTATATATATATATATATATATATATATATATATATATATATAGTTTGTAATGTATATATGCCAAGAGATGCCCATTTTATTCCAAACTTTTGGCAGCAATTCAAAGCAAACACAGAGAGACGGACATCTGAGAGATTTTCATGACTTGAAATAAACACATTAATAAGCCAACAGCAATTTTCACACCTGTCAGTTAAGGCATGAATGGAATGAATTGAAAATCTTTTGAAAATTTAGTGACGGGGGGGGGGGTGATGAGGGGGGCAAGATGGCAAAAATTAAGCAAAAAAAAAATTGTTAACATTTGGGTGGCGGTCGGTACTGATATGTTTCACTTTTTTTTATTTTTACCCTAGTTAAGTAAAAAATAGTTGATAAGAAATATGTCAGTCTTGACAAAATAGTACAACTAACCTCCCGCCCACCGCCACGAAACTTTTGTAATTTCCACTTTCCCTTCCGTGTTTTCCTGAGTGTTAAGTTGGTTGGTTGATTGATTTTACGGCATGTTGGATTATTTTATGCCGAAGACGTTTTGTTCTATTCATTCCTGATGGAATTCGATTTTTTTAAATTCATTTTTTAAAAACTGATTTTAAAAAAATATTTAAACGATGGATGATAGCCTAACATGTCCTACCACTGAACTTAATGTTATTTATATCAAATTTGAGGAAATAATCATGGTGTGAATTTCAGGATTACAACTCCCCCCCCCCCAAAAAAAAAGAATTACAGCATCTCTATACGTATTCATATTTACTAAAATTAGTTTCGAATGACATAGGAGGAAAGAAGATTGTGTTGCATCAATCCTCTATGTAAAGTGGGCTTGCCGGTTTTGAAAATCCACATCCACAGTGCTTGCTTTTTCATCTAGGATCGCAACTGAAATGAGTGGGGAAATAAGCAAAAACGTTAATCATTTGTGTATAATACGCACCCTTAACTTTTATTTATTTATCTAAACTCAATTTTTTAAAACAATCTTTTAAACTCATTTTTTTCTATTTAACCCATTGATGGGACCCTAACAGTTACTACCACTCCTGGTCAGAGTGGACTTGGGAGTAATGGGATTGAAGGGGTACTCCACATTTCCCAGAGCTCAAAATTGGAACTTCACCATCAGATAGTTTAACCATACCCAGGACACTAAGACCCCCAGGCACTGCCTTCTAGCACATACATGATAAAAAGGGTTAGGGGTTTGCCATAAGGGTAATAGGGTTGGGACAATCGTATAGATGTTAGGGTTTGACCAGTTGATTGATTGGAGAGGGACATGTAAGCAAAGTAAGGGCCAAAGTGGAGTTTTGCGTGTCATGAACTGCTCAGCCATCAAGGTCCCATCCTTAAGTATCACAAGTCGCCACCCACGGATAACCCCTCTGTGGATGTGGAGTTGGTGTATTCTAAAGCCACAGCCGACGGGACTTTTTTGCATTTTGGGTAAATATCGGATTCTGTATAGCAGTGTATATTGTTTGGGTGGGAAGCGGGTATTTTTCTCCGGCATTTTGATGTGATTGAAATAAAGTAGGTCTTTTTTTTTTTAAGATGAAGAAAAGGTAAGTTGTTCTCAACTGGGGTCCACTTGGCCCCGGGTATTCATGTAATATTACTGGCCGTCACACACACACACACACACACACACACACACACACAAAATGAAAATTCTTCTTCAGAACAATTGTGAAAATTAAAATTTCTACAGGGAGTGTGGAGTACCCCTTCATCGCTATCACTTTCAAGGCCACCCTGACCCGGAGTAGTAGTACTTGTTAGGATCTCATCTATGGGTTAAATAGAAAAAATGAGTATTAAAATGTTAAAAATATTGATTTAAAAAAAAATTTCAATACGCATCAAGAATGACTAAAACAAAATATCTTTGGCAAGCATTGACAAGGCGTAGATCCAACCAACCAACCAAATTCACTAACAATCATCTGTTAAACCATCTTGCTAATCATTACACTTAGTTTAGTCGTAGCATAAAGCCAGAATCATGGGACGTAAAAAAACTCATAAACTATGGACTCCTAACCATTATACCACATGCGATGGCCAGTATTTTAGTCATATATAAGACTAGCAGAACCTGTGGATATACCAAAGTATGATAATTTAATTATTACAACGTTTCATATGTTTACTTAAGAGCTATTGCGAAATAGTTCAATATGTAAAAAATATAATGATAATCTTGACTTGAATCTCTCACACTTGTTTTCTTTTCATCCTTCTTTTCCTCATGTTCGATTGAAACAGATTAGCATTATCACTTCTGCGCGCCCACCCCTCTCTCTATCTTTCCCCTACTCTTTCTTTCCCCTACTCTTTCTTTCTTATTATATTTTTCTGTGTAGCATGTCCTTCCTTCTTTCTTTATAATAAAAACAGAATGTTCCATTATTTAGCTGGGGTGACAACACTCATAAGAAATAATTCGGTAGTTAAGCAACACCAGATAATCAGAATTTACATTTTTGCATTTCATCTAGGACAATTTCGACGTGATCATTTTTAAGCAGAGGATGTTGCGAGATGATAACGGTCGTACAATTAAGGAACACGAGTATTAATATATAGACTAGCAGGTCCTGCGGATATACCAAAGTATGAGAATTCAATTATTACAACGTTTCATATGTTTACTTAAGAGCTATAGCCAAATAGTTCAATATGTAAAAAGTATAATGATAATCCCGATTTAACACACACTCTCTCTCTCTCTCTCCTCACAATCAAAATGGAATGGTTCATTATTTAGCTGAGGTGAGCGCACTCATAAGAAATAAGAATTCTGCAGATAAACAACACCAGTTAATCTGGATTTACATCTTGGATGATTTGGACGGTCTCATTTTTAACCAGAGGGTGTTGCAAGATGATAACGGTCGGAAGATTAAGGAACAGTAGTATTAATATATAAGATGGTTCCAAGAAAAACGTAATGGTGTATATGGTGATGTTTTCGTCTTTGCTGTAGTCTCGCAGTTTTAAATGAAGTTCTAAAACTAATTATTCATAATTAAGAAAAAAGGAAATCCTGAACCTAATTTAATTTTTTTTTCAAAACGGAAGTTGTTTCAACTTTTGAAATTTTTTATGAAAATTAAATAAATTAAAAAATAAATGCATAATTATAATTTATGAAATAAGAAGGTATAATTAACCCCCCCCCCCCGCCCAATGGAAGTTTTTAATAAATAAACCAGCAATTTCCTGTAGAGAAATGTCGGGTAATATATGTCCAAAACGTCTCTGTATGTACAGCCATATTATTGTTGCCACAGAAGTGGATTTGGATATTAAGTTACTCTGATAGGATAAAATGATAATTCTTCCAAGCTGTTGCTGTGTCAGTGCTACTGTACGGCTCCATGACTTGGACTTTAACGAAAGAATTGGTAAAAAAGCTAAATGGGAACTATAAAAGGATGCTGCATATAGTCCTGAGTAAATCAAATGTATATAAATAGTTGTGAGTTAATGCCAAGATGATGTCTCACTGTAAAAACAGGAGCTTTATTTGATGCTAGCAAGATGTCACCATATTCCTCTTGGGACCATCTCTTTTTTAAAGTACACCTCTTTAGCAAATAACGTCCGTTTTTGTCTTGCTTTTTTGCCTTTAGTGTTGACATGAAAACTTATGCTAATCGAGCCTCCTTTTGAATAACGACTCTCGTTGTAGGAAATGGATTTGGCAACCTAAGTTGAAATCTTGGACGAGGCTGTTTGCATTTCTTTTTATACTAATGCTCTTCAAGAAGACACACATCCACCTGTTCTGTCACAAACTATGGGTATATAGTGGAGAATGTTGTGTAATGGGTATCGTTGTAAGAAATAAACTTGGTGAATCGAGTTCAAATCCTAGACGAGGCTGTTTGCATATTAGATAGTGGGAAAGGTATGCAGCCCCAGCTATGAGTAAATAGTAGGGCAGATTGTGTTCTTTAACCTTGGAATGGCAACCAGTCTAGGAGGATGAAAACTCTGAATTCAAACCTGTTAAATATTATTTAAGAATTTTACTATGTATCTCATCCTATTCATACAGAGGGGCTGGTAAATATATATGAGTAAATAGTATGTCAGACTGGGTTCTGTTTAACTGCATTTATCGGTGAAGTTCCCGTTTTGGAGCTTGGGGGAGTGTGGAGTACCCCTTCATCGCCATTGCTCCTAGGTTCACTCTGACCCAGAGTGGTATTACATGTTAAGGTCCCATCTATGGTTTAGATATTTTAAAAATGTTTCTCTGAATTTTTTAGATGCGGCTTTGTATTTAGACCATTGTCCTCATCTTTATTGTTATCTACACAACGTTTAGATGTGCTCTCCGGCCTTCTTCAGGTGTTCCTTGTCGAACTCAGGAACCTTCTCTTCGAACTCTATTACGACATGAAGGTTCCAGAGTTCAACAAGAAACACCTAAAGAAGGCCGGAGAGCACATCGACCGAAACATTGTATATATAACAATAAAGATGAGGACAATAGTCCGAATAATACAAAATAAATAAAAAAATGAGTTTTAAAAATTGTTTTTCAAGAATTGAGTTAAATTTTTTTTTTAATTTAGTAGCCATCAAGAATAAATAAAACAAAACTTTTTCGGCGTAGAATAACCCGACAATATCTGACATGCCATAAAACCCAACCAAACAATTTGAATAAGTTTAAGTTTACTAGGAAGAAGATCAACATTTTGATTTTAGCATATGAGTAGATTTAAGAAAGCTCTACATTTGATTTTAGAATATGAGCAAGTTTAAGGAAGATTTATTTTTGTGATCCAACTCTGGTGCTTGAATTAGATATAATTTTATGATAGATTTTAAACCATTCAGTAGTGAATATCAATTTTACCTATTAACAGAGACTTGAACCTAAATCTCTTAATTCATTTTAAATAATTTAGCTCTTGAGTCCTCACTGGATATAAATCTCATAGGTAGAGAATTTTATTTTCGAATTATAGAACTTAGATGGCTTCATTTTTTTTTTTCTGGAATTAAGGTTTGAACCATAAACTCTTCCCACGCACCAAACAATGAAGATTTTTTTTTATCTCTTTCGCACTCCACGTATTATGAAAGCAAAAAAAGTGATGCATATTCTTTTACAAATGTTGAATTGAAGTCGAGGGATTAATTTTTTTTTTTTCGCTTTAAAGGTCTTTTTTTTTTCTCCTCACTTTAAAGGCGATTTTTTTTCTCTCACTGTGAGGGTCTTTTTTTTGTCTCACTTTAAGGGGGCTTTTTGTTGAAACCAGAGAAATGGAACTGAATTAATGCAATGAATTTTATTGCCAAGAATTGATATTCTATGATTATTGGGGGAAAATATGTGCAGACATTGTTGAAAATAAAATCACACACTTATGGTTTCAAAACTTCAGCCTTTGCTGTTTTAGATTTCAAAGGTTTTGTGAAAGTTATAAGCTCCCTATGAAGCTCTGAGTTGCATATTTTAAACACTGTGATGATGGTGGAGAGAGTGAGAGAGCGAGAGAGAGAGAGAAAAAACTGGGAAATTTGCAGCCATTTAAAAAAAATTCTTTTTTTTTTCATTAGGTGGGTGATTTTAGGTTGGGAGGAAAAAAATAGAATGGAGATATGGGTGTTGCAAAAAGTGGAAATGTGAAAATAAAAAATGAATAACTTCAAACGTATTAAAATAGCCCATTAGAAAAAAAATGTTTTTGAAAGAAAAGAGATTTACCTGACAGGAGTTAAGAGATGAATAAAAAAAGAATTCTGATTGGGTTGTTGAAAGTATTGAATGTCACCACAAAGAGATTTTAGAATAATTCGGAGCTGCCTGAAATATGTTCAAATGTAAAATATTTATGAGTATTTTTATATGCATGCATATATATATATATATATACAATTGTGTGTGTGATTAGTTTCTGTATCTACATTTGTGTATATATATATATATATATATATATATATATATATAATGTGTGTGTGTGATTAGTTTCTGTATCTATTTGTGTGTGTATATATATATATATATATGTATGTGTGTGTGTGATTTGTTTCTGTATATACAATTGTGTGTGTGTATGTGTGTGTATATATGTATATGTATATATATATATATATATATATATATATGTACACTTGTGTGTGATTTGTTTCTGTATATGCAATTGTGTGTGTGTATATATGTGTGTGTGTGTGTGATTTGTTTCTGTATATATGCAATTGTGTGTGTGTATATATGTGTGTGTGGGTGTGTGATTTGTTTCTGTATATGCAATTGTGTGTGTGTATATATGTGTGTGTGTGTGTGATTTGTTTCTGTATATACAATTGTGTGTATGTGTGTGTGATTGGTTTTTGTATATACAATTGTGTGTATATGTGTGTGATTGGTTTTTGTATCTACAATTGTGTGTATATATATATATATATATATATGTGTGTGTGTGTGTGTGATTTGTTTCTGTATCTACAATTGTGTCTGTGTGTATATATATATATATATATACATATGTGTGTGTGATTTGTTTCTGTACAATTGTATATATATATATATATATATATATATATATATATATACAATTGTATTTTTGTATATACAATTGTGTGTGTGTTTACATATATGATTGTGTATATATACTATTAAATATGAACTTATGTACACATAATCATATATTACTGTATCTGGATAACTTAACTATATATATATATATATATATAATGTACTCTGATTGCTTCCTAAGTGAAAACATCAAATGCTTAAAATCTTTCAACAAAATAACTGTCTAATATACACACACACACATATTATGTGTGTATATGGAGAGTTATATACACACATTTCTTTTGTGAACAGGAAAATAGGAAAAGCTCCCATATATATTTATAAACTCGCATAATCTTATATTTACATTCATGTACACATAGGAAAATTAATTTCATGTGTATAACAATATCTATGTTAATTTTATCTATATACTAATACACACACCACAAATACACATCTACATCCAGATGTATTATCTACACACATGAGTTCTAATTTTGATATATATTCACCGAGATAATAATTTCACACTTCAATGTGTGAATGATTGCTTTTGTATCAATGGCTCCATAAAATATTATCTCTTCACAGAAAAGAAGCTAAAACTTCTAAACCTATTTTCAATTCTTATAATAAATGAAACCATGTTTTATTTGTCTTGAAGCATTATATGATTAAGACACAATCTTGTTATAAGTCTTCTGTACACATTTCAAATGTGTGTTGCTACCAAATAAAAGAAAAAAGAAAAAGAAACAGCTATGTCACTAACAAAGTCTTCATCAGATGACAGACTCTGAAGAAATGTTTGGGGGGCAAAGCATCATTAACCCCAACCAACAGCACCCTCCAGCAGTATCTAATGATAACACAAGAATATTGAACAATTTGCAATAGCTCTTAACTAAACATATAAAACATTGTAATGATTAAATTATCATACTGTGGTATATCCACAGGTCCAGCTAGTTTTTTTTTTTATCTTATAAAGCAAATATTATTTGTCTGAATGTTTGAGATGAGACTTGATATGTATCATTTTGATTTTTTAGACTATTGTCCTCATCTTTATTGTGATAAATAAAAAAACACTTTGGCCCTTATATCCTCTGGCCTTCTTCAGGTGTACTTTGTCTATTTGAGTATAGCAATGATTTAACCTGGGAAATAATTTTGAATAGTATGTTTTTTTTCTTTTTGTTTTTAATGATAGTGATACTTCTCCTGATGCTTCTCAGATTGATGGGCGAGCAAAAACAATGACATCATTATTTAAATGAGACCTTCTTAAGTTCTTTAACACTTTGTTTACTCAACAGTCAAACGGTTCAAAATGATTTCCCAAGTTGAATCATTGCTATACTCAACAGAAAAATAAACCTGAAGAGGGCAGGAGGTACAACGGTCAAAACGTTTTTATATATCACAATAAAGATGAGGACAACAGTATAAAAAATAAAAATAATAAAGTGAATATTGTTCTATAAAATGTTGACATTTCTTAAAAATGGGCAAGATGTAAAAGACTTACCAATTAAATCAATGTTGTTTTTTTGTTTTTTGTTTTCTAAAAATATTATTATTGTAACTCTCTAAGTTGAAGAACTTAATTAGTAATGTCAAAGAGTTTAATTAGTAAAACTAGTAATTTATTAATATTTTCTTTTGTAGTTAGAAAATTTAAATTCCATACAATTAGTTAAGTAATTTACTCTAATTAGTTACATAAAACCCTGAATATGTTTAGTTTGTTTCAACAAGAACAGATCTATTTTTTATGCATGAGGAACAAAATAATTTTTGTACATTTAAACTTTTCCCAGCAAACCAAATATGGGAGCTTTATATCAAACAATTCGTTTGTCTATTGGGGACAAACTCTTTTCAATTTTATATATATATATATATATATATATATAGTTAAAAATTTGCCACTAAAGAATTTTAAATCTGTAAGATATAGTGCTCTATGCACAAGAATGCAGAGCAATATCACAATGTTACAACTATAAGATAAAACAGTTAAAAAAAACTCACGACTGTGAATTTCACATGCCTAATCTTCAGCTGAGCTTGTATTTACACAACTGAAGACTTCAGAAATGTTGATACAAGCGCACCTGAAGAATGGGTATTTGAAACTCAGTCAGAAGTTTTTTGTTCCATTTTATTTTGTTCGATAGTTTTGTTATATATATATATATATATATATATATATATATATATATATATAATATATAATGAATAGGGAATGAAAAAATGAGAAAAGTATTTGCATGGAAAGGTGCTCAATGCTAATAAAGCAGAGCAGTTTTATAATTAATGTTGATATTATGATTTCACACTCATAACTTCAAGTTTCTTGGTAGTCCAATCATCAGATGAGAAGTGGTTGAGATGTCAAAAACCAGTCCTGGTTTTTGACATCTCAACCACTTCTCATCTGATGATTGGACTACCAAGAAACTTGAAGTTATGAGTGTGAAATCATAATATCAACATTAATTATATATACTAGCAAATATATGCACCCTCCGGGTGCAAGTTTTTAAGTTTTGATATAATAAAATATCATGTTAAATTCGAAAGGCTAATGAAACTGAATAAGAATTCAGATAAAAATATTTGGAACAGAGGGGGTATGATTGAAAAATAGAACAACTTTGAAATTAACTCTTCCATCATTTTCCCTTACTCCCGTCTTTCATTGGTAAATTTTCCTAATCTAACTATTTAGTTAAAATAGGAAGTAAAGAATAATATTACAGTTATTTCTTCTTCTTAATGAATTTCTTTTAAGATTTATCCTGAGATTTTTGCTCATATTCATTAATATAAAACAAACAATTAGAAATCATTAATACTAAGCATATATTTATTAAAATCAAATTTTTAAGATCAATATGCAAATTAGCCTTCCAATTCACACTGTAAACCGCTTTTTGTTGTAATATAATACAGTTGTATGTTATTAGTATGTTGATATGGTCATCAGTATTAATAATGTAAACAATTATTAATAACTGAAGTTTAAATTAAATAAACATAAAATCATGAAGAATGTGATGCAAATAACAAAAGGAATTGTGACTTGTATAGTAATATAGTTTCGGTTACAGACAGACAAACACACAATCTCCATATATAAGATATATATATATATATATATATATATATATATATACAAAAAAAAGATAAGACAAACAGGAATATTTCTTTTGTGATTTCTTTTTTAATTGTTCTCAATGAAAGAAATTCTTATGAATGAAATTGTTTTTAGAAACTTTAAATAAGTTTTCTAAGTGTTTGACAAGCCACAAGAAATTTGAGCGAAAAAATGTACTAAAAGTAGTGAGTCTATATGTTAAGTGAAAACCTTATATATATATATATATATATATATATATATATATAATCTAAAAGTCCATAGAAGAAATTTTCCTTACGACATAGGAGTTTTTTTTAAAACAACTTGTTGCAGTTTGAGAGCTCAATGTGTGCTCTTATTGTTAGAGTCACAGAGCAAATTTGTCTAAGCTCCCCGAAATAGTCTATAATGCAAAATCTCTAAGTCTTTTGTTATTTCTTTAATTATATATATATATATATATATGCAGTGTTGGACAAGATAGATATTTCCTGTTGGACAAGTTTCTTTTCAAGTCTTCTGGCCAATTGCTTAATATTGGGGTGGAGTCTGTTGATTAGTCCACCAAAGTTTCATCCCTAGTACTTTCAGTACCCCAAAATGTTGCCTAGATATATATATCTTATCATAATAGAGATTCAGTGTCTGTCTGTAACCGATATGTCACTGCTTTCATCACAATACCCTCAGTAAGTGTGCAAGTTTTTCAACGAGTATTTAATTTACAATTAAAATCATTAATACATAGAATGAATTTTATTCATTAAAAATGTCTCTGAAAATCTGAGTTAGATTTGCCTCAAAACAGCCCATATTATTAGTGCATTATAACACTAAGAAATAAAGATTTACATAATATATGGTGTGGTTAATTTGCATATGTGTTTTAACAAGACTGGGTTTAATGAATAATTATTCAGTGTTATTGATCTCTAATATTGTTTTATTCTTCAATGTATTAAAATCAATTTCAGACACAGA
>CM042148.1:112788638-112856138 GCA_023376005.1 Doryteuthis pealeii
GTAATATGTAACACAGTCAATTTACCATTGCCATACATGTTGGTAATTATATTATACCACAGAGATGTGGTCTATTATTGGCCCACTACGTGTACCAGCAATACTTTCAAAACTGATGCAATAAAGGAAATGTGACATTGTCAGTGAGGAGAAACTGCCATTTAAGCAAATGTAGGCATTGTTAATATTTTCAAAAAGATTTCGATATATTTTAAAATTCAGATTATTCCATAGTGGGCCTGGGAGTAATTGTGATGAACGAGTACTCCACATTCCCCAGAGCTCCAGAATTGGAACTTCACCATCAGTTTAACATCATACTCAGGATATTAAGACCCTCCTCTGCTGCCTTCTAACACACAGTGATGCTGATTTTTAGATTTATTGTGTCCTGGGACGCACATATTTGCTTTGAATGAGTCCCCCCCCCCCCACCGAGGAAATTTATGGGTCCCAACTAAAGTCGGCTAACTCCTACCTTGAAACCTATCCTATGTAATTCGTTTCCAAGAAACTATTGAAATGTATTTATAGTTAGCATGAAATCATGAGGGAGGAAAAGAAAGAAAAAGCATGGATCTGATTTCACTGCATCCTTTTTACATTTTAGTGCGTCAAGGACGCAGGACACGTATCTATCAGCAAATCTGAGCACATATATGAGGAAAAGGTGTGTGGGGTTTGCTAAAGAGCAATAAGGTTGGACAATCATATAGGGCTAGGGCTTGGTGTGACTAGCTGATTGATCTCTCTGACCACCCGTCTAGCTTAAGTCAGGGCTCAAGTAGAGTGTTGCATGTCATGGACTACTAAGCCACCAGGTTCCATCCTTAAAGAGGTATAGTTGGTGTATTCTCAAGCCTCAACCGACAGGACTGATGATGTATGGTGTATATATCAATGTAGACATAGACATTCCAAGTTTGTTGATTGATGTTTCAATTGCCGATGTCAATAAAACCCAATATGAACTGAAATCCTTTGATAAGAATCAGAGATGGAAGTTTATTTTTTGTCATTACTTGTGTGTGTGTGACTAGTAATACAAAGATATTCAAAACTGAAGAGACACTTTCATAGTTCTACTAAAATTATGTACTTAAATGACATATTAGTTGTACTTAATGACGTGGATATCTACCAATGTATAAGCTCAGTTCTATTATATGGTGTCAAAATCAAGGTACTGCTTATTGTTATATATACAAGGTGTGTCAAAAAAGTATTGAGATTTTTGTACTTTTTGACTCCCCTTAGTATTCATTTCTATCTTGGTAAATACAGCTGTAAGATTGGAACTTCTTTGACACACCTTGCATTCTGAAAAAAATTAATAAATGGAATTTAGGTGTCAAAAAATACAAAAATCTCAATACTTTTTTGACACACCCTGTATGTATGCATATCTCTCTCTCTCTCTCTCTCTCTCTCTCTCTCTCTATATATATATATATATATATATATATATATATATATATTATATATATATATATATATATATAAACCCCCCACACGAGCAAGATGCAACACAAGATCAATTTATTAAAGAGTTTAACAAGTTTGAATTCAGAGTTTTCCTTCTCCTAGACTGGTTGTCTAACCAAAGTTCTCAGTCCGCCCTACTATTTCCCATAATTGGAGGGAGAGTAGTTGGATTCATACCTTTCCCAAAGGTATTAGTGAATAGGTATATGTTAAATGCAAACAGCCTCGTCCATTTACTATGAGTCTAACCATTATACCATTTGCCTCCACTTTATTGTTAAATGAAATGAATGTGGTAACCCGTGTTTAAATCTTGGCCAAGTTTGTTTGCATTTCCCATAGCTCTAATACCATGGTAAATATAGATCCAAACTATTCTCCCTCAAGCTAGGGATAAATAGTAGGGTAGACTGGGCTCTGTAACCTTGGTAGTGTAACTGTTCAAAAAAGAAAACTCTGAATTCAAACCTGCTAAACTCTGCTTAAGAATAAAATTTGTTTCACATCTTACTAGGCGGAAGGGGTTGGTTGAATACATATAGTGTCAAAACCAATATCTTTGAAATATTGGGTTATAATATGCATATGATATATATATATATATATATATATATATATTATATATATATATATATATATATATAGGCACGTGGCATAATGGTTAGTCATGGGAAATGGACTCATTAACCCAAAGTCAAATCCTAGACAAGGTTTTTGCATTTCACATAGTGCTAATACCCCTGGGAAAGGTATGAATCCATGTATTCTCCCTCCAGCTATGTGTAAGATAGTAGGGCTAATTAGGTTCTTTAACCTTGGATAGGTAACCAATCTAGGAGAAAGAAAACTCTGAATTTGAAAAACCTGAGGTCAGTCGTTGATTGGGTTTGTGGCATTCCTTGTGCACCAATTCTTTACTATCGACTGTGCCAAAAAGTGTGGATGGTCCAACACAGCCTTCACCACTAAAAACAAAACACTGTGTGGATTGTTCATTGGATGAACCCTCATGCATTGAAATCAACAAGAGAGTCAATATATTTGTGTATGAATATACATATTTTGTATATTCATAATGAATATCCATGATATATATTATCACATATAATACAGCTGCTTATGAGGTTGTCATGGCAATATAATTAGGAATGCCAATCATTGTGAAGCTTTAAAAGGAGGGAAACAGAGAGGGGGCAATTGTAATGTTCTTTGAGATTTATCCAAAGATTAAAAATATTTTTAAAATCCTTATCTGATAAAACTCAAAGTGTTAAACACAACAACAATGATAAATATATAAACACTCCACCAAATTGGTTTTCACACCTTATTTCTCTTTCTCTTTCAATATTTCATGCATATATTTATTCAACATGAAGAAAGACAAAAAAAAGTTCAATTGTTTGAATAGAACTCATAAATAATTCTGTTTATTTTGCTACAACCAGAGTTTTGACAGCATTATCTAAAAAATCTATTGAACCTCCCCCACACCCTTGTTGAAATTCAGTGGGCCCTTCAAGCTAAAATCATTATCTTTAATATTTTTATCACAAAATCTATGATAAGAGAATTTAGAATATACACCCATTGCAATATAGGGATAAAAACAACAAATGTATGTACAGGGTGATTGTAAAGTAACTCCCTAAAATATTTTTTAAATCTTATTTATTTCTGAATTATCATTTTTACAAAAAATGAATATTAGAAGAACACACATAATATGGAGTTTCATTTAAAATTCTATGTAGGCACCAGCATTCACCTCCAGCCTCTCAAACTCGAGAATTCCATCAATTGATCTTCCCAGGAACTCTTGGAGAAGGGCAAAAATAAATTCTCATATTCGCCCTTCAAGTTGGTTTCATAGAGTAGACTTGCCCCTTCAACCAACCCCAAAGAAAAAAAGTCACAGAGTGTTAAATCAGGGTTTCTGGCTGGCCACATGCGGACTAGATCTACCCATCCATCTCCAAGGAAAATGGTGATTCAGCCATTCATGAACAACAATAGCAAAATGTGAAGGAGCACCAACAATAATAATACAAATTTAATTACCATATATTGAGGAACATACATTAAAGTATTGAAAAAAATGTAACGGCATATAAAAACATTAGAAATAGTTCAAAATAAGAAGTAACTTCTCAAACACCCCACACGAGCACGATGTGACACAAGGTCAATTTCTTAAGCAGATTTTAACAGGCTTGAATTTAAAGTTCTCCTTCTAGAGTGGTTGCCTAACTAAGGTTAACGAGCCCAGTCTGCCCTACTATTTACCCATAGTTGGAGGGAGAATAGTTGGATGCTTACCTTTCCAAAGAGCAATTGCACTTTATGAAATGCAAAAACCTTTCCAGGATTCAAACTCTAGCTTCTGTCCCCATTTTTTACGATGATAACCATTACACCACTGGCGCCTCCACTTGAATAGTATCATAATTATTATATCAAGATATATGTATTCTTGTATCAATTTAGTCAGATGGTCTACTTTAATCATTGTATGAAGTTTTTATTTACTCAGAATAGTTTAGCACAAGGCCAGAATATGGAGCACTTAGTGAGAATCAAGCTCGCTAACAATAACCAGTTTAGATTGTTAACCATTACATAAAGAGTTCTTATATATTCAGCTTTGCTTGGTCAGACACATGAGTCTCCAGTTGCTTATAGTACCTGCTATTAGTAAGTAGTCACCCACTCACAACCCTGTTATCTGGGGCAGAAGAATACACCGACTGCACCTCAGCAGAGAGATAAAGTCCCCCTAATGGGGCCACCTCTTGACCGTGGGTGGCGACATAATGCTTAAGGATGGAATCCTCATGGCTGAGCAGTGTATGACTTGCAACAGAATACTTACTTATGCTTAACGGGCAGTCAGAGAGACCCCTTCTGATCAACTGGCCGGTCACATCAATCCATAGTCAGTATATGATTGTCCCAAACCTATTACCCTTACCTTCAACACTCTTTATATGTGCTAGAAGGCAGTGACTGAGACTCTTAATGTCCTGAGTATAAAGTTAAACTGATGGTGAAGTTCCAATTCTGGAGTTCTGGGGAGTGTGTAGTACCCCTTCATCACCATTACTCCCAGGTCCACCCTGACCTGGAGTTGTAGTAACTGTCAGGGTCACATCTATGGGTTAAATAGAAGAGAACGTGTTAAAAAATATTTTTAATTGTAAATTTTCAGTAACCATCAAGAATGAATAGAACTGTCTTCGGCATAAAATAACCCAATAAGGGTTGACATGCCGTAAAATCCAACCAACCACTCAAGTATTGAATAGTCTCATTGCTGCTTAACTTCAGTCCTCTGGGTGAAATGTACTTTAATAACGACTTGCCTGTAAGACTAATGATTTTATGTAGTTTGTTTGGACTAATTTTCTTGTCTTTTTTGTTTTTGTTTTCTTTCTTTTTTTTCCACAATATTTTGGTTGTGTACCCTTTGACCTTTTGAGGGTGTCAACTAAGCATCGGTCTAATAGATTGCAAGAATCATTAATCAGAAAAGGAACAGTCAAGGAACTTCTTCTGATTCCACCCAATAACCGAAAGAGGACAATGTATTTAAAGTTCAACCGGAAGCCATGAGTTCATCACAGATGTCAGTAGGAGACAATTTCAAGTGCAGGATGTGACATGTACGAGAGAGATAGATAGGGGGAGGGGTGCACTGATCCCTCATCCTCATCAGAAGAAGATTTGACAACATACCAGAACAGAAGACACTTGATGAAGTCTGGAAGTTATGTAGTTAAAATATTATAAATGAAATCAAAAGAGACAAGTAACAAAGACAAGGAAATTAATCCGAATCAATCAGATACAATAAAGAAACGGGCTAAAAATGGAAAGTAAAATTAAATGCGATTAAAACCAAGAGATAATTAGTGAAAATAACCAATTCTAAGAGTCAGTGAATTATAAAATAATGTTTTACTAGCAGGACCTGTGGGTATACCACAGTATAATAATTTAATCATTACAATATCTGATATGTTTATTTTAGAGCTATTCCTAAATATTTAAATTTGTAAAAAGTATAATAATCTTGATTTAACTCTCTCTCATTTTTTCTTTCCTTCCTTCTTTTCATCATTTTCAATTGAAACAGCTTTGCGTTATCGCTTTCACGTGCTCACCCTCTAGCTGTATCTTTCCCCTACTCTCTTTATTTCTTTCTTTCTTATCATATTTTTCTGTGTAGCATGTCTTATTCTTCACTTTATTTCTTTACAATAAAAACGGATGGGTATTGTAAGATAACGGTCAGAAGATTAAGGAACAAGATTATTAATTTATAGATACTAAATTAGAAAGACTAACGATACTAAATAAGAACGAATATAAAAATATCACACTTATTCTAATGTTATTTTAATTGATTTCTATATAAAATCATAGATAGGATTGCTTTTAATACGTTTGAGAATAACATTATAGTCTTAAAAATCAGTAACAGCAAATGATTATTCATTAAACCCCGTTTTGTTAAAACCGTTATAAAAAGTATTTCCACTATGTAAATCGTTATATCTTAGATATATATATAACATATATTGCAAGATTTTAAATGCATTAATAATATGGGCAGTTTTGGGGTAAATCTAAGTCCGGTCGATTTTAATATTGTTGAGAATATAACTTAAATAACTAAGGAAATCGTGACATCAGTGGTGACGTAATTTCGGCTACAGGCATTTACATAATCTTTATTATAATCAGATTCCTTGAAGTATATAGAATTTCATGTATCAAGATTTTTTTATTATATGCTGTCAGTTTTGTACCTGTATTGTTTAGATTTTTCAGACTGTTGTTCGCATCTTTATAGTTACTAGCACTAAAAAAAGCTGCCTCTGGCGGTGTAAAAATCAATTTTTGAAAGATATTGCCTGAGACGAGGAGAATTAAAAATTAAATGTCAGAAGGTTTGTATAATAAGTAAGTAAAATCAGCTAATCTATTAAAATGTTTCGTGCATCTATTAATTATTAATGAGATAATTATTTTGAATATTTTACATATCCTTTTTACACAAAATCGTAGGTATTTATTCATTTATTTGTGAACATTTTAGTTAAATGGCGAGAGTAAAAAAAGATTTTAAAAATTGATTGAATCTAACACGAACATTATTACTGCAGAACAAATTCTTGGTATCTTTTCTAGTAACTAATAAAATTATATTAGTGGAAGTGATTCCCTTAGAGTGTGTGAACAATTTTGCTTATTCTTTACAATCAATTTCATCTCTAACTAGTGCAATTGGCGAAAAGATCTGGAGATTGAGGGGCTCAAGTTATTTACAAAGTTCCCCTGTCTTCATTTGATTTTAGACATTTTGAACACTGTTTTAGATAGTTAAATCAAGATTATTATACTTTTGACATATTGAACTATTTAGCAATAGCTCTTAAAAAACTTATCAAACGTTGTAATAATTAAATTATCATACTGTGGTATATCCACAGGTCCTGCTAGTTATGAATATCATTAACTTGTTGGGATTTTATATAAGCGTCTGGATGTACACAATAAGTGAATTTATTTATCCAAATATTAAGAATTATCTTTTATTAGGATAAATATTATTAGAGAAAGAAATTCAGGGTGATCCGAAACATTTTGTCTGTAGTGTAGGTTAATCTATCATTTCTTTGTGATGCACACCAGATTCCAATCAAAATAAATGATCGTCATCAAAAATAAAAAGATTATTTTTGCAGCTAAAATCATTGTTTTTGCTTGTTAGACAATTTATACATGATAAACACTCAACATAAACGGCTGTTATAAGCAGATTTTAAGCCAAAATGGATCAGATGAGATCAGCTCAACTATCAAATATGATTGTTTTTTTACATTGGATTTCAGCTTAAATTAAGATGACTGGCTCAAAGTTTAGAACGTTGGGTACATTGAATTGTAGAAGCAAAAATAGGAAAATTAAAGTCTATGATGATACAGATTAGCAGAACCTGTAGATATACCACAGTATGATGATTTAATTATTAAAACGTTTAATATGTTTACTTATGTAAAATGTATAATAATCTTGATTTAACTATCTTCTTTCTTTCTCTATTTTCTTGTTCGATTGAAACAGATTAGCATTATCGCTTCCGCGTGCTCACCCCCTCTCTATTTTTCGAGTACCCTCATTTTCTTTCTCGTATTTTTTCTGTGTAGCATATCCCTTTTCTTCGTTTTCTTTTTTTATATTAAAAACGGAATGCTCCATTATTTAGCTGAGGTGACGACACTCATAAGAAATTAGAATTCGGCGTATAAGCAAGACCAAATAATGCATTTTTGCATTTCATTTTGTACGATTTTGGACTGTCTCCTTTTTAACCAGAGGATGTTGCAAGATGTTAACGGTCGTATTTTTAAGGAACATGAATATTGATATATAGAAGATAGACACTCAACCTAAACGGCTGTTGTAAGCAGATTTTAAGCCAAAATGGATCATATGAGATCAGTTCAACTATCAAATATTAGGATTGTTTTTGTTTTTTTTACATTGGATTTCAGCTTAAATTAAGATGACTGGCTCAAAATTTGCAAAGTTCGGTGCATTCAATTATGGAAGCAGAAATAAGAAAATTAAAGTTTGTGATAATACGAAGGTGAGTCAAAAAGTAATGCCATTTTGTTTAGGACAGGTATAATTACCAACACAGGAACATGTATCATACATCAAAATGAAGCTGGTCCTCTGTGGATCACACCCTTACTTCTCCACATAGTCACCGTTTCTCTCAATACTAATGTTCCCCCTTCGAATAAGAGCATGTTTCCCTGTCCCGTAAAATGCTGTTGACTGTTCTTTGAGTCACTTCTTCATTACAGATTTCACTTCCTCGTCACTGGAATGTTTGTCTCTCTTCGACCCCATGAAAGAGGGTTTGAGAGGTAGGGATGTGATCCACAGAGGACCAGCTTCCTTTTGATGTATGATACATGTTTCTGTGTTGGTAATTATACCTGTCTTCAACAAAATTGCATTACATTTAGATACAGATAAGCACCAGACTCAAGCCTCTTTATGCTGGGATTAAGATGTAGTATCTGTTCTGCTTTCTCGGTTATGTCCTTGTATTCATACAAAACTCAAGCTGACCTTGATCCCAGTGATTTAACTCCTTTCCTTTTAATCAACTGTTACTAGGCTTGATTTATTTAACGGCATATCAACTCCTTGTGGTTTATGTAATGCCGAAATTTGATTTATTTATAAACTAGAAGTGGCTACCCGGTGTCGCCTGGGTAGAGGGGAGATTTTAAAAGTTAGCCTTGCAGATCAATTATTACTGAATCGTGAGTTGAATCCTCGTGAGATGCCCCATTTAAATCCCTATGTAAAAAATAGACCTTGCATTGATCCAGCTACTTTGAAAAGAAATGTTAATGTCTACTATCTAAAATATTAAATGAATGAAATGAAAAAAAAAAATTCCATGCTGTAATCATTTAAATTCTATTTTTTAATTATCTTCACGGATATAAATCAAATCTCTATTATTTTTGCTCAAATGCCAAGCCCTGGTGATATTTAATGTATATATATATTTACTTTGTCGTTAATTGTTTTATTTTCATAGTTTCTTCCGGACATACACATACACACAACTGCCCTTTATATATGTGTAGATTTTTCATTATAATTATAACCATTTATATTTTCAAATTCCCACTGCAATCCTTTTTTAAAATTGCAATTTTCCTAAATCTACAACAAAAAAGTGAAGCCGTCGGGGTGGCCTAAAGTCGGTATCAGCCAGACAGCAAGAAAGTCTATCCCTTTTACTAGCGCTAGACCAAGGAGATTATTTTTGCGCCTGAGGTGGAGCGCCACACCTACCATCAGCTCTTCACTTACCGTACAGATCTCTGATACTCATATGCTGAGTTGGTAAGGGCCTGTATCGAACCCGAAACCTTGTAGTTCCTAGGCGGTCGCTCTACCGACTGTATTAAATGTTATCCCAACCATGGAGCTGTGTTATGATTCTACATCCTAATTTACCAATAACAAATATTATCCATAACAGAATCATAACACAAAATCAATATATCAATAGTCGTGTTCCTTAATTGTACAACCGTCATCATCTTGCAACAGTGTCTGCTTTAAAATGAAACCGTCCAAATCATCTAAGATCAAATGCAAAAATGTAAATCCTGATTATCTGATGTTGCTTATCCACCGAATTCTTCTTTCTTCAGCTAAATAAGTTAAATCAAGATTATTATACTTTTTACATATTGAACTATTTAGCTATAACTCTTAAGTAAACAAATCAAACATTATGATAATTAAATTATCACAATGTGGTATGTGGAGTTTCAAGAGGTTTAATGTTTTAGGTACAAAGGTGGCTGGTTATTCCTGGCGAATGTTCCTAGAGTTTGCTTTTAACCCCATCTTATTTTGTGGTCGTGCAAAAAAGGAACTCAAAGAAAGAAAAGAAACAAAGACAAAAAGTAGTTTTAGGATTTAGGCTTTATTCGCGGGTCATTGCCACTACATGTTAAGAAAATATCTTCCTGGCCAGTAGTAGTGTCCCGTCCCAGTTAAGGCCTAAGTTCGAAAGGCCAAGAGATTATATTGGGGGTCGGAAGTGGGCCCTTCTTCTGCACATGCTCGGAGGGTTCTTCCGGTCTGAAGGCTCATGGGAGTTTGTTATTATTTTATTTTTAATTCTATTTTAATCCCAACAGGTATATGCGTAGGACCTGCTAGTTCCCATAATTCCCTAATATTAACCATGGAGCTGTGTTTTGCTTTTATATCGTAATTTACCTATAACAAAATCTCATTCATAACAGTATCATAACACAAAAAATATTAATAAAAGCTTTACCTGACGCACGTGTAACAAAGGCTTATTGAATCTATCAGATAAGCCGGAAAAGAAATGAAAATAAAAAAATAAAATGAAGAGAGAGAGAGAGAGAGAGAAATGGACAACTAATTTCCCCTGATAGTTTCGGCATTAGGCGTGAGATTTGAAATGCACATTTTAGTGAACACCACACAGTGCGAGTCATCAAAGGCCGACAAATCAACGGAGACGAACGTGTCAGATTTCACTCCAACTGTGTTGCCATCTCCTTTGATTCTTTGGGGGGTTTTGTTTTGTGTTTTTTGTTTGTTTTTTTTTTTCGTTGTTTTTTTTTTCGTCTTCATTTTCATCTTCCTTCATAAATACCTCAGTTTTTGGATTCATGTTGATAAATGACCCTAACTCTTCCAAACGGTTTTACCATAATAGATTATTTATTATTATTATTATTATTATTATTATTTTCTTCTTCTTCCATTTTTTTCTTTAGTCAATCAAAATGAAATAGATACACATATAGATGTAATGAAAAAAAAATATCGCTGAGTAAGGAGAATCGGCAAGATAATTGATTGTAGTGTTGGCTTTTAAATAGACAGTTGTGCACATGCGCAAAAGACAATGATGAGCAAATAGGAAAAAACAAGGGGAAAACAATGTTAATTGATCCGGTATACTAAAAGCATTCTATCATACCACAGGTAATCAATGATTATGATGAAAATAATAACATTGATTTATCATAAAGGCTACAATGATAAAAAATGATGATTATCATGATGATATATAAATAAAAGAATTAATCTTTTTATATGCGTTCTTATTTAATTTCGTTCGTCTTTATAATTTGAAATATTTACTTACATTAAAATGGCGGGTAGAGCGTCCGCCTAGGAATCACAAGGTTCCGAGTTCGATTCCGGCCCTCGCCAAATCAGTGTACGAGTAAGCGCAGGGATCGGTGCGGTAAAGTGAAGTTTAGTTTAGCGCTAGTGAAAAGGAGATATACTCCCTCATTGTCTGGCTGATACTGACTTTAGGCCACCACGACGACTTTACTCACTTATATTAAAACTTAAATACTAGTATGGATAATTATCCTAATAAGTAGTTTTAAGATCTTAAAACTACTTAGAATAATAATTATCATCTATACTAGCAATAATATGCTCCCACCGGGCGTAAGTATTTAAGTTTTAATTTAATGAAGTATATTAAATGAAAAAAAACCCACGATCCGGAGCAGCTTCGTAATTGGGGAATTAAAATGTGACTCACGGAGGCACGTGAAAGAGAAATCGTGGGTGGAAGCAATAATACTAATCTGTTTCAATGAAATGGAAGGATGGATGGAAGTAGAGAGAGCAAGAGAATATCAAAATTAAGATTATTATACTTTTTACAAATTGAACTTTTAGTAATAGCTCTTAAGGTATATCAAACGTTGTAATAAATAAAATATACCGTGGTATATTAAATACTTGGACCTTGCCAGAGAACTAAAAAAAAAGTGTATCATTAAGGTGATACCAATTATAGCTGGTGCTCTTGGAACGGTCTCCAAAGTTTTGGAAAAAAAACCTAGTGGAATTGGTAATCAGAGGAAGAATTGAGACAATTCAGCATTAAGATCGGCTAGAATATTCCGAACATTCCTGAAGACCTGGAAGAGACTTGTCATTCAAACTCCAGTGAAAGTCCACGAACAAACTCCCATGATGATAATAAAAGTTATATTTATGTAAGCATCATAATGATAATACTGATAGGAAATAAATAGAATTTAATAATGTTGATATAAAAAATATAGTGGCTAACAAGGATGTAGATAAATATCTTATTATAATGGAGATTGTGTGTCTGTCTGTCTGTAACCCAAACTATATAAGTACCCAAGTCACAATTTCCTTATTTACGTCACATTCTCCATGATTTATTTTTTATTTAAAACTCAATTACCAATAAAAATTGTTTTACATTAGTAATACTATGGATTTATCTACATATTAATAACATGCAATTGTATTTATATATACAACAAAATAGTGGTTTACAGTGTTAACGGGAAGGCTAATTTGCATATTGATCTTAAACATTTGATTTTGATAAATATGTGATTGTTATTATTGATTTCTAATTGTTTAGTTTTATTCTAATGAATATGAGGAAAAATCTCGGAGATAAATCCTAAAAGAAATCCATTAGCAAGAAGAAATAGCTGTAATTTTATTCTTTACTTCCTAATTTAACTAACAGCATGTATTTCCATAAGTCTCTCTCTCACCACCTGTCCCTACCTGACATCGCTCCAGACAAGTCCTCTACACGGCGTCCAGTGTCCATACAGAGCTGATCAATATAAGTTTTTTCTGGTCGGAAACACTTATGTCCATGATTCTTCTACTGTCCTCATCTTTATTGTTATCTGTACAACGTTTCGGTCGATGGGATTAAAGTTCCGTGATAGCTCTCGATTACGACAAGAAGATTCCCGAGTTCGAAAAGGCTCCAGAGTCCGACAATAAATATCTGAAGAAGCTTGGAGTAAAGATAACAATAAAGATGAGGACAATAGACCGAATAATTCTGATAATACTAAATAGAAATAATCTTAGAATTTGACAAGGGCAAAAGATCATTGTTTACAAGAGTTTGTAAATAAAAATAAACTTAAAAAAAAACACATTGGAAAATGTCCATATTTATTTTAGTTATTTATTAATTTTTTTCAATGTAAGCAGAATTGGTTTAAAAAGACAAAAAAGAACCTTGAAAGATATTTGAAAGAAATTGATCCATTCTTATTGGCATATTGCTCCAGGAAAACCTGGGAGGGAAAAACCGGAAATATTCAGAATATGAGTAGAAAAGTAAGGCGTTAGTTGGGGAGTATTTATAAAAAGGGCAATATTGATAGTATTGAGAAAGCAATTCATTTCTTTCTTTTTTGTAGTTTTTTTGTCGTTTTTTTTTTTTTTTAAACAATTTTTTTATGTTGTTTTTTTGCTGGCAAATCCAAGGAAATTTCTGGAAATTTTCTTCCCCCATCTCATTCTTGTGCCTGACCTGACTTCCTCCTGAATTTTCTCAGATAAAGTAATGATGAAGTTCATTGAGCATCCATGCTGAGTTTTGCCCACCTATTATTAACAGTCAGTTGGCAATGAAACCCTGGGATATTGAAATGCATTTTGCTAATGGATTGAATATGATCTTCACTCGGAAAGAAGCTTTTCAGTAGTGTGATTTTTTTTTTTACCATAGTCAACCGGACAGGTGTTAGTGGAATATGAAATGAATTCCAATGTATATATTTTTAATTTCTGAACTGGGATTAATACTTTTAATAAAAATGAAACTCTATAAAATATTTTATAAAAAAGAACGTCCACAAAATTAATTTTGTTTTTTCAAAAGATTTTTTTTTAAATTTTACTTCAGCTACTTACTTACCAGTATATATATTCTAGCAGAAGTATCTGGTCCATGACTGGACAAAAAGACCAGGGATGGGAAGAGAGGAGTAAGAGAATTGGTTAGAGGAAAATAATCTAGCGAATTCCATATTAATTTTTTTTAGAAAATTCGCTAAGAATTCACTTATTACAACATTCGTTTATTTTAGGATTTTTTCGGGTCGGTAGATGGTTTGCATTTAAAATATTATTCTAAAAAACGTGAGTGCTTAGAAAATAATTTTATTTTTCTAAAAGTTTTTTTGTATATCTGATAAAACAACTTTCATTCGATTCTTAATTGCTTGTTGAGTTAAAATGATAAAAAATATTATTCGTTTATTTTCTGTTTTACGTCTAGTAATGTAACAAGAAAATAAGAAATAAACATATCTTGATTCCAGTATTCGTTAATTCTATACTTTATTTTTATTTTTAGTTTCTGAGTTACACTAATTAAAATTGAATTTAACGATAAAAGAAGTTAAGAATTCGCGTATTATGATATTCGTAATATTTTAGGATTTTTTGTTTTGTTTACATTTCAAATATCATTTTAAAAAAAGGTAACCTTAAATACGTGAGGGGAAAAAAACATAATTTCATTTTTCTAGAGTTTTTAATAGTCTGTTGAATTATAGCGATGAAAAATGTATTCGTTTATTTTATTTTTTACACAATAAAAATATAACAATAAGAAGCTAAGAATTAAAAATGTAAAACTTTTCGTATTAAAATTTTTTTTTTTGTTTAATATTCAAAATATTTTTTAAAAAGGAACCCCTTGGTTTGAAACAGTTTAATGTTTTTTTTTTTGTTTTTTTTTTTTTTTTGTTTTTTTGTTTTTTTTTTTTTTTTTTGGTTCGGTTCTTCCCAAAATTTATAATTCCTTCTTTACAATTAGTCCAAAATTTTTAAAAGTTTCGAAAATAAAAATCAAATTTTGCTTATGGAATCTAATTGCACGTGCTCTATTGTACTTATGAAAGAGTTCCAAAAATTGATTTATATCATTTAATCAGTAAAAATCAAAAACTTTTTTTTTTTACTTTTCCTTATTATGTACATATTGAAGTGTATGCGCGATTTTAATGCTGAATGGCATCTCTGTTCTGAGTTATAAGTCGACACGTACATACTAAAACAGACTCGCCTCCTTTATATATCATCATCATGTCACGCGCGCAGCACGGATAACCCTGACAATCTTTCGCCAACCTTCCCTATTACTCCTGGCCCCTGAGAGGTCCTCTGTGCAGCATCCCGGGTTAAAAAAAACTACAACCCCCCCCAAAAAAAAAAAATTCCTATACATTTAATGTTGAAAAATATTTTTTTAAACTAAGTTTAATTGAAATTATACATTGCAATACTAACACAAACAACTGTCTCAATGATAGATTCAATAATTAATTTCAATGGTTAATTAAATGTATAGTAATTTGGATTTTTTATTTATTTTTTTAAGCAATACGTAATTAAAAACAACCTTAATCCCCTAAAACCGTAACCCAATTCGCAAAATGTTAATTCATAGATTGTTGTTAAACTGTCATTGGGTACCACCAAAAAAACTTTGCGTTTTAATTTTCCGACCTAAATCAGAAGTCAGCCCTCTTTATTTATACTGTAATTAGTAAAGTATAAACATAAAAATGTTACGCCCCCAACATAAGGGAGGGGTCAAAATTAAGTGACCTGAAAAAATGAGAAAGTTTTGAAATAAAATAAGTAATGTATTATAAAGATCGTTAATTGATGAATAAACACTGAAAAATTAGTTAAAATCCGATAATTCCCTGATTTTTGGCAAATCATTTTCTGGAGCGGGAGGCTAAAGTCACTTTGTCAAAAACGCATTTTTGACCCAATTTGGGTCTACCTATGTTATGTTAGTTGTTACTAAAAAAAAACTTTCGACAACTATATGTATGTATTTATTTAGATATTTCTTTATCATTCTTTTACTGTTTGACAAAAAAGAATTTGGAGTGTTTCTTAATTAGAACGATATCAATGTGTATGCAAGATTTTGAATCTGAGTGACCTCCCGTTTTGGAGTTATATGTCGACATGTACATACCAAAATCTCCCCTTTATAAATATATATATATATATATAAGTCGGGGTGGCCTAAAGTCGGTATCAGCCAGGCAAGAGGGAGTCTATCCCCTTTTCACTAGCGCTAGACCAAGGAGAGTTTTTTGGCGTCTGGGGTGAAGCGCCACACCCACTATCAGCTCCTCACTTTACCGCACAGATCACTGTGCTACTCATAGGCTGACTTGGGGAAGGATGGTATCGAACTCGGAACCTTGTGATTGCCTTGTCGAACGCTCTACTGACTGAGCTGTTGCCCCTAAATAAGTACACAGCTAATAATTTCTTATAAAATATGAACTTTCTTCTAAATAAAAGAACACGATTTTATTATTTCTAAGTTGCACATTATACATTCAAAATGGACATTATTAGACATTATTTATTACAAAAATGTATCCAAAAATAACATTGCACGAATATATATGTATATATGTTTGGGCAGCATCTTTTTCACTCAAACAAATTTGGTTAAAAAATAATAGAATCCTTATTGTTTCAAGGTTTTTTAAATTTATTCTTTCAAGTTTTCTAACATTTTTTTTTCTGATGTTATCATCTTGAAAGGTGTTATTTTGTTTTCTAGATTAGACATGCAAAGATTGCTAAATGTAGGACCCAAAACAGAACTGATAGACACCAACAATCTCAGTATCTATTTCACCATTATGGCCGTAAAAGGGAACATTAATTGTACAAATGAGTAATAATTTACAGACAGGATTAATTTTGATAATGGGGGAGAGAAGGGTTCTTGTAGATATTGAGGGCCGGTTTAGTTCAGTCGGTAGAGCGTTCCACTAGGAACCACAAGTTTCCGGGTTCGATGCCGGCCCTCGCCAACTCAGCGTATGAGTACCACAGGGACCTGTAAGTAAGCAAGGAGCTGGTGGTAGGTGTGGCGCTCCACCTCAGACGATAAAACTAATCCCCTTGGTCTAGCGCTAGTGAAAGGAGGATAGACACCCTCGCTGTCTGGCTGATACCGATTTTAGGCCACCCCGATGACTTTACTTTTTACTTATAAGTCTAATTTAGAAAACAAAATAATGCATTTCAAGATAACATTAAAAACATGTTAGAAAATTTGAAATAAGAATTTTTATAAAATTGAAAACTAAACATTTTATTATTTTTAACGAAATTTCTTTAAATATATCAAAAACTAAATGGATATTATTAGATATTATTCATTTCCAACATTTTCAGTATTGAAATTCTCTAATCAAATATTTGTATAGCAATTCAAAACGACACCACTTTATATACAGACACACACCCGTATATATATATATATATAGTGGTGTCGTTTTGAACTGCTATACACATTTTTCGTAAGAGAATTTCAATACTTAAAATTTTGGAAATGAATAATACCTAATAATATCCATTTTTATTGTATAATGTTCAACTAAAAATAAGAATATACTGATATATTTGGTTTAAAAGAAAATTAACTTTTTATAAAAAGAAATTCTTAGGGGAGGTACATTTGTCTATAGGCAATAATAATCTCTTTCTCTCATGTGTTTCATTTCTTTGTGTTATTGTTTGTATTCTAAGTTATGTTACTGAATACACTTATCCTAAGATATCATTATATATGTGTCTTTAAGTTGGTGAATAAATAATATATACACATGGGAAAATCATTGTATTGTGGTTGTGTGTATGTATGTATGTATGTAAAAGGCAATAGCAAAGATGTTTTAACTGGATGTCTCTGTCTCTCTTTATTGATGTAAGAGTGACATTTGCAAGTAATATCTGTCGTTCTCTCTATGATCTCGATATTTGTGACATTTGACTCTTTTCTGCCAGGAACAAATATTCTTTCATTGATAAAGCGGGGTGGGACAAGATTTGGGGTAGGAAACACATGTGTACACATACACGCACACACACACACATATATATATATATGGGTGTGTATATGTGTGCGTGTATATATGTAGGTATATATAAATATAAGTGTGTGTGCATATATATATTAGTGAGTGTGTGTATATATATATATGTTTGTGAGTGTGTGTGTATATATATATATATATATGTTTGTGAGTGTGTATATAATATATATATATATGTTTGTGAGTGTGTATATATATATATATATGTTTGTGAGTGTGTATATATATATATATATATGTTGTGAGTGAGTGTATATATATATATATATATATATATATGTTTGTGAGTGTGTATATATATATATATATGTTTGTGAGTGTGTGTGTATATATATATATGTGTGAGTGTGTGTGTATATATATATATGTGTGAGTGTGTGTGTTATATATATATATATGTGTGAGTGTGTGTGTATATATATGTTTGTGAGTGTGTATATGTATAATGTGTATATATATGTTTGTGAGTGTGTATATGTATATATATATATATATGCGTGTATGTATATGTATGTGGAGAAAATGTGTGTGTATATATATATATATATATATATATATATATATATATATACACACACACAGTCTGTTCTTGTCTCCCCCTCCCAGGCCTTTTTTGTTTCTCCATCAACTAATGTTTCATTTTACTTTGTAGACCGTCTAGATAAAAACCTGGATAATCTTGTGAGTGCGATCAGCTTATGTCAACATGACAAACAAATTTAGATTGGTAAGATGTTGTGTGTTCTCTGTAAATTTGGTGCTATCTCTCTCAGACTCAATGATTCTTTGACAAATAAGCAGATTGGGAATAAAAATGGACAATTCTTGCCGAGCATAAAACCAAAAGGTTTCCAGGATTTTTGTTTCTTTGTACATTTTTGCAGAGAAACATTCTGCAGATGCCTTCGCTTTGTCACAATAACCGATACATGGAATCTTTTTTATTTCTTTTCTTTTTCTTTCTATTCCAGATTGTCTTTTTTAGATAAAGTAAATCAATAAGACTATAACATCTCTCTCTCTCTCTCTCTCTCTCTCTCTCTCTCTCTCCTTTTTTACTAAATTAATTTTACATCATCGTTGGGGATCGAACTAGTATTTAGAACAAGGTTAACACAAGTATTAATTGGTCTGCTGTTCAACATCTTGAAATGAAGAAAATAAGATGAAATGTAAGTATGTATATACATACAGGGTGCCCCACCCCCCCAAAAAAAAGTTGACATCATTTTATGGAATGATGTTAAATTTTTTCATCTTTTTATGAAAAAAATTATGAAATCTTTTCATTTTAGGAAAAAAAAAAAATTGACATCATTTTATGTCATTGAAAAACTGTATATACGAGGGTAACTCCAAATGTTGGATCTTCAAAATATCTAGAAATGATAGAAATGTTTATTGTTAATGATGTTTACATCATTTTAAAATTTGAACATGTATCTATGTATCCTTTTAGATAAAGTGAACCTATAGATTAGGATTTGGCGTCATAGGCGTATTTTACAAAATAAATTTACTCCCACCTCCACCCGATTGAAAACAATTTACCAAAATTCAGGGAATTATCCGATTTTAATGAAATTTCAAGTGTTAATTCATCAGTAAATAAATTTTTATAATGCATCAGTTATTTTATTTTAAAACTTTCTGATTTTTTTCAGGTCATTTAATTTTGAACCCCCTCCCCTTATTTTTGGAGCGTAAAATATCTTTGGGGTTATATTCTTTTCAAACTAATTACAGTATAAATAAAAAGACAAAAGACCGAATGTGTGAATCGAAGAAAAATATCTTAAGGGAGGGACTCTTGTATAAAATGAGTACCAGAAATCTGAAAATTAAATGTAAAAAAGAAACTAAAAATAAAAAATACTGATTCAAAAAATTATACATCGATTCTTTTATTCACTAAATTAATTTTAAATCATCGTTGACTATCAAACTAGTATTTAAAAAAAGGTTAATACAAATCTTAACTGGTCTTCTGTCCGGCTTGTAGAAATCATCAAACGAAGAACAAAATGAAAAGTATTATATAATATAATATATATATATATATATATATATATAATACTTTTCATTTTGTTCGTCTTAAAAGCCTTTTGAGTTTCTGGTCGAAATAAATTATTACGGAATGACGGTTTGTTAAGTTTTTCTTTCTTTGAAAGTTAATTATTGCTCTGTATTTAATCTAATTTATTGATTATTATACATTGAGCTCTATTTAGGGATTTATAAAAATCCTTGTATGAATTATGTTTGCACCTACAAGAACATACAGTATGGTTATACAGTGAGATTTTGAAGATCCCAAATAGAATCATCCCTTACAACCAGTCATTTGGATACCATATATACACACACACACACACACACACACATATATATATATATATATATATATATATATATATATATATAATATATATATCTTAATCCCAAAGGAAAATTCTCCAAAATATTTAGAAACCACAGAATCGTTTATTGTCAATTGATCTTGATTATTTTAATGATTGAATATGTATCTATTTTTTTACATGTTGTAACTCAAGTATCAGAGTTAATACAAAAATGATAGGAAGAAACACAACTAGGATAGGGAAAAAGGTTTACTAAACAAATTTACGAGGTGAACAGAGGATCATGCTGAAATCATGACAATACCTTAGTGTGAGTGGATGGGGGTATCTCGTGTGGTAGGGACTAACATGCTGGACTGCAACACCGTAATAAGAATGCGAGTTTGAACTCCAATCGCGTTATGTTCGCTTTCGAACTACCCTTAGGAAAGGTATGAACCCCCTCAACACCCAGCTATAGGTTAAATAGTACCACTACTATTCTTCTACAAGGATAGCTTTAGCATTAAATAACTCACGGCGGTTGATATGCCATTAAACAAAGAAACCAAACCATCCCCTTCATATCCCAGAGAATTTGGATTTAAGTATTAATGGAAGATATATCCAAGCTTCGCCTAGTTTGTCACAAAGCCTGTAGTATGAGGCACTCAGTGAGTATCAAACTCACTATCAGTGGATCTGTGAGACCAGCTTGTAAATCATTATGCTGTGCCCATCTAATAATATATTAATTAGAATTAATTATATCGATTAAGGTCAATTTTTTTAGTCGAAAAGTAGTAACAAAATGAGCATCAGTAAAAATAATAATAATCTTATTATAATGGAGATTGTGTGTTTGTATGTAACCGAAACTATATTCCTACCCAAGTCACAATTCCCTTAGTTATCTACATCACATTCACCATGAATTTATCCTTATTTTAACCTCAATTATTAATAAAATTGTTTTACATTATTAATACTGTTAACCATATCTACATACTAACAACATGCAATTGTATTTATATATACAACAAAATAGCGGTTTACAGTGTGAACGGGAAGGCTAATTTGCATATTGATATTAAAAATGTAATTTTAATAAATATATGCTTAGCATTATTGGTTTCTAACTGTTTGGTTTCATTTTAATGAATATAAGCAAAAATCTCTTCAATGAAATCTATTAACAAGAAAGGATAACTGTCATTTTATTCTTTACTTCCTCTTTTAACTAAATACGTAAATTAGAAAAAATAACAATGAAAGACGAGTGATGGAAGAGTAAATTTCAGTTGTTCTATTTTTCGATTATATCCCCCTCTGTTTCAAATCTTTTTATCTGCATTCTTATTTAGTTTCATTAGCGTTTCTAATACGATATTTCATTACATTAAAACTTAAATACTTGCACCCGGAGGGTGCATATATTTGCTAGTAATAATAATAATATTACATATGTAATTTATATTTAGTACATTTTAAACAATTAAATTCACCCCAAAATTACGAAGTGAAGGTTTGCGATGAAAATGATTTAAAAAACAATAAAAACGTACGTTATATATAACAAATCTGTTTTTCTCTTTTTTTTAACACATAAACTTGGAATTATTATTTATATTAGACGTGAAAGAAAACAATAAAAGATAATTTTCCATTTTTTTATTAACCTTTTAAAACATTTTTTTAAAAGTAGCTCACTTTTTTTTTGTCTATCCCTAGTGATTTGGTACTGTAAAATACGTCTATGACGTCACAGTTGTTTGTACCTATTTAATAAGTTCAATAAAAACATGTAAATTTCTAAATTTATTATGCCGAAGAACAATATTATCTCGGCGACACAAGGTTCCGGGTTCGATACCGGTTCTCCGCCAACTCGGCGCATGAGTAGCACAGCTTGGTTCTGTGCGGTAAAGTGGAGAGCTGATCATAGATGTGGTGCTCACTTCAGATGCAAAAACAATCTCCCTAGTCTAGCGCTAGTAAAAAGTGGATAGACTCCCTCGCTGTCCGACTGATAAGGCCACTCCGATGCCAGCACATAATTCAATACATTCTATTTTATTATTTTTAAAAAAAATATGATACAGTGCTATATTTCTTATTAAAAAAACGTAACAAAAAATATTTTTATGGGGGTGATTGGAACGGATTAATCGTATTTCGGTTTATTTTAATGGGGAACATTGATTTGATATACGAGGTGCGTAGTGTTGAGTTGAAATCCTGGACGAGACTGTTTGCATGTCACATAGCGCTAATACCTTTGGGAAAGGTATGCATCCAACTACTCTCCCTCCAGCTATTGGGCTCTTTAACCTTGGCTCGGTAACCAGTCTAGGTGAAGGAAAACTCTGAATTCAAACGTATTAAACTCCGCTTAAGAAATTGACCTTGTGTCGCATCCTGCTCGTGCTGGTAAAGATATATATGAGGAAATTGAGTTACGAGCGGAACGAATTGGATTCGTAAGTCAAGGTAACACTGTATATAAAACATGACAGATTAATGGGGAAATTTAAGCTGAATATCTTTTTATATTATTATTTTCTTGTTCTTCGGAATTCTGGGGTTTTTTTTGTTTATTTATTTTTTTTTTTTTTGTTTTAATTATTCATTTCAGGTTTGAAGGTGACTCATGAATCGCTATTCTGAATTGTTTCATCTCAAATGAAGATACAAAGAAAGAAAAAAACATTTATGAAGCAAAAAAGAAAAAAAACTAAAATACAAAACCCCCCACTCACTTAGCCACCCTGCCCAAAGCATCCAGCAAACCTATCTCCATGTTTGATATCCTCTTGCAGTAGAGAGAGACCCCCATCTAGCCTGACATGTGTTTCCGAAAAACCCTCCAATTTCCTTTGCTCTAAAAATAGTAATATTAGTGAAGGTGGGGAATCGGGTTGGGGGAGGGGGAGACAAAAAGTGTAAAGTGGTGGGTGAAAGTGGGGATGGGGGTTGAGGTCAAGAAAGAAACATCTCTAAAGAATGTGGGGAGTGTTGCGTAAATGTTTTTTTTTTTACTTGCTTCACCTGTGTAATGGTTACCGGCTTTGGAAATGGACACGGCGAGACGAGTTCAACTCCTGGACACGGTTGTTTGCATTTCACATAGCGCTAATATCCTTGGGAAGGGTACGAATCCTGCTATTATCCCTCCAGCTATGAGTAAATAGTAGTTAACCTTGGTATGACAACTGGTTTAGGAGAAGGAAAACCAAAGGAGCCCTCTTCTCGTGAGTCAAAAAAAATATTTTGAGAGTTCCTCCTCCTTGATACTGATGCTAACATTTGGGAAGGAGTGGAGTATTCCAAATTAATTTTAAGTAAATTATTCTAATGAATAGTAGAACTCTGATGTGGCGCACACACACACACACACACACGTGTGTGTGTGTGATAGGGTAGAGTCAAGGCTCCTTGGTAACTGTCAGTTTCACACACACACACACACACACACAGACATACATATATATATATATATATATATATATATATATATATATATATATAGTTAGACTCAACGGACAATTCTTGTCGGATGAGTTTTTATTCGATCCTTTCTAACTGTCTAGTCATCTTTTTAATATCCTGGTGGATGGCCAGACAGAAAGATCGAACAAAAACTCGTCCGACAAGAATTGTCTGTTGAGTTTAACAAAACAAGTTTAAAAGAAAAAAATGCTGCTTATATATATATATATATATATATATATATATATATATATATATATATAATATATACTTTTAGTGGTATATGTATGTATTTACCCAACTGTACCACAACGAGCAGGATGCAACACATAATCAATTCTTCTAAGTGGAGTACAACTGGTTTGAATTTATAGGTTTCCTTCTCCTAGACTGGTTGCCTTAGTGAGGCTCAATAACCTATTCTGCCCCAACTATTTATCCATACTTGGAGGGCGGACAGGAATAAATGTCTTTCCCAAGGGCATTAGAGCATAGTGAAAAACAAACAGCTCTGTCCAGGATTTGAACTCTAGGTACTGATAGCATTTCTTACGATAATAACCGTTACAATAATAACGCCTCAAAGATTGATGTATATACATTCAAATGGACCAATAAACGTACACCCTGTTGGCTGGGGCAGTATAATACACCAGCTGCACCTCTGCAGAGGGGTAAAGTCTCCCCAATGGGGCCAGCTGTTGGCCGTGGTTGGCGACCAGTGATGTTTATGGATGAAATCCACTTTCACTCTCACTCGGGCTAGGCAGTCAGTTGGAGAGGGCCCCCTTCGATCAATCGGGATGTCACGTGAAACTCTAGCACCTATATGATTGTTCTGACCCTAATGCCCTCATAGTAAAATCCCAACCCTTTTTTATCATATATGTGCTAGAAGACGGTGGCTGAGAGTCTTCGTATCTGGGTATGACGTTAAACTGCATCTAGTAATGAAATTCGAATTCTGGAGCTCTGGGGAATGTGGAGTACGCCTTCATCGCCATTACTCTCAGGTCCACCCTGACCTGGAGTGGTAGCACTTGTTAGGTTCGTATCTATCGGTTTTATAGAGAAAAAAATGAATGTTCAATACCCATGAAGATTGAATAAAACAAAATCTGTTTGGCATAAAACAACCCAACAAGGGTTGACATGCCGCAAATCCAATCAACCAATAACGCATGAATGTGCTTTTGTTTGGGCAATTGATTGAATAAAGATAAAAGAAAAAATAATCTGGTGTCTCCAAGTTAATTTAAATAATAACAATAATTTCTCGTTTAAATTTTTCGCCTTGTTCTACAAATTATGCCTACTCATTTTTTCTTGCAAATGTCAAATTTAAATTGACAATTAGCTGCAAGATTATTTCGGATCACAATGCTATTATTTACATGCTTAGAAATATACTGTGTTTGTATGTTTGAAAATGCACATATATGTACTGACATATACACAAATATTCATCTGTGTGTGTGTGTAATATATATATATATATATATATATATATATATATAGTAAGTAAGTAAGTCGTGGGGATGGCCTAAAGTCGGTATCAGCCCATCAGCAAGGGAGTCTATCCCCTTTTCACTAGCGCTAGACCAAGGAGATTGAGTTTACATCTGACGTGGGACGCCACACCTACCATCAGCTCCTTGCTTTACTGCACAGATCAAGGGCCGGGTTAGCTCAGTCGGTAAAGCGTTCGGCTATAAATCACACGGTTCCTAGTTCGATACCGACCCTCGCCAATTCATATAAGTAATCAGCAGGGTGGTCTATTGTCGATATTAACGGGACATGAGGGAGTCTATACCCTTTTCACTAGTTCACTAGCACTAGACCAGAGAGATTGTTTTTGCATTTTAAGTAGAGTACCACACCTATTATCAGCTCCCCACTTTACTTCACAGATCCAAGCTGTACTACTCATGTGCTGAGTAGGCGAGGACCGATATTAGACGTAGACCTTGTGGTTCCTAGGAAGATGCTCTATCAACTTAGCTAAACCAGCCCTTATGGGTGTAAAATATGGAAATAAATCCGACAGTATTTCTCTGAATTTTTTAGATGATGTGTGAAAATTTGGATTATTCAGACTATTGTCATAATCTTTATTATTATCTACACAACGTTTCCACCGATGTGCCCTCTGGCCTTCTTCAGGTTTTCTTGTCGGACTCTGGAACCTTCTCTTCAAACCCTGGAACCTTCTCTTCATAATCGGGAGCCTTCATGGAACTTCAAACCGAACCCTTTTTTTAATCCACTGTAGTAGTCTCTTTCATTTAACCATGTGCGGATACAAATTTATCCCGAACACCCTGTGATATATATATATATGCGTGCATGCGAAAACATAAGCATTTGATTACATGTCTGCATGAGTGTGCACATATATGCACAAAAAAATTTCGGTTCATACACATTTATGTATAGACTTTTATATGCTAAGATAATCAGTCATTTTTTCAGTTGATAACTATTCTAAAATATCTCCACAAACTCAAGTTCACACACATATGCACTTTTATATGTTAATATAATCATTTTGTGTCATTTGTACAGGGTTTGAAAAAGTTCAAGTTAATTTATCCGATCTCCAGTTCAAATTTCAAACATTAGTCCATGAAAAACCTTCTCATTAAATTAATTTTAGTGTCCCACCCATACTTACTTCAGTTCCATATATCTACATACAAAGGTGCCGGCTTTTGGGCATTTGTTGGCTGGTTAGCTTTACAGATCATACCTAATAGCTTAAATACCCATTGGCGACCCATTTTTGTAACCTTGTGCCCCATTAAGCTATATACATACACACTCTGTTAGGATTATATATATATATATATATATATATATATATATATATATATATAAGCATGAAGGCAATGGTTAGAGTTGTAGGAAATGGACTTGTAGACCTGAGTTCAAATCCTGGACAAGGTTGTTTACATTTCACTTGGCGCTAATACCCTTTGGAAATATATGCATTCAACTAAACTTCATTCCGCTATAGGTAAATAGTAGGGCAGACTATACTGTTAGAAATTGACCTTGTGTCGAATCTTGCTCATGTGAAGGGGTTGTTTTATGCCGAAGATGTTTTGTTCTATTGATGCTTAATGGGGATTTTTTAAAATGAAACTTTTTTTTCTTCTATTTATCCCATACATGGGACCCTAACAGGTATTACCACTCCAGGCAATGAAGGGTACACCCCATTCCCCGGAGCTCCAGAATTGGAACTTCACTATCAATAGTTTAACATCATATCAAACTAAGCTCCCCAAACACCGCCTTCTCGCATATAAAGGATAAAAAGGGGTTGGAGCTTGCCATAAGGACAACAGGGTTGGGAAAATCATATAGATGCTAGGGCTTGACGTCATCAGCCAATTAATCAGAGAGGACGTTCTCAACCGCCCATCTAGCCTAAGTAAGGGCCTAAGTGGAGTGTTGCATGTCATGAACTGCTCAACCACAAGGGTTCCATCCTTAAGCATCACGAGTTGCCAACAGTGGTCCCATTGTGAGGATTTTATCCCTCTGCAGAGGTGCAGTTGGTGTATTCTAGAGTCCATTATTGCTTCAGCGTGCTCACCCCTCTCCATATCCTTCCCTGCTCTCTTTCTCTCTTATTATATTTTTTCTGTGTAGCATGTCCTTTTTCTTCATTTTCTTTCTTCATAATAAAAACAGAATGGTCCATTATTTAGCTGAGGTGATGACACACATGAGAAATAAGAATTCAGAAATAACACCAGATAATCAGGATTTACATTTTTGCATTTCATCTTGTAGGATTTGGACGGTCACATTTTTAACCAGAGGGTGTTGCAAGATAACAGCAGACGTACTTTTAAGGAACATGATTATCTATATATGGATAATAATTAAATAAACTGCTTTTCCTTTGTTAAATGTGACCTTTATTGTGCAATAACAAGGTAATAAGAATTTGAAACATTTATGCAATTAATTTATACTTGCATTAATAATCATTATTGCGGGTGTTCTCCGATTGATATATTTATACAAGAAGCGGCTACCCGGCGTCGCCTGGGTAGAGGGGGATTTTTTAAAGTTAGTTTTGCAGATCCATTATTACTGAATCGTAAGTTGGATCCTCGTAGAATGCCCAATTAAAATCCCTACGTAAAAAAAGACCTTGCATTGATCCAGCCACTCTGAAAAAAAAAACGTTAGTCTACTATTTAAAATATTAAACGCAAAAAAAATCCAAGCTGTTATCAGTTAAATTTTATTTTTTAATTATCTTCCCTAATATAAATTAAATTTTTATTTTTTTTGGCTCAAAAACCAAGACGTGGTGATATTTAATGTATATATATATATATATATCGTTAATTTATTTTCGAATTTTCCTCCGGACATACACATACGCACAACTGCCCTTTATATATGTATAGATATATAGTTAATGATATAGTTTAAAGGAATTATAAATACTAAATATATGATTTTAATCTGAAACAAATGTGTCGTTTTAATTGGAAATAGTTCTCCCTTTTTTTCAATTGATTTTGAAATGTGTCTTTTTTAATTGGAGAAATAATTTCCAATTAAAAAAGGCAAATGTGTTGGAAACATAGATGCCTTTTTAAATTGATTTAAAACCATGTGAGTGATATTAATTGGAAATATTAAAGGAGGCCATTGTTGGCAAAAATTAAGTGTATATAAACTGTTGACCCATTGGGAATGTGATGAAAGAAATAAAAGCTGAAATAAAATCCTTTTATCAACTTTTATTCTGACATTTCAGATTCTTAAAATAAAGAAGTTATCTGAAGTGACATCAGATAAGGAATTTTTATTGCGATTAAATGTCAGGAATTTTGAAAACCTGACTTGGCTAATGTGTATATAAAGAGTGGACTTATATATATATATATATATATATATATATATATATATATAAGGCAAAGCTCTCCTATAAAACGGATAGAGCTCTCTCTGACGATTTATATATATCAGTTAAATTTTCACTCAAGTTGGTGTGGTGATTACCTAGTGGATATGGACTGATGATAAATTGGTCGGGTTTGATCCCAGCTGGAGATAGCCTGCTAAGTTTAGCCACACTGACATGATACGTCGAAACACGTTATTTGTGGATGACTATACATACATACATACATACATACATATATACATGCTCACACATAGATAATGCATGTTAGAGCACACACACACACACACACACACATATCTTATTATAATGGAGATTGTGTGTTTTTCTGTCTGTAACCGAAACTATATTCCTACTCAAGTCACAATTCTCTTAGTTATTGACATCACATTCTCCATGATTTTATTTTTATCTAAACATCAATTATTAATAAAATTGTCTTACATTATTAATACTGTTAACTATGTTTACAAACTGACAGCATGCAATTATATTTATATATACAACAAAATAGCGGTTTACAGTATGAATGGAAGGCTAATTTGCATATCAATATTAAAAAATCGAATTTAATAAATATGTGCTTAGTATTATTGATTTCTAATGTTTGGTTTTATTTTAATGAATATAAGCAAAAATCTCTTCAATGAATCTTAAATGAAATCCATTAACAAGAAAAAATAACTGTCATTTTATTCTTTACTTCCTCTTATAACTAAATACTTAAATTAGAAAAAAACAACAATGAAAGACAAGAGTGACGGAAGAGTAAGTTTCATTTGTTCCATTTTTTATTATACTCCCTCTGTTTCAAATATTTTATTATACTCCCTCTGTTTCAAATCTTTTTATCTGTATTCTTATTTAGTTTCATTAGCCTTTCTAATTTAATACAATATTTTATTATATTAAAACTTAAATACTTGCACCCGGAGGGTGCATATATTTGCTAGTATATATATATATATATATATATATATAGAGAGAGAGAGAGGGGAGAGATAGACAGACACATACACACAAAATGTATGTGCGTGTGTAGATAAAGCGTGCCCTGATCGAATCCTGAATTCTTTGATAACTTTTAGCTGAAAACAATCCGATCCATTTCTCTCTCATTTCATTTGACAATGACTTTATAAGAATTTTTGTCAGCTATAAATTAATTCTCAATAGTGAACATCACAGCAGAATGTTTATTCTATGCCTTGACATCTCTTTTGTCCACTGCTTACCGGTCGGAGATAGGGCGGGATTGTCCAGCAGAAATGTGTATAAGACCAATAAATCTATAGAGTATTAAAAAAAAGGGGGGCGATCTTCTTTTTATGGCTGAATGTACTTTCATGCCATCACAAGCAAATTCATTATAAATTCACGACCATAATCTATATATTAATATGTTTGTTCCTTAATCTTCCGACCGTTATCATCTTGCAACAGCCTCGGGTTAAAAATGAGACCGTCCAAATCATCTAATATGAAATGCAAGCATAAATCCTGATTATCTGGTTTTGCTTATCCACCGAATTCTTATTTCTTACGAGTGTTGTCACCTCACCTAAATAATGGGCCATTCTGTTTTTATTATAAAGAAATAAAGGAAGAAAGATGCTACACAGAAGAAATATAACAAGAAAGAAAGAAATAGAGCAGGAGAAAGATAGAGAGAGGACGCGATACCACTAATCTGTTTCACTTGAATATAATGAATTTATGAACATGGGGGGAAAAAAAGACAAAAAAAGAGTGAGAGAGAGTTAAATCAAGATTATCATATTTTTAAGATTTTAAAAATTCATCCAAATCTGCCTACTTTTAAATTCTTTTTTTAGATATTATTTCTCTTCAATTTACATGATGATTAATTATGTTTATTGCAAATACTTAGACTTAAGTGACTTCTTAAACATTTCAACGTATAAACTCCTTAATTCTTAAACATTTCCAAATACAATAATACCCTTTTTTACAGAGGGGTTGATTATATAATATATATATATATATATATATATATATATATATATATATGTCGTCGGGGCGGCCTAATGTCGGTATCAGCGAGGGAGTCTGTCCCCTTCTCACTAGCGCTAGACGAAGGTAATTGTATTTACATCTGAGGTGGAGCGCCACACCTACCACCAGCTCCTTACTTTACCACAGAGATCCCTGTACTACTCATACGCTGAGTTGGCAACGGCCGGTATCGAACTAGGTAGGAACCTTGTGTTTTCTAGCCGAACGCTCTACCGACTGAGCTAACCATCCAAACAACCAATATAAATAATCTTGTTATTTATAAGGGGAACTATTCTCAACGTATTATAATTCTGACTCTTAAGTTCTTCATGGATAGAAAGAATTACAGACAAAATATTTCTTTCTTAGAAAATTCTTTGACTTTTCAATAACACAAGAATAAAAAATGGAATTAAAATAAAAAAGAATTGAATACCAAAACTTTATTTACTTTTATTCATCTTTTTTTTTTTTGTTCTTTTAAAAAAAGAAGTTCTTTCAACAGTATGAAAATATATCTTTTTTTTTGTTGTTCTTTTAAAAAAAGAAGTTCTCTTCAACAAAATGAAAATATATTCTTTTACTTTTCAAAGAGAAGTTCTAATGTGTTTTTATTTGAGTGCCATTGAGAGAGAAAAAACAATTCCACATTTTAATGAAAACAATTTTACTATTGAAATCATTGAGATTATTGAAATTACACGGATGAGTGCAATTAGAATGTAAATATATCATTGTATGTAAATAAATTAATAACTTTTTCTTTAATTGTTAAAACTAAATAGACAACACATGGATAATTCCCAAACTCAATTATCTGTGCACATATGAATAGGAATGTAACAAATTTTGAATAGGAACAATACACTTACGCATAGATAAGTATGCATAAATATATATATATATATATATATATATATATATATATATATATATTCATTCATAGTTATAACAATAAGAAGCAATACAAAACACATTCACAATAAAATTAAAGAGCTCAGATTCTTTTACTAGGCTGCTTGTTCAACAGTCTTTTCCTGTCTGAAAATTGAAATTCCACTCTGCGAGTGGGTCACTCCTGAAGATACCAAATTTATTTTCTTTCTTACCAAATTAGACCTTTCTGAGGAATTATAAGCTAAAATATTCTGAGTACCTTTGGGAGTGGTGTGTGGCACTTAGCAGAGCCCTAAATCCACCAACAAATACTATTAAATAAAACACTCCTTTATGTGGAAGGAGTTCATATGCCCAATTTCATTAAAGTTTTACTATAAACCTTGGGTGCATAGGTTACAAGCAACTAATCAGAAATACATATATTTATATACAGTGTAACCTTGACTTAAGAGTTTAATTCATTTTGCTCGTAACTCAAATTCCTTGTACATCAAATCAATTTTCCCCATTGAAATAAACTTGGGGAAATGCCATTAATCCATCCCAGCCCCCCTTAAAAAGACTAATTTTTGTCACATTTAAAAAAAATATATATAACACTGTATTGTAAAAAGAATAATGAAATAGAATTTAATGAATTATGTGCAATGTTTTGATTTTTTTTTTTTTTTTTCCAAATTATATTTTTCTTTGGCCTAATAGATTTGGAAACTTAAACGTTTTTAGTGAACTTATTAACATAGGCATGTCTGAAGCTTGCTCATACTGAAATTTTTGCTTTCAACACAAAGCAAAAATCAACCAAGTGACAACTAATGACTTGTGAAACTCACGAGTTAAGTTACCACTGTGTGTGTGTGCAATCCCATTTATTTACCAATATTTCGAGGAGCGTACATCCCTCTTTTTCAAAGGTTTATGATAGACACAGTATAATATATACACATATAAATACTCATCAAATTTACTGACAAAGAAGCATATGTGGACTCCACAAATACATCATATATATATATATATATATAAAGTAAATAAGTTATATATTGATATGTATTTTCACTTATTTCATCAATTTTATGTGTTTTGGAGTAACTTTTCTTGTCTCATTGTATTTGGATATTTCTTATATTTCTCAACAATGTATAATTTAGATTTTCTATTCTTTGCCAGAGAGGAACTGGATTCCATTTTTTTCTCTCATTTTTTTCTTCTTTATATATTGTTTTCTTCACTCTCTCTCTCTCTTGTATATTGATCTTTAATTTCTTCATCTCTCTCCACAAGGCATGGCCGAGTTCTCCACATAACAATGCAACGAACATAGTACATGGATATATTTCATAACCTTAAAAATAAAATAGTCATCTAATTGTCAGTCTTATTTTTAATCTCTAGTTTGTCACCTGGGCTCGCTCGATTGTCTGGGTTTTTTCTTCTTCTTAAATGACAATGATAATCATGGTTGTGTGCAGCAACATTCTCCATTTACAAGATGAAACTGTGTATTAACGTGACTCTTGATATCAATCTTTTTTATCCGACTCTTCCCACTGTTTTCTCTGAGGTCTCAAATCAGAGATGACCTTTTGTTTTTTTGGGTTTTTTTGCTGACCCTCATTTCATGCTTGACAAATGAGTGTTGCTTTATTTTGGTTGGAATAACTTTACGGATTGAAATAGGTACTAGCAGGACCTGTGGATATACCACAGTCTGATAATGTTAATTATTACAACATTTGATATGTTAACTTAAGAGCTATTGTGAAATAGTTCAATACTAGCAGGACCTGTGGATATACCCCAGTCTGATAATTTAATTATTACAATATTTGATATGTTAACTTAAGAGCTATTGTGAAATAGTTCAATACTAGCAGGACCTGTGGACATACCACAGTATGATAATTTAATTATTACAACATTTGATATATTTACTTAAGAGCTATTACTAAATAGTTCAATATGTAAAGAAATATGATTTAACAGATTAGTGTTATTGCTTCTGGATGCTCATCCCCTCTCACTATCTTCTCCCAACTCTTTTTCTTTCTTTCTTTCTTATATTTTTTATGTGTAGAATGCTCCATTATTTAGCTGAGGTGACAACACTCATAAGAAATAATTCAGCGGATAAGCAACACCAGATAATCAGGATTTACATGTTTGCATTACATCTTGGCTGATTTGAACGGTTTTATTTTAACCTGAGGGTGTTATTTAATGGCCATGCCACCTTTGTAGAACAACAGTGGTGGTACTATTTAATCGATAACTGGAAAGATGAACAGGTTAAGACTTTTCTAAAAGTGAATGCAATAGCATTACTGGAGTTTGAACTCGTTGACTACAATGTCACAGTCCAGCACCACAACTATACGCCATGGAGGCTCCCTGGCAATGGAGCATATTCCTCACACACTCTGCAGAGTTGGATGCAGCGTAGTGTAAAATCTAGGATGTATTTTGAAAAGGTTCTATGTTGTCTTTTTTACTTATGTTACAAATACAAGAGATCAATTATTCAACAGTTCATTATTATTTTTGCTGGAACCTGTATTATTCTACAGTTCAATGTACACACTTCCTGGAATGATTAATCTGATTCTTTTAAAGCCATATCAGCTGCGGTTTTAGAATACATTGACTGCACCTCTGCAGTGAGCTAAGACCCCATCCCACTGGTGCTACGTGTTGTCCGTAGGTGGCTACCTGAGATGCCTAAGGATGGACCCCCTTAGCCAGAGTTTAACAGGTTTGAATTCAGAGTTTTCCTTCTCCTAGACTGGCTACCTATCCAAGGTTAAAGAGTCCAGTATTCCTTACTATTTACCCATAGCTGGAGGGGGAATATATGGATTTATACCTTTCCCAGCCTCATCCAGGATTTGAACTTGATATATAAAATGCAACCCTCTACTTTTGCCTATACTTCGACAAGATGGGTGTCAAGTCCTAGCATCTATATGATTGTCCCAACTCTATTGCCCTTTATAGCAAGCCCCAACCCCAACCCTTTTTATCATATATGTACAAGAAAGGAGTGGCTGAGGGTCTTAGAGTTTTGAGTATGATGTTAAACAGCATCTGATGGTGAAGTTCCAGTTCTGGAGGTCTAGGGAATCTGGAGTACCCCTTCATCATCATTACACCGTCCACTCTGACCCGAAGTGGTAGTACCTGTTAGGGTCCCATCTATGGATTAAATAGGAAAAAATCAGTTTTAAAAAATGTGCTTGAAAAAAAATTGAGTACCCATCAAGATTCAACAAAACAAAACGTCTTTGGAATAAAATCACCCAACAAGAGTTGACATGCCGTAAAATCCAACCAGCCAACCGAATCTTTTACCACAAGATTCTTTGGATCTTTAGAAATATCTTTTTAAATAATTGAAGAATGAATTTTTAGAGAGTTAAGAAAAAAAAAGAAGAAACAAAATGTAAAAATGACTTAAAGCTGTTTTTATCTTTGTTACTCGCAGCTTACATGTTTTCGAAAGGATATGTAAAGATGTTTTTATATTCGTGTGTGTTTTAATAAGATGCGCTGTAAGTTGTACCTGTAACTAAACTGGCAATGCATAAACATCATCACATGCCGGATGTTCCTGTTAGCATCGTAAAATTTGATGCATAAACATGCTTTTCGATACTCTAAACAGAATCGTACACATTCCAAACATAAATCTTCAGACTTTTTCACATTAAATCTAATTATTTTCTTTTTTTTTTTTCTTTTAATTTGGTTTGTTTTTAGAGAACAATGTGTATTCCCTTTTTTTTTCTATTTTTATTCTAAGTGATATCACTCAGTTCTATCTAGATAGACAGAAGAATACATTTAATTTAGTATTATTATTTAACTAGCAGGACCTGTGGATATACCACAGTGTGATGATTTAATTATTACAATGTTTGATATGTTTACTTAAAAACTATTGCAAAATAGTTCAATACTAGCAGGACCTGTGGATATACCACAGTGTGATGATTTAATTATTACAATGTTTGATATGTTTACTTAAAAACTATTGCAAAATAGTTCAATACTAGCAGGACCTGTGGATATACCACAGTGTGATGATTTAATTATTACAATGTTTGATATGTTTACTTAAAAAACTATTGCAAAATAGTTCAATACTAGCAGGACCTGTGGATATACCACAGTGTGATGATTTAATTATTACAATGTTTGATATGTTTACTTAAAAACTATTGCAAAATAGTTCAATACTAGCAGGACCTGTGGATATACCACAGTATGATGATTTAATTATTACAATTTTTGATATGTTTACTTAAAAACTATTGCAAAAGAGTTTTTTAATGTAAAAAGTATAATAATTTTGATATAACTCTCTCTCACTTTTTTTCCATTCAGTTTTCCTTCTGGTAGATTGGTTGACCTACTATTTATCTAGGGAGATTAGTTGTATTCATACCTTTACCAAGGGTATTAGCATTGTGAAATTCAAATAGCCTCATTCAGGATATGAACTTGTCTCGTTGTGCCTGTTTCCTAAAAGGTAACCATTACACCATAGCCTCCATATATATATATATATATATATATATATATATAAATAATAGAATGGATATCTTTCTGACAGCTTTTACATATATACATACATATGTATGTATCTATTTGTTAAATTCTTGTTCCAGTTTGTATGTGTATTAATGGCTCAGAGGTTAAAAACTCTGATGAAAAATGGTCAGGTTTCGATCCCAGCTCGAGGTAGCTTGCTAATGTCCAGCCATAAGTGATAGTCAAAACATGGTGTCTGTGGATGACACACACACACACACACACACACACATATATATATATATATAGAAATTGACATTGTGTCACATCCTGCTCGTGCGAGGGGTTGGTGTGTGTGTGTGTGTGCATTATATATATATATATATATATATATATATATATATACACACACACATACACCAATCCCTCCGCATGACCAGGATGCAACACAAGGTCAATTTCTTAAGCAGAGTTTAACCGGTTTGAATTCAGAGTTTTCCTTCTCCTAGACTGGCTACCTATCCAAGGTTAAAGAGTCCAGTATTCCTTACTATTTACCCATAGCTGGAGTGGGAATATATGGATTCATACCTTTCCAAGCCTCGTCCAGGATTTGAACTCGAGTCCATGCGTCCATTTCCTACGACTCTAACCATTACCCCACACTCCCCCATACTATATATATATATATATATATATATATATATATATATAAAAAAATAAATAAAATATTATTAATGCTTATAATATTGATAAAGAATCCATTAAAATGGAACAATAACAATGGAAGCCAAGAAAAAAAGGAAAATTATTGTTTTGAAAGGTCCAGTGCCAACTGGCGGCTCTATCCATTCTGATATTGTTGTTGCTGGTCAGCTGGTCATTAATTGGCTCCTGTTTGATGGTTGGCTCTCATTGCACTCCAACATCTATCACTTAAACAAAAGCTTCGCCCCTGGCACCACTCCACAACATTTTAGACTTGTACTCTCCAAACAAAGAATCCGATTTGATTAATCCAAAAACCAAAATCATCTCCTCCTCTGAATAATATTCACTTCCATTTTCATTCACCTGATTTTGCCAACAATTTTTCTTTTTTTTTTTTCTTTTTATCTCAATTTGAATATCATTTTTATATTCTTTCTTTTTTTTTAATCTCATTTTGAATATTAGTCTCGACCATTGTCCACGTTTTGATTTCTTAATGTCTTTACTTGACCCCCCCCCCCCACCAATGATTAGTGTAAATTACAGATAAGAGACTTTGGTCCTTTGAAGATGGTGATCTTGTAGTAAAGATGAGGATAAGCCTTTATCAGTTAAATCGAACTTAACAGACCTAAATTCCACCATCATTTTGTCACCTCAAAATCAGGGAATTCACAGAATTTAATGAAATTTTCAGTGTTGGTATATTAATGAATAAAAGATATATTTTACCTGTTATTTTATTCTGTGATCAGACATCTAAATCTCTGGTAGCTCCTGCCATTGATGGGTCTGCAAAAGTCATTAGCACTACATTTAAATTAAGCTATTTATTAGTTACATCTGATGTAATCTCCTGGAGAAAATTCTATAAAATTTTTATTCTAATCAAATTAATCTAAAACAGCCTCGTCCAGGATTTGAACTTGGGTCAACAATCTATTTTCTATGACTCTAAACATTAAACCTTGCATATAACAAACTAATTCAACAACAGGTTTGAAATCAGTTTTCCTTCTCCTAGACTGGTTGCCTTATCAAGGTTAAAAAGCTCAGTCTGCCCTACTTTGCCTAAAATTCAAGAAAGACAATTATTTTTGTCTTCCTACAGCATAAAATGAGATAAGCTTTTTTTATTTTTTTTTAGTAACAGGCTGAAATATTGGGAAATACAGGTTAAGAGACACTTGATCCAACATTGAACCAAAGACTTCTAGGAGTCAAAGGGTTAACATATTCTAAAAGGATATCAATTTAAAACACTTACCTGGCTAAATATCTACCTTCATTCTGAATGCTCAATGAACGACCCCCACACACCTCAACAAAAAAACGTATCAATTCCCAACGTTTCTATCTACCTACTTCTACTTTTATGACTTACCTACCTTTCATACCAACTTGTTTTATAGCTTCCCTGCTTACTGACCTATGTCCTTACTTATATGTTTAACCCATACCAAAATACTACACTAATTACCTATTGACCTATCTTTTCTTCTTTTTTTTAACCTACCTATCCCATAATTCATCATGTTCATTGTATACCTACCAGCCTTTCCTGTCCACTGACTCCTACATCAAACTGTTGTTTTTAGTAACCATTTTTTTATATGTTTATACACTAATCAAGAAACCTACTCAGTAGGTAGACAATATTTCTGGAAATTTGTAGTCAATAACTTTTATTGGTTTTTAAGGGAGTTTGAATTTTATTAAGATTTTTTTTTAATTTTGAGAGTAAAAGATCTTTTGAAATGATTATTCAAACAGCTGAATTTCATTATGATTTTGTTCACTCAACATTGTTTCGGCTGATACATTCTCTGGTTCTCTTCAGCTGTAACATACACCTCCGCAAGTAGAAGTGTTCTCTCACTCTCAGTTACACACATTCTCTCTCTTTTGAACACGTACATCTTCTCATAGTAGTATAGATTAATTAAAACTAGTATAAAATGTAATGAACTCCTATTGCAGTAGAGAATTTGACAATGTTGGCAATTGAACTTATATTTTCCATGATTAAACTCAGACAGCTATTGAAGGATTCGAAAACCCTTTCATAAAAATGTCTTCTAATATTCATTAGAAATTATGTGATGTATTATCTTTTATATCTAATGATTATGGACTTAAGAATGAAATGTTACCTGTTGATACATTTGGATAATCAGTTTATCATTTTATGTTTTCATGAATTGCGATTTTTCTTCTTTTACTTTGAATTCATAAGCCTGGTATTTGGGGCTGAGTAATATTTTACTATACACTGTAAACCAGTAATCTCTTGCTTGGGTAGATAACTCAGTCGGTAGAGCGTTTGGCTAGAAACCACAAGGTTCCTAGTTCGATACTGGTCCTCACCAACTCAGCGTATGAGTAGCACAGGGATCTGTGCGGTAAAGTAAGGAGCTGATGGTAGGTGTGGCGCCCCACCTCAGACACCAAGAACAATCTCCTTGGTCTAGCGCTATTGAAAAGGGGATAGACTCCTTCGCTGACTGGCTGATACCAACTTTAGGCCGCCCCGACGACTTTACTTTACTTTTACTTACTATTTTACTATACACTGTAAACCAGTAATCTCTTGCTTGAGAAGATAACATCAGATATTAACCCTATTGCTCTTATGGCAAACCCTAACCCTCTTATCATATATGTGCTAGAAGGCAGTAGCTGAAAGGGCTTAGTGTCCTGGATATGATGTTAAGCAAATTTATTAATTTTAATCTATTGTCAAAATCATTAATAAATAGAATAAATCTTATCTATTAATCATGTCTACAATAAAGATCTGGGTTAGATTTGCCTCAAAACAGCCCATGTTGTTAGTGCATTTAAAATCTTGCAGTGTGTCTTATATATAATTAAGAAATGAAAGTTTACATAATATATTATATGGTTAATTTGCATAATGATTTTAACAAAATCAGGTTTGATAAATTTTTACTTGGTGTTATTGATCTATAATATTATTGTTTTATTCTCTAACATTAAAACTGAAATACTTATGCCTAGAGAGCACATATTCTTGCTAGTATATTGCATTTCTATTAACTGAAATATTAGTCAAATATTGATATTAGTTGAAAATATTTCTTTCATATCAATTTCACTTGTTTTTCATAGCACTGTCCCTCCATGGCCATTATCAATAGTTTCTTGAATTTCTTAATAAGGCAAACATTGTTAATCATTATTAATTTTGACGAGGTAGACTATTTCTATTTTTCGGCAATCTTGAATATCTGGATATTTACCAGACAGACATCGTATTTTTCATATTTACCAACAAATGCACTGACCTACCCACCTCTCACCTTTTATCGTCCGTAGCCCAGTTCTTTGATTTCTTATTTTGTTGTACATCTTTTTTTGTTTCTTTTTTTGGTAGTTGATAATTTAGACTTTGTCCTTCTTTATTGTCTGTGGATTCTTGAAAGAGCCGCCGCCAATTAGTAGTCCTTAACCATTTTTAGCATTTAATCATTTTGTTTTGTTTTTGTGTTTTGTTTTTTTCATTTTTGTTTTTTTTGTTGTTGTTTTGATGATTGTACTTTATTTCATGGACATTAATTAATTAATCACTTTGTGGGGATTTATTCATTTTTTTTTTTTTTTTTTTTTTTTTGGTAAGCCAACCAGTTGCTGATTAGTCTGAGTAATCTGAAGGGTAAAAATCTTTTATTAGAAGGTGTCAAGAATAGAATATTCTCTACCTTTCCATTACCATCATCATCACTATCCATTTCCATATCATCATCGATATAATCATTTCAGTTTGTAATATTATCTTGAATTTTTGGTACTATTAGTACATTGCAGTACAGACATACTTAAAGAAAAAAAAAATTTCCAAAATCTTCCATCGGTGCAAACCACAAAAATTCCTGTGTTAAAACAGACCCTTACATTTTACCTTTGAATTATATATATTGGCTTCATCAGACTGTAAATTTTATTGAAATGGTCTCAAAAGGGTGAGGATTCTTTTATATATATATATATATATATATATATATATATATATAAAATAATCCTCACTCTTTCAAGACAATTTCAATAAAATTTGCTGATGAAGCCAATATATAAGCTGAACAAAAGCGATAAGACAAACAGAAATATTCATTTTTTAATTGTTACCAACTATTTTTCACAAATGCTAACAAAAATACCATGAAATAACTAATATTTTTATTCATTAAAATCAATATTGTAATTAGTGTGAAATTCTAATGTCAGATACAATATAAGTGCAAAAAAAATCATCTGTTGGTTTGTTTACAAATAATTGCAAGTGGATTCTAGCAGTGAAAAACTAAAGTGACCTTTCTATGACTGGAGGTTTGATCTGATTTTTGCTTAATTTCTTAATTATATCATTTTTAATTATATCATTTAATCAGTAAAAATCAATAACTTAATTTTGTTTGTTTATTAAGCCTGTGCTTTTTTCCATATGGAACGCATAATAAAGGGCAATTTTGCTTATTCTATTTCCCCTTAATAAGGACACATATCTAATTCTTAGCTTCTTTTAACAGTTACAGTTTTAGGGGTAAAAAAGAAAATAAATCAAACAAATATATTTTTATGACTTAAATGCAATAAGCAATTAAAACTGAATTTAACTTTTTGTCATTTGTAAAAATCTTTTTTTTTGTTAAAATAAAATTGTTTCAAAACATTAGTTTAGGGTTACATTTAAAAAAAATAATATCTTAAATGAAAATTTTTAAAAAATCCTAAAAAGAATGAAATATATAAATTCTTGATGAGTTTAATTTGATGAATTATTTTCCTCTTAAACTGTTTTCTCTCTCATTCCCAGGTGTTCTTAAACTTATTTTAGCCTATTCATAGACGGGGTAATTCTGCTGGTGTGTGTGTGTGTGTATATATATATATATATAGAGAGAGAGGAAAAAATAAAGTGTTCCAAGGGAATAAACAACAGTTATCTATTAGACCTCTGTTTTTGTCTTCTATTTATATATTTCCTATGCTTCCAATATCACCAAAAGCATTCACAAGAACAATATATTGATACATAACTATATTTATTTATAAAGAAGCATATGTGGATTAAACATCAACCAACAACATAAATTATATATATATATATATATATATAATATGCACTCAGGTGTATTCATACCTATCTATCAATGTACTGAAATGGCAAGGAGTGGGAGTATCAATATATAGAATAGGCCTAATTATTGTTTTGCTTATTTTACTTTCTGCAAATCTTTTTGTTAATTGACAATTTCTCTTTCATCAACTTTTTTTGAAAACATATTCTTAAAATAGAGTGACAATAAATTCATACACAATAACGTAATTCTTTGTAAATCATGAAAAATTAAGGTATCGTAATATATATATATATATATATACATATATACAGATCCATGTAGGTCTATGTGTATATATATATATATATATATGTATATATATATATATATATATATATATATATATATATAATTAATCTGTAGGTGTATGTATATACATATCTATATACCAATAGATCAATGTAGGTGTGTTTTATATATATATATATATATATATATATATATATATATATATATATATATATATATATAATTCAATAGATTTGCATAGGTGTGTGTGTGTGAATATATATATATTGAGAGATCTTTGTTGGTATTTATATATATATATATAAATGTGTGTTTAAATATATCAAATTCATGTATATATAAATGTGATAAAATATAATATGTAACCATAAGATATAGATATAGTTTATGTAATAAAATTAACTCACTTCTAAATAATGATAAAGTCAGTATTAATTATATACTTAGGAAGAAATCTTTTTCTCTCTCTTATGAACTTTTAATCTATAATTTTCTCTTTGTCGCTATTATAATTGCTCAATTCCTTCTCTCTGTCATCCCCCCACACATATTATATATAATGATATGTGTCAATAATCATCTACTGTATCATTCATGTAAAAATTTTACTTATTAATAATCTAATCAGATGAGCTGAGAGGTATGACTAAATCAGAAGTTTTGTTTAAGATCCCCAAAAATATGTGCAGTTTATGAATGGACAGAAATTGGAAATAAATTGATTACTTCTGACCATGTTCAAATATATATATATATATATATATATATATATATTTAAAAAACTTTTTCTAATTTTCATTCCTGCTTTTGATTACTCCCTACAATAAAAGTCATTTGCACCAACCTCCTCCAGTTAGAATTATCCTGATGAGCAGTTAGGCGAAACATAGGTAGGTATTTTCTGACCACTAAGGTCCTTATAATTTTGCTCTATTTATTGGAACAAGCACTTTTTTCATATTTAAATTGAAAACTCTTTCATTGTTTTTTCTTTTGCTCATTCACCATGATACCAACGATTATTTTCAGACAGTACACGTGCTTTGGTCTTTTCTTTTTTATACATTTTTTCCCAGGTATCAGCTTACACATTTCTTTATTTACAAAGTGCACTATAAATATATTGGTTAAATGTCCTGGATGCAGAACTTGTGATGCTAACCATTTCCTTTTAAAGTCGAATAAAAAGGTTCCAATTGTGGGCAACCAAGAGAGAAGTGAATTGAATATTTACTTTTTGAACACTGAGATTTCATTTTAGAGATTTCTTCTTCTTCAGTTGGTTTAACTGCCTTTTCACAGCACTTGCTTGGAAGTGTCAAATGAAACATTCAATGTTATTGATGCTAATCTTTTCCAGGAAAAAGGGGAATTATGAAACCCCTTAATTCTATGAAGGGACATTCCCTACCCACCCACCTTAAAAAGTGTTCTTTACCCACAGTCATTTTATGCCTTATAAATATCAAAATATATCCTTAAGGGAAAACTCTGTGTATATATATATATATAATATATATATAATATATATATAACTAAATCATATAGTACTTCTTGTTAGTAAATAATTTTCAACATGCAAACCATCTTCCAATAAAAATCCTTTAACTTAAAAAAAAACAACAATTAACATCAACAATTTTACTGTCTTAATCAGCTAACAAAAATGACTATATATATATCCATAGTGCAGTATCATCTACACTATTAATTCGGACACAATTAGTAAGTCTACAGTATTTTTTAAATATTAGTCTTATTTTAACATGGACATTCACCATCCATACATACATAGTTAAAAAAGACAAGTATTTTTATTTTTTTGATTTTATAACATATATATTGTTTTCTATATTTATAAATAAAGTGTGTTCAATATCAGTGATAGAGCATAGATATCTCTTGGTCAACTCTGAATTCAGACCTGTTAAACTTCACTTAATTAATTGACCATGTGTCACATACTACTCATGCAGAGGGGTTGGTAAATTATATATATATATATATAATATATGAAGTAAAAAGTAAAGTCATCGGGCCTAAAGTCGGTATCAGCCAGTCAGCGAGGGAGTCTATCCTCTTTTCAATAGCGCTAGACCAAGGAGATTGTTTTAACATCTGAGGTGGAGCGCCACACCTACCATTAGCTCCTTACTTTACCGCACAGATTCCTGTGCTACTCATACGCTGAGTTGGCGAGGACCGGTATCGAACTAGGAACCTTGTGGTTTCTAGCCGAATAGAGAGAGAGAGAGATAACTATTGTATAAAAAATCATTTGTATATATTATATCATAATTGATTTGTGGAATTTCCACAGATTCAGTTAGTACTTTTTAAAAGAAATACTGTTTAACTTAAATAAACAATCACTCAAGATATTAAGAAACTTTCCTGATCTGTAGTTGTCAAAAAGTCAGGAAACCTTCATAGAAATCTACAATAAGTATTCCAAAAATGTAAACCATCATATCATCATAAATATCTACATTGTATCACTATGAGAAGGTTAAAAAGAAATGTCTGCTTTATTATTCACCCTTGGCAAATATTTGTGAAGTGTACTCCAAGAATGTCCAAGTCAAAGAATTCTTCCATTGAAACAGGCATGAACTCTTTTTCTTGCTCCTTTTGAGATGATTAATCTGTCTGTCCTTAAAGTACGGAATCCAACAGCTGACTTATAGATAGAATGCCGTAAAGGAAAAGTCAAATTGGGTGATTGATAGTTGGTTAAGGTCAAGAGACCCCTAATGTACTCATTGACACTAAATAACAGGTAGGTTTAGAAATTTGGGGTTTGTGTATTCTTTCAAACTAGCAGGACCTGTGGATATACCACAGTATGATGATAATTTAATTATTACATTTGATATGTTTACTTAAGAGGTATTGCTAAATACTTCAATATGTAAAAAGTAAAGTTGTTGTCGGGTGGCCTAAAGTCGGTATCAGCCAGACAGCAAGGGAGTCTATCCCCCTTTCACTAGCGCTAAACCGAGGAGATTGTTTTTGTATCTGAGGTAGAGTGACACACCTACCATCAGCTCCTTACTTTACCACACAGATCCCTGTCCTACTCATACGCCGAGTTAGCAAGGGCCAGTATTCAACCAGGAACCTTGTGGTTCCTAGTGAGACACTCTATTGATTGAGCTAAACTGGCTATTCCCTTCAATATGTAAAAAGTATGAGAATCTTAATTTAACTTTCTCTCATTCTTTTTTCTTTCTTTCCTTCATGTTTGATTGAAACGAATTAGCGTTATTGCTTCTGCTTTCCCATACTCTTTCTTTCTTTCTTATATTTTTTCTGTGTGGCATGTCCTTTTTCTTCACTTTCTTTATAATAAAAACAGAATGGTACATTACTTAGCTGAGGTGACAACACTCATAAAAAATAAGAATTCAGCAGATAAGTAACACCAGATAATCAGGATTTACATTTTTGTATTTCATCTTGGATGATTTGGACAGTCTCAATTTTTAATCAGAGGGTGTTGTGAGATGATAACGGTTGTACAATTAAAGAACATGAGTATTAATATATAGATAGGATTATTGCTGGGAATTTTTAATTTCATAATTATAAACGCTGGGAATTTTTCATTTCATATTTATTAACTTAGGAGAATTTTCTAGATGAATATTTCTTGAAGTTTATTCATTCAAACTAGCAAAAGTATGCGCCTTCCACTGGGCACAAGTATTTAACTTTTAATTTAATAAAATTATTATATTAAATTAGAAAGACTAACGAAATTGAATAAGAAAGAATATAAGAATATTACACCTATTTTAATGTTATGTTAATTGATTTCTATATAGAATTATATATATGATTGCTTTTGATATGTTTGATAATAATACCCAATAGTTATTTTTTGAAATCAGTAACAGCAAATAATTGACACTATATAAATATTTGTCTGAATTTTTGAGATGAGGCTTGATGTATATAATTTTGATTTGTTTGGACTGTTGTCCTCATCTTTATTGCGGTATGTATAATCAATGTTTTGATTGCTGTATCCTCCAGTTTTCCTACGTATTCGAGCATAGCAATGACCCAACCAGGGTCAAAATGATTTACCAGGCTGTGTAGATAGTCCAATACTTCACATTCCAAAAAGTGTGGCTGGTTCTTCTCAGCCCCTTTCACCACTATAAACAAGTCACTCAAAAAGGATTGAAACAAGTAACAGAATATATTTTGAGCCTTTATTCTGAACAAGAATGGGTGGTCAAAGAGGCCTCCTCCTGATCAATTGGCTGGTCATGTCAAGCCCTAGTCCTGTATGATTGTCCTAACCTATTGCCCTTATGGCAAACCTCCAATTCTTTTTTATCATATAAGTGCTAGAAGGCAATAATGAGGGTCTTAGTTTCCTGAGTATGATGTTAAACTCTATCTGATGGTGAGGTTCCAGTTCTGGAGCTCTGGGAATGTGGAGTACCTCTTTATCCCCATTACTCCAAGGTCCACTTTGACCCAGAGTGATAGTACCTGTTAGGGTCCAATCTATGGGTCAAATAGAAAAAAATAGGTGAGGTTGAAAATAATCTTGAATATGCATCAAACATGAATAAAGCAAAATGTCCTCTGCATAAATACCCAACAAGAGTTAGCATGCTGTAAAATCCAACAAACCAAACAAATACTTCCCATTCATCTGATCCAAAAAGTGTGGCTGGTTCTACTTAGACATTTCAACACTATAAGCAAATCACCTTTGGAGGCAGTCCACATCTTAAACTAAACTGGCATATATATATAAATGGAGGCGCGTGGTCTAATGGTTAGAGTCGTAGGAATGGACTCGTCAACGCGAGTTCAATTCCTGACGAACTGTTGGCATTTCACATGGCGCTAATACCCTTGGGAAAGGTATGAATCCAATTCTCCCTCCAGCTATGGGTAAATAGTAGGGCAGACTGGACTCTTTAACCATGGCTAGGTAACCAGTCTAGGAGAAGGAAACTCTGAATTCAAACCTGTTAAACTCCCTTAAGAAATTGACCTTGTGTCGCATCTGCTTGTGCGGAGGGGTTGGTAAATATCTATATATATATATATATATAATATATATACACCTCATACTTATGCAGGCATGACACTAGGTTGTTTAATGTGGGACCACCCACGAACCGAAGCTCATGGGATGGCAGGCACAAAAAATGCATAATGGGGATCGCCTCAGGCACTGGGCAATAAACCCAGCCCTACCCCTTTAAATCAAGGGGGAAGGTATTGTTTGTGGGGGGGGGAATGGCCCCTGGGATAACTAAACTATCATATAAACTATCCAGAATGGAATGAAACCAGCAACAGAAAATATTTGAGCCTTTATTCTGAGAAAAGAAAATCTAAGTGATTTTAAATTTGTGTCTTTGATAAACTGATCCCTGGCCAGTCAAGAATAAAAAACATAAAAGTCATCTTTTTTTTTTTTTTACTTGTGGCAATAATCAGTCAATATGTATCTCTTCATATTGGTCTGTTGTTCATTATAAATGGTCATTGCTTTAGTCTATGATGTTTCTTGCCTTCAAAATTCTTATCAATGTCGTCAATGGAGAGTCAATGACCCAGCAATTGAGATTGGATCTGAAATCTTTCAGTCTATAAATTCTCTTCTCTCCTAACAAAAACCATTGCTGCGAGTCAATATTTTTTGCTGACTTGGACTCTTTCAATAGAAACGGAAAAACTTGTTGATGTTTATATCTGTGAAAATAAAATAAAACTAAAAGAAAGAGAATTACAAAAAGTAGTTTTGATGTCTGAGTGGGTCTTTTATTCTTTCTTTCAAAAATACAAATTTAGACACATCAGTCAAAAAAAAGAAAAAAAAAAAGGTGGAAGGACAAATAAAAACTAAAAAAACACCAGCACCATCAAAGTACATGTTAAGGCAGAAAACTGTAACAAATAAAAAAAAAAAATCTGAATTTTGTTGAAAAGCTTTCATTCTTGATCAATATTGAAAAAGTTTGTCAAATCGTTTGCTAGACAAATGATGCTCCTTTGACAAGGAAAACAAAACTCTTGCAATAAAATATAAAAGCCGAGTTTTAAGTTCAATAGTAACTTGGGATTTTATTGTCACTGACTGAATGGATGTGCAGGTGCATTTCTATTTAAGAGTACACACACAACACACATGTGTGTGTACATTTAATAAAAGTATTTACCAAGATCTGCAATGTTTGGCCACTAACCAAAGTTAAAGGAGGATTGTGGAATCATGGTTGCTATTTTTAAGCATTTAGGTTTCCTATTAGTAAATCCTAATGTTAAAAACGTGTAGTCTTAGTAGTAAAAGTCTAGTTTGTATTCTTGAAATCTTAGGTAGAACACGGATGGTAGTACCTGTTAGGATTCCATCTATGGTTAAATAGAAAAACATGAGTGATAAAAAAAAAATTTGTATTATCCATTAAGAATTGATTTATTTCAAAACTTTATCGGCATTAAATAACCCACTACGTTGATATGCAGTAGAACAAAACTAGGTAGAACAAGAGTGTATTTGGAACAGAGAATCCATTGTAGTCCTTCTGGTATTATGTCCAGTTTGCAACTGATTCCAGGACAATTACCAATGACCTTAAATGCATTCTATGTTGTGTTTCATTGGTCAATACCTGCTGCTGATTTTCATAAGTCTATAAATAAAAGTGGTGTCTTTCTGCATACATCTTTTAGCCTAGATAGTCCCAGNAGAGGAGAGGAGAGAGAGTTATGTTATATAGTATATGGACAAAATATAATTTATATTAAAAAATAAAGGTGGAAACTATTGGCCTAGGCTGTTAGAATGAGGATGGTCTATCCAATACAAGTAACTTCTATGGTGGTCATTTTTAATAGTCTCAAGTAGGAAGATATAGATGTAATAATTATGTTTGGTATGTTTTGTTTCATTGCTGATTTTTTTTTTTGTGTTATATTTGTATATAAGGATGTAAACGTGAGTCTTGCAAGTCTCATCCTTAATTCATGTAACAAGGGTTAAATTCATTGACGCTCTAGTATCAGACAGAAGGATTGTTGGGTAGCTGTGTGGCATGCCTACCAAATTTGAAGACTTTTTATAGAATATTTTTTTTGGGTTCAAGTTGTTTTATTAAAATATTAATTTTTTAAGTGATTGAAATTTGTGATTTGCCGTATCATAATTTGAGCAAGGGCGGAAGGTTTTTTTAAAAATCGCAGAGATGAAATAGAAATGAAATCGAGGATGGTATAAAAAGAAAGAAACAAACAAACATTATTTGTGTAAGGTTAGGAGGGTGATAGAGGGACATCCGGCCGATTTGGCGCAAGGGAAAACATGTGTATAAAGAAGAGTAGGAATAAATGGCAGATAAGGCAATATAAGTATTAATTAATTATTCAGTATATTCGGGCAGATAGTATCAATATAACAATAATAGTGGATGTAAATAGTTTATAGTAAGAAAAGTAAATAATAATTTTAGTTGTAGAAGACATAGATAAAATATGAATAAATTATTTATTGAAAGTTTTGGAGTTATATTAAAATAATAAAATTAACTAGTTAGGCATGTGTGTGTAAATAGATAAATAAACAAATAATAAAAAACAAAATGAATAAAGAGAAATAAAAAAAAATAAATAAAAAGATTGAGTTATGAAATAAAAAAAAAAAAATACTAAGAAATGGTTGCGTAAAAAAAAAAAATGAAATAAAAACCAAAAAAAAACAACAAAATGAGTCACCAATATAGATAAATAAAAAAAATGAAAAAAAAAAATGTAATTGCACTCTCAACCCAAGAAAACAATAAATAAACAAAAATAAATAGATCAATAAATAAAAAACTGTAAATGCCAAATCTTAGATCTATATCCGTGTCCATAGGTAAATCTTTGTTTCTTTTTGTTTATTTCTTTCAATAAGGGTTTTAAGTCTATTCTTTCATATTCTGCTCCATTTAATCAGTGTTACATATGGAAGATTCCCCCTGAATCTCCGTGGCAACATCCATGCTTTACATGTCGGACTCTTCCTTTTTTAATTTCATTATATTGAAGCTGTTTGTGCCAATGTTGGTCCGACACTTGCTCAAGCTTTTGGCAAATTCACATTTTATAACTCGGCCAAACAATTTCCAATGGAAAGTAAGTCTTAAAGATTTTCTTTCTTATTAAAAAAAAGGAGTTACCTCCCTTTTTTTTCCTTTATCTTTTTTTTTTTTTTTTTTTCACTCTTTTCTTTTCATTGTTCAGTGTTTTGGGGGAGCTATGAAGAAAAGTATTAAAAAAGAACAAATACATTTACAAAAATGTACATATATATAATTTAGCTTGTTCTGCATATCACTTTTTCTTTCTCCCTATGCATGTGTACATAAGTTCTCTTTATATTATACACTAGCCAATCTGAGAACATACTTAGGTTTCCTTTGTAACAGAGGTCCATGATGATATCAATGCTTCTATTCATCAAATTAGCACTTTCATTCATTGTTTATTTTTGCCTTCATGAATAAAACTTCCACTGGATAAGACTTAAAGATTTACTTTCTAATTAATAATAAAAAAAAAAAGTTACTTCTCCATTATTTTTTTTTTTTTTTTTGTTTTTTTTTTTTGTCTTTTGCATTATCTCAATGTTTTGGGGGAACCACAAAAAGAAGTAGAAAACAAAAAAATAAATACATTTACACAAATAAACATATGCAGAATTTTGCTGGTTCTGCATATCACATTTTCTTTCTCTATGTGTGTGTGTATAATTTCTATATATATATACATACACACACTAGTCTATCATGAAAATTCTTAGATCCCCATTGCAACAAAGATCCATGATGATATCAATGCTTCTGTTTATCAAATTAGCATTTCATTCACGGTTAATTATTGCCTTCATAAATAAAGCTTCAATGTCAATACTTTATGAGCATAACATGTACAATTAATATTATGCAATATTTATTCATATATATATAGGTAACCCGTCTAGGAGAAGGAAGTCTCTGAATTTGATAGGCTTTAGATCAGTCGTTGATTGGATTTGTGGCATTCCTTGTGTACCAATTTGACTGTGCCAAAAAGTGTGGATGGTCCAACACGGGCCTTCACCACTATAAACAAAACCCTGTGTGGGTTGTTCATTGGATGAGCCCTCATGCATTGAAAATTGACGAGAGAGTCCATTTAAAAAAATATATATTTATATATATATATATATATATATATATATATATATCTATATGAGATTACCTGTGAACCTGTTGTTAGGTTCTTGTTGTAACATTGGTCCATAATGATATAGACACTTCTATTTAGTAAAGAGTGAAGGATTCTAATTAGTATTTCATAGTTAACAGGTTGGGTAAATAACAATATGTGCAAAGTGTAATAAAACAAGCTCTAAAGAAATGTGTTTATATAAAAGTTGGTGTCCATTGTTTTCATGCTTAAAACATGTCATCATGATGTATATATGATGTTTGACTGTGGAAAATCACTTTTCTGACACTCTTTAAAAAATCATTTTCTTTGCCAAATACAATTCCACCATTATCAATTAATCTGACAGTCTTCAAGAGCCGATTCCTTATTCCCCAATTAGACATGATGCTTTTCCATCATTTTCTTTTTTTAGTTTTGACTTTTGGTTTTTAACATTGTTTAAAAAAATAATTCCTGAAAGAATTCTTGCTTTGAAAGTAAACTGCAAGCAGGAATGTATTTGGTTTTCTGGTTGGCTACTTTTGCATGTTTAAGACCAAGTTCTCTGATTTGGCTGCTTTTAAATATATAAGACCAATCAGAATAAAGATTTACAGAGAATGAGAAACTTACTTGGCTGTCCTTACCCATGCATGATGAATGTCTCCATATGAGCATCTCATGGAACAGCTGAAGTATGGATTACCAAAAATGACAAAGCTTGATATTACCTGCAATGTCAAAAGTACATTTCCAATATTAAAACTGTTGTATGATGGGCAGCTCTATAATATAATATATATATATATATATATATATATATATATATATCTTTGTTTTGTTTTTTATCAATACATGCAAATTCATTTTTTTTGGTTTATTTCTTTCTTCTCTTTCACTTTTTCAATATGTCTATTTTTTAGTCTCCAAATTTAATCTACTACTTTCTTTCTCAATTTGTTTATTATTAAGGTGGGTCAAAAGTTTTCTAATATTTTGACAGTTCTAGATGTCTTTGCCAAGGTTATGAAGGGAACAAACCACCCTGAACTCTGGGATGGTGAATGTTTTCTTTTTATGCTATTGGATGTTGAAGGAATATTTTGTAGGCTCACATAGCTAAAAATTAGGGTTTGTTCATTATATACAATATATCATAAAAAACCCATCTTTTTGTGGCTAAAAAACTAGGAGTTGTTCATTCCATGAGGTAGTTCATTACTCCAGTAAGGTGCCCATGATGTAATGGTTATCATGATAAGAAATGAACAAGTTCAAATCCTGGATAAGGATGGTTGCATTTTCCATAGTTAATACGCTTAAGAAATGTATGAATGTTCTAAAATATTGCAAAACTTTTGACTCACCCTAGTATTTTCACCTTTTTAAATTTCATCATCTCTTTCTATTTTTCTTTTGTCTCTTTCAGTTTCCCCTTTTTCTCAATATCTCAATATCTTTCTTTTCATGCCTTCTGTTCATTTAATCTGTTTTAAGTGTTTGTTTTCTGCTTGTAGTGCAATTGTTACTGTCATAGGAAAATGGACATGGTGAATTGAGTTCATTTCTGGATGAGGCTGTTTGCATTTCACATAGGAACTGTAGCATTGTTCAAATCCTAGACGAAGCTACAGTTCACATAGCTCTAATACACTTGGGAAAGGTATGAATCCAACTACTCTACCTCCAACTATGGGTAAATAGTAGGGCAGACTGGGCTCTTTAACCTTAGTTAGACAACCAGATTAGGAGAAGGAAAACTCTGAATTCAAACCTGTTAAACTCTGCTTGGGGTGGTCACTAGTAGAATAGGCTCAGGTCTACTATTTCAATGTAAATTTTGAGTAAGTGATATATTTCACTAATTCTAATTATCATAATACTAATACCATTGTGTTACATCGTGTTCGTGTGGAGGGGTTGAGTAAATACATATTTCATTCCTCCCCTTCTTCTTTTCTTAGTCTCTTATTCTCTTTTCTTTTATGCCTCTCTTGTAAAGATTTATTCTCTCTCTTTACTCTAAATTTCCTTTTTCTTAATTTTTTATTTCATTCATTTTTTTCTTCTTCTTCACTCAATTCTGCTCATTTTATTCTTCAACAGATTTTCACACCCTCCATCTCTTTATTTCCTTTCTCCTCATAACCGATTTTAACTTCCTGTAATGTTTCAGGTTTCTTACTATTTAACTATTCTCTTGGCCAGATATGATTGGGCTTTGTTATTCTGGGTCAGAGTAGGTGGGTCTATCTGTGTCTATTGGGGGATCTGTTTTTTGGGCTCAATGGCATTTTCGCTGTTCTTCAAGCCAGGAAATTACTTGGAAATCTTGTCTTGTGCTGTTTAATAACAAACAAAAGACCTTTTTTTATTTTCTGTGCTTATTTATTTTATCCCAAGTAAAAATGCCTTGAACAGGCACTCATCTTACATCTGATCTCTTCAAACACTCAGCCCAGACTGCCAACTCATCACTCTCTCATACTCGTTCTCCTGTTGGATCCATCAACCAATCAGAAATCTACAGGTAGCCTTTCATACGTCATCCCCAAAATTCTAGTAACTTTCCACTCTTATCTTCAATTTTGGGTTTTTCCATCTCATTATTTTACATTCCCCTTTTCTTGATTTCCTTTCCCCTCTCTTTCCTTTCCCTTTAACTCACAATGTTCAATATTTTATTTATTTATTTACTTATTTCTATTTATTATTCTTCACTTCTGTCTTTCTATTTTCACTCTGTGTTGATTTCCCCCAGCTCTTTCGAACTTTTTAATTTCTTTTTTCCATTTTTGGAATTTCTTTTTACCCCATCTTGTTTATCATCAACATTTACATCTTCTCCTTCATTTTTTTTTTATCCATATTGGAATTTTAAGCCATCAGCTTAAGAAAGTGCTTTTTTCTTTGGACATCAGCTTTCCCATTTTAAAAACTTCCCTATAATTTCTAAATAATTAGCTTTACCTTTACAGGTGAATAGAGAAGTGGGTGTGCGTGTGCGTTTGTTTACAATTACAAGTGCGGATTTCAATTTGTACAACCAGAGATTTGAATAAAGATGCAAACACGGCAAAAAAACACAACACTTATATGAATGTGTTGGCATATTACACATTTAAATGGGTTTACATAAGGGCATATATATTTGCCTCTTGGTATTTGTGTGTGTGTGTATATATATATATATGTATATCGAGAGAGAGAGAGTAAAAGATACAGGTATTGTGAAAATGTACACATACACAAAATGTATATATGTATTATATATATATGAAATACAGGTATGTACATGTACACATTTAACTTAATGTTTTATATAGGACACATGTATGACAGGTTTGTGTGAGTGTGTGTACATATAGTACATCTCACACATATATATTTATATGAACACACACATTTGTTTTCATATATATATATATATAGTACATATCTCATATATATACATACACAAATCTGTATATATATATATATATGTACATATCTCATATATATACATACACAAATCTGTATATATATATATATATATATCTCATATATATACATACATATATATATATATCTATATATATACATACATACACACCTGTATATATTTATATATACACACACAAACATATGAGTAACATGCACTATATATACCTACACACAGAAACACACATGTATATGTTCTATATAGAATATTAAGGTAAATGTGTTTATATATATATATATATATGAAGACACTCTGAGGCTCTAAAATGGTGTTTCTATCAAAAGTGGCATAAAGCATTAAATTCAATTTTGCTTAACTGAATGCTAAAGTAATAAGAATTGAAAAAGGCCTTTTTATATTTCTTCTTGTTTCTTCTTCTTCTTTTTGGGGAACTGGGGTTATTAGAAAATGAAATAATCAAAAATGATCGAAATTGACTGCTGCAACCCTTTCAAAATATCTGCTACAGTTTCAGAACACACACAAAGATTAGAACAAAAGAAAAAAAAATCAAAATGAGATTTCACTGAATATAAAAGATAATCTCCTAAAGGATACTACAAGACAATTTTTAAGAATATACAAGATTTGTTCTCGTAAAATATTGCCAATATCAATATCAAAAATGGAGATTGTTTTTGTTGCTCTCTTCTTTTTTTTTTCCTTTTATTTGTTCAATAAAAAAAAAAAAAGAAAGAAAAATATTTGATGCAAATAAATGAATATCAGAATTATATTAATTTATATTCATCTTTTACAAACACAAACATGCATACACATAAACTTGCATATTATAATGATATGTCCATTTATGGAGGAATGTGAAAAACAAAACTAAGTTCATTCCAAGAAATCAGTTTCTATTTGTAAATGGTTTTGTGATATGAAAGATTTTTTGGCTTTTTTTTCTTTTGTTTGGGAGATACTTGACGATTTCTTTCTGGCAAAGATTAGTTTTTATCTGTGTGTGTGTGTGTATATATGTATATATATATGTGTGTGTGTGTTTCTTGTCTAAATATGTGTCCTCTCTCTCTCTCTCTATGTATGTATATATATATAATATTTATATATAATATATATATAGTGTGTGTGTTCTGTCTAAATATATATATATATATATATATAGTCAAACTTGTCTTGATTTTTGTAAATCATTCTCTACTTTAAAGTATACATAAAGATTATCATGTGTATATATATATATATATATATATATATATATATATAAAATATCCTTGTTTTCAATTCTCTGAGGAATTTGGCAAATACCTGATAATATATAGACTAAATACAATTTAATAAAGTGTTTCATAATTATCTCATCTCCTATATTTTCAACATATCAAATTTAAACTTTTTGAAATATTCATATATACATTGGTATATAATGTTCTCTTATCATTAGTCTAAGAATTGATATAATAATTGATTTAAAAATTGAAAACATGACTAATACATCATACTTAATATTTATTTATTTCAATGGTGTTAATGTTTACTTTTAGTTTTTAAAGTTACTTTTTTTTGTATATTTGAAGATGCATTTGTTTTGATGATTAATATTGGATAGGACTACTTGAGAGCATACAACTGTGTGAAACTTGTTTTATATTAGATTTGAACCCCTTCATCTATCCAACTATGGGTTAAATAATAGTACTACTATTCTTATACAAGGTTGGATTTGGCATTAAATAACTTACAAAGGTTGATATGCCATTGAACAAAGTATGGTATTAGTATAGCATTTATTATAACACAAATATATGAATTAAAACTTAGTTCAATTCTAACGGTTTATTAAACAACAAAACAATGACTAAGAATATAAACGTCCTTACTATGTATAAAGTCAAGTTTGAGGGACTTGCCAGTCTCATGAAGAGGGAAATTGGGGATAACTGGTATCTTCTATTTGGCCAACCCTCTCAGAGATGATTTCAGGTTGACTTCTCATGAAACTGACCAGAAGGTATCTAATTAATAATTAATAATTGAAGTCATGCAACTCTTTGTATTGAATAGGAATACTTGATATAATAAATATGAACAAACTAATGATTAGACAAATATAAAAAGTACATTAGAACATTGGAAATGTAGTTATGATTATAATCATTTGGCATTGAATAACCCATTAGAAGTTGGAAAGCCATTAAACAAACCAACCAAACATTTCTATATAAATGTAATGCACTAAATGTAACAACTATTATGGAATAGGTAGTTTAAAGAAAGCAATATGTTTTTTGTTTTTGTTTATACTTATGGTCAAGGTATATTGAAATACAAAACCTCCCATCTGACTACAGAAGTTAAGCAGTGAAGATCCTAGTCAGTACTTAGATGGGTAGTTACTTAGTAATTAATTTTTTTTACAGCAGGCAAAATGTGTTTATGCAAAATCCAAACAGGTCAGTTTTTAAGTTTGACAGGTTTGAATTCAGAGTTTTCCTTCTTCTAGGTGGGTTGCCATATCAAAGTTGAAGAGCCCAATCTGTCCTACTATTTACCCATAGCTAGGGGAAGAATGCATACCTTTTCCAAAAGGCATTAGCACTTAGTGAAATGCAAACAACCTTGTCCAGGACTTGAACACCAATTGCTGTGTCTATTTCCTACAATGATAACTGTTATACAATAAGTGCCTCCTTTCATCAGACTGCCCTGTCAGTTGTGGCAGAAGAATACACTGACTGCACCTCTGCAGAGGGAGAAAAATCCTCCACTCCAATGGTGCAACCTGTTGGCTGTGTGTGTTAAGGACAGATTCTTGGTGGCTGAGCAGTTTATGATATTCAACTCCACTTTGGCCCTTATTTAGGCTAGACAGGTGATCAGAGAGGCCCACTCTGATTAATTGGCTAGTCATGTCAAGCCCTAGCACATATATGATTGTCCCAACCACTTATGGCAAACCTACAACCCTTTTTATCATATATGTAATAGAAGGCAGTGGCTGGGGGTCTTAGTGTGCTGGGTATGACGTTAAACTTCATCTAATGTTGAAGTTCCATTTTTGGAGCTTTGTGGAGTGCCCCTTCATCACCATTACTCCTACCTCTGCTCTGACCCAGAATGGTAGTACCTATTAGAGTCCCATCTATAGGGTGAATAGAAAAATGTGTTTTGGAAAAATGTGTTTAAGAGGAAATTGCGTTTAAGAAAAAAAATTGTTTAAAAAAAGAAATTTTGAATACCCATCTAGAATGAATAAAACAAAATGTCTTTGGCATAAAATAACCCAACAAGGGATGATGTGCTGTAAAATCCAATCAACCTTTCATCAGATACTGTAAGTAGCCTAAGTTTTTTATATTACAGGCTAAGCAAAGATTAAATAAGTGTTACATTTTTAAATAATAGCTAAGATAGATAAATGTTAGGAAAATTTAAAAAATAATAATGAAATTGGTACTGTATTTTATGTCCCATCAACATCATTTTTCTTGAGGGGGAGGGGAAACATGTGCTTTGACAACTATTACAATGATCATGACAAGTGATTAAAAAATCCCACCTGCTTCCACCTAATTTATTGTAACATTTTTTTTATTTAATATATAATTATATTATTATTTCTTTTTTTTTTTTGACACCTGGATTTTTCTTATCACTTTTTGCACCCACTTTTGAAGTGTCCTTATTGTTTTTGAAATTTGGGATTTAAAAGAATTCTATTTCATTATTTGTTTTGCCCTGATATATGGAGTCATGTTAGTAGGCTAGCCAGGCTGACTACTATATTGATTCTTACCAAGTGTCCCATATTTTTAAAGTTAAGCAGTGATGAGCCTGTTCAATACTTAGATGGGGGATCATGTAAGAAACAGAAGGTACTGTAAGCAACCTGATATCAAAATGACTTGATTCAGCATGAAATAATCCAAAAGGGGTTGATATGCCATAAAATAAAACAACCATATTTTTGGTTTTATCCAATACTTACCTAAGCATAGAATATATTTAACCAACCCCTCCACCCTGGGTAGAAAGTGAGACAAGGTCACTTTTTTTAATCAGAGAAAAACTGGTTTGAATTTATTTATCCTTCTCTGAGAATGGCTGGCAAATCAAGGCTAAAGAACCCAGTCTGCCCTACTATTTAGATATAGTTGGGGGTAGAACAGGTTTGCCTTTCCCAAGAGTATTAGAAGTGAAATAAAAACAGGCTTGTCCAGGATTTGAACTTGGGTTGCCTAATTCCATTTTTAACTACAATAACCATTGCACTCCAAGCAAAAGCATTTAAGCATCTGTTTAGGAACCACAAGATTCTGGGTTCAATACTGGCCCTCGCCAACTCAGCATATGAGTAGCACAGATCTGTGTGGTAAAGTGATGAGTTGATGGTAGGTGTGGCGCCCCACCTCAAACAAAAAACAATCTTCTTGGCCACCCTGACTACCTTTACTTACTTATGAATACAATATAGATACCTGAATTTGATCTTCACTGAGTGACTGACACTTATGATTCTTTTTTTAATGGCATATCAAAATAGCTTGGAATTTTTCAACAAAATGTCTATATAATTATAGTGAGATTTAGTTAATCTCATACGTAATATCTTTTTTTTTTCCTTCTCTCCTTTTTCATATTTCTTTCTTTTATTCATTTTTTTCTCACATTATTTACATTCTTTCTTTTTCTCTTTTCTTCCCTCCATCTTTATTTTCACTTATAATTATTACAATTTTTAGGCTTCAGGTAAGAGCACTTGACATTGGAGATCCCTTGGTGTTCCTTTTGTGTTTGGTATGATCCTTTGGTTGCAGGTCCGTTTACCAATGTCAAATAATGTGCAAATGAATGGCTGTTAATTTCAGTGATAGAATAGTTAACCAACCACGTATTCAAGCTGTTGATTGGCTGGAGTTTAATCCACATGACCACGACGAGTCTATAAGTTTAAGTGGTGGATTCCAGCATGCCTTATATCACAAAATATTCCAACACTCTTTTTCTTTCATTTATTCTAGCTTTTATTGCTTTCTAGAGGAGTTACCATGGTATAGTGGCTAAAGTACTGGACTGTGACATATGGTGATGTGAATATGAAGACATAAATAACTAAGGGAATTGTGACTTTAGTAGTAATATAGTTTTGGCTACAACCCCCCCCCAAAAAAAAAAACACACAATCTCCATTATAATAAGATATATCTTCATTTTATTTTCATTTTTATTTTAACTGCTAAAATCTTTGGATGGTGATCACCTTATCTTTTAAAGAACACAATATTCATGTCTAAAAGAACAAACAAATAGATTTAAAAAAAATGTCATTTATTTTGATTTTTTTTTAATGGTGACAGGTCTTTTAAGTAACCTTTAACAAATTGAGTTATTTGAACTTTAACCCTTGACCTCAAAGAAATTAAACACTTGACATTGCTTTGTAATGAGCCCCACTGTATTCAACAGCAGCGCTCTCTTCAATTCTCTCCTTTACCATTTCAAATCCAAAAATTAATGTACTCAGAATTTTTAAGTAATTGACTTCTTCCATGTTTAGTCCCCAAGACTATTAAAAAAAATTGTTTTTTCTTTCTATTTTTTTTATTAGCTACTTTATCATGTTTATGATGGTGATGATGAAATGTTGGATGAATAAATGAAAGGTAAAAGGGAATTGTGGGAAATGGGCAGTTCAGTTCCTTCTACCCATCTCTTGTTTCCTTATAGAAGCGTAGGAAATGGACTTGTCGACCCAGGTTCAAATCCTGGACAGGGCTGTTTGCATTTCACATTGGGAAAGATATGAATCCAGCTATGGGTAAACATCAGGGAAGACTGGTTACCTACCCATGGTTAAAGAGCCCAGTCTAGTAGAAGGAAAACTCTGAATTCAAATCTGTTAAACTCCACTTAAGAAATTGACCGTATGTCGTATACTGCTCATGTGGAGGGGTTGAGATATATATATGTGTGTGTGTGTGTACATTTAATAAAAGTATTTACCAAGATCTGCAATGTTTGTTAACTATACCATCGTTAAAAGAGGATTGTGTCACATCCTGCCTATGTCAAGGAGTTGGTAAAAATATTTATAGGGTATTATGTGGGTTTAAGCCTTTTGGTAATTGTTGGTGTGTTTGTAGGTTTTCTTTCAAACCCCATTATATTTGATTCTTCCTTCTTATGGGTTGTCAGACTGAAAAGGAATCAAAGAAAAGAGAAAGAAGAGACAAAAGGCATTTTAGGTTTCAAACTTTTATTCTTGGTTCATAGCTTTTTTTTCTGTATATGAACGTTTTTGGTTGAACCCTATCAAGGAAACACTTGATCTCATTTTCCTTCTTATACATTGGTTGCCATAAAAATTGTATTGTATGTTAATATTTTTTTGTATAAAGTTATGTTATCAAATATTCCTTATCTAATACTAATATTTTGCACACATATCTATTTGATTCACAGATGGGAGCATAATAGGTACTAACTCTCCAGATTAGAGTGGACCTGGGAGTAATGGCAATGAAGCTACAGTGGACAAAGTGATCTGGATTTTTGGTAAGTAAAATCATGTAGCATAATTTATTATTCTAAGGAAAGGACTTGGTGGTTAAAATAATTTACAAGGTTGTCTAATAAGCACTAATCCCCTTGTGAAAGGCATGTAATCGGTAGGTGTGGTGTTCCACCTCAGACACAAAAACAATCTCCCTGGTTTAGTGGGGATAGACTCCTTTGATGTCCAGCTTAGACAAAAAAAAAGGCCACTTCACTGACTGTTCTTTTACTACTTACATATATATATATTTTTAAAAGATGGTGGTTAAAATAATTAACAAGGTTGTATAATATTATTATAATAATAATAATATTATAATAATAATATTATTATTATAATAATATTATTATTATAATATTATTATAATAATATTATTATTATAATAATAATAATATTATTATTATAATAATAATATTATTAATTATAATAATAATATTATTATAATAATATTATTATTATAATAATAATTATTATAATAATATAATTATTATAATAATTATTATAATATATTATTATAATAATATATTATTATAATAATTAATATATTATTATATAATAATATTATATATAATTATATATAATAATAATAATATTATAATAATAATAATATTATAATAATATATTATTATAATAATATAAATATTATATATATAATATATATTATATATATATAATATAATATTATTATTATAATAATATATTATTATTATAATATTATTATTATAATAATAATATTATTATAATATATAATAATAATATATATTATTATTATAATAATAATATTATTATTATAATAATAATATTATTATTATTAATAATAATAAATATTATTATTATATAATAATAATTATTATTATTATATAATAATAATATTATTATATATTATATAATAATATTATAATATTATTATAATAATATTATATAATAATATATATTATAATATATATATTATTATAATAATAATATTATATTATAATAATAATATTATTATTAAATAATAAATTATTATAATAATAATATATATAATATATATTATAATATATAATATTATTATAATAATATATATATTATTATTATATATTATAATATTATTATTATAATAAATTATAATATTATTATTATAATATATTATATAATATTATATATTATATATTATATAATAATATTATAATATTATTTTATATATAATATTATATATTATTATAATATTATTATTATATAATATTATATAATTATAATATTATTATAATTATAATAATAATATTATAATAATAATATTATATATAATATTATTATTATTATAATATTATTATTATAATATTATTATTATTATAATAATAATAATATTATAAAATAATAATAATATTTTATATATTATTATTATAATAATATTATTATAATATTATTATATATAAATTATTATTATTATAATATTATAATAATATTATTATTATTATAATATTATAATAATATTATAATAATAATATATTAATAATAATTAATAATATTATATATATAATATTATTATAATAATATTATTATAATAATATAATAATATTATTATTATAATATTATTATAATAATATTATTATATATATTATTATAATATTATTATTAATAATATTATTATTATAATAATATATATATATATTATTAAATTATTATAATAATATTATTATAATAATAATAATATTATAATATATATTATTATATATTATATATAATTATTATTATTATAATATTATTATTATAATATTATTTTATAATATTATTATAATATTATTATAATATTATTATAATAATATTATTATAATAATATTATTATAAATATATTATAATAATAATAATATTATTATTATAATATATATAATAATATTATTATTAATATTATATATAATAATATATATTATATTATAATAATAATAATATATAATAATAATAATAATAATAATATTATATTATAATTATTATAATAATAATAATAATATAATAATAATATAATAATAATATTATAATAATAATATTATAATATTATAATAATAATAATATAATAATAATATTATTATAATAATATTATAATAATAATATTATTATTATAATTATTATAATATAATAATATTATTATTATAATAATAATATTATAATAATATTATATTATTATATAATAATATTATTATTATAAAATAATATTATTATAAAATATTATTATTATTATAATATTATTATTATATAATAATAATATTATTATTATAATAAATTATTATTATTATAATAATATTATTATTATAATAATAAATTATAATAATAATATATTATATATATTATAATTATAATAATATTATAATTATAATAATATAATTATAATAATATTATAATTATAATATATTATTATTATTATTAATATTATTATTATTATTATAATATATATTATTATTATATAATATTATTATTATTATAATTAATATTATATTATATATAATAATAATATTATTATTATAAAATAATATTATTATAATAATAATATTATTATTATAATAATATTATTATAATAATAATATTATTATTATTATAATAATAATATTATTATTATTATTATTTATATAATAATAATAATATTATTATTATTATTATTAATATAATAATAATAATATATTATTATTATTATTAATATAATAATAATAATAATATATTATTATTATTAATATAATAATAATAATATTATTATTATTAATATAATAATAATAATATTATTATTATTAATATAATAATAATAATATTATTATTATAATATAATAATAATAATATTATTATTATTAATAATAATAATAATATTATTATTATTATTATAATAATAATAATATATTATTATTATAATATTAATAATAATAATATTATTATTATTATTATATATTAATAATATTATTATTATAATATTAATAATAATAATATTATTATTATTATTATAATATTTAAATAATAATAATATTATTATTATTATTATAATATTAATATAATAATATTATTATTATTATTTAATATTAATAATAATATTATTATTAATAATATTAATAATAATATAATATTTTATTATTTATAATATTAATAATAATAATATATTATTATTATTATAAATATTAATAAAATAATATTATTATTATATATAATATTAATAATATAATATTATTATTATTATTATAATATTAATAATAATATTATTATTATTATTATTATTATAATATTAATAATAATAATATTATTATTATTATTATTATATATATTATAATAATAATATTATTATATTATATATTAATATATAATAATAATATATTATTATTATTATTATAATATTAATAATAATAATAATATTATTAATATATATAATAATAATAATATTATTATTATTATTATAATATTAATAAAATAATAATATTATTATTATTATTATATATTAATAATATTATTATTATAATATAATAATAATAATATTATTATATTATTATAATATATAATAATATTATTATATTATTATTATTATAATATTATAATAATAATAATAATATTATATTAATAATATAATATATTATTATTATATATAATAATATAATAATAATAATTATTATTATTATAATATAATATATATTATTATTTATAATATATTATATTATTATATATATATTATAATATATAAAATAATATTATAATAATAATATTTATTATAATAATATATTATTATATATAATAATATTATAATATTATAATAATATATTAATAATAATAATATATAATATATAATATTATATATAATAATATTATAATAATATTATTATTATATATAATATTATATTATTATTATTATTATAATATATAATAATAATATAATAATATTATTATTATAATAATATTATAATAATATATATTATTATATAATAATATATAATAATAATAATATTATTATTATAATAATATTATAATAATAATATTATTATTATATATATTATAATAATAATAATAATAATAATATTATATATAATATTAATATATAATAATATTATTATTATAATAATATAATATTAATTATATAATAATATTATAATATTATTATTATAATATTTAATATTATTATTATAATAATAATTATTATTATTATATTATTATAATAATATAATAATTTATAATAATAATATAATAATATTAATAATATATAATAATATAATATTATAATAATAATAATATTATATAATAATAATAATAATATATTATATATAATAATATATTATTATTATAATAATATTATTATTATAATAATATTATTATTATTATAATAATATTATTATTATTATAATTTATAATAATAATATTATTAGTATTATAATATTATAATAATATAATATAATATTATAATATTATTATTATTATAATTATAATAATATAATATTATAATAATAATAATATTATATTATAAAATAATATTATAATAATAATATTATAATTATAATAATATTATAATATAATATATTATTAATAATAATAATATTAATAATAATAATATTATTATAAATAATATTATTATTATAATAATATTATTATAATATAATATTATTATTATATAATATATTATTATAATAATAATAATATTATTATTATTATAATATATATAATAATAATATTATATAATATAATATTATAATAATATTATTATTATAATAATAATAATATTATTATTATAATATATTATAATAATAATAATAATATAATAATAATAATAATAATATTATTATTATAATAATATTATAATAATAATAATATTATTATTATAATAATATTATAATTATAATAATAATAATAATAATAATATTATTATTATAATATATTATTATTATAATAATATTATAATAATAATAATATATTATTATAATAATATTATTATTATAATAATATATATTAATAATAATATTATAATAATTATTATATAATATATATTATATAATATTATAATAATAATAATATTATTATTATAATAATATTATAATAATATATATTATTATTATAATATATTATAATAATAATAATATATTATTATAATAATATATAATAATAATAATAATATTATAATAATATTATAATAATATAATATATTATTATTATAATAATAATATTATTATTTAATAATAATATTATTATAATAATAATATTATAATAATAATAATATTATTATTATAATAATATTATAATAATAATAATATTATAATAATAATATATTATATTATTATAATATTATTTTATTATATTATTATTATTATTATTATAATATTATTATTATTATAATATTATTATTATATAATAATATTATTATTATTAATATATTATTATATTATAATATTATTATTATTATAATATTATTATTATAATAATATATTATTATTATTATAATATATATTATTATATATATTATTATAATAATAATAATATTATTAATAATAATAATATTATTATTATATATAATATTATTTTAATAATTATTATAATAATATTATTATAATAATATTATTATTATTATTATAATAATATTATTATAATAATATTATAATATTATTATTATAATAATAATATATATTATAATAATATTATATTATATATATAATAATATATATAATAATATTTATAATAATAATTATTATAATAATATTATTATTATAATAATATTATTAATAATATTATTAATAATAATATATAATAATAATATTATAATAATAATATATATTATTATAATAATAATATTATAATAATAATATTATATAATAATATATAATTATAATAATATTATAATTATAATAATATTAATAATAATAATAATATTATAATTATATATTATATAAAATAATATTATAATAATAATATTATAATATATAATATATATTATAATAATATAATAAATAATATAATAATTATAATATATTATAATAATATAATATATTATAATAATAATATTTATTATAATAATAATATTATTATATATAATAATATTATTATTAATTATAATAATAATATTATTATTATAATAATAATAATATTATTAATATAATTATAATAATATTATTATTATAATTATAATAATATTATTATTATAATAATAATAATATATTATTATA
>CM042148.1:112861138-112871138 GCA_023376005.1 Doryteuthis pealeii
TAGGACAAGGTCACAAGTATCAAACACTTATTGAGGACTGATCAGACCATTACTAATGAATTCCCTGCTCACTGGGTGCCTCATTTAAGTTCAGTGAAATAATTTAAGATTTCAACAATTTGAGAGTTGCAAATGGACAAGCTCAAATTGCAAGGTTCCTGGTCTGATACCAGTCCCTACCAACTGAGCTCATGAGGAGCACAGATTAGGTAAAGTGGGGAGCTGATGGTAGGTGTGGTGTTCCACCTCAGCAAAAACAATCTCCCTGGCCAACTGATACCAACAATAGGCCACTCTGCCAACTTTTCTTTCTCTTGTATTATTGTTTTCAAATTTCTTTGTTTGGTCAAAATCCTGGTGACTGTAATTTTCACATGCAGAATAGCCCGCAAGAGATAATATCATTAGATTATGTATAAAAAAGTATTACATTTCACGGAAATACCTGAAACCTTTGAAACACAAGAGTTAGGGAAAGGATTAGGATTAGCATTGGGGATAGGCTGCTTCAGGAGTTTTTATAATCTAGTTCTATTTATATGTAAAATGTGATTTTAATGATATTATCTCTTGTGCACTATTCTGCATTTGTACCTAAATTATTTTAATAGGACAGTAAAAATGTGAAAGGTACAAATGCACAATAGCACACAAGAAAATCTCACATTTTACATATAAATAGCATTAGATTACAGAAACTCCCAAATTAGCCTTACCCTAATGCTAACATCTCAAGGTATTTCCATGAAATGAAATGCTTTTTATAAATAATCTAATGATATTATCTCTTGCGCGTTATTCTGCATTAGTACTAATTATTGCTTGGAACATTCTATTCACTGTTATTACTCTTAAAGTTTTGGTCTTACTTAGCCACTTGTTTTATCAATTATGTATGTGTATATCTATTTATTTATTTGTCTGTGTAAATTTATGCATAAAAATACAACAGTACTCTAAAAAAAAATGCAGAAAGTACTAAAATCATTATTCTTTTTGACTGATTTCTATAAATCATAATCATTTATTTCTAATAATTTTCTTTTCTTCTTTTAAAGACAAATGTCTTAGGAACCTCATGAATCCCAAACTGAAGTAAATATTTTTTTTTAAATCTTTACTAAAATAATTTTCTTTTTTTAACTCTTTAAATACCAACTTTAAGTTTTGGATACCCAAAATTATGCTTTGATGTTTTTAAACTGAAAATAGAATTCAAGTGGGATACGTGTTTCCCTGTGAGACTGAAAGGGTTAAAATCAGAAATGTCTTTGGAAACTCATGAATATCTAAAAAACCAAAATAATTTTCTGGGTGACTTTTTTTTTTTTTAAACAACAAACACCTGAGGAAGCTCATGAATATTTTTAAATCCCAAACTAAACTGAAATTTCAAAAAAACTGTTGCAACCATTTCTTGTCTTTAAAAATTTCATATTATTTTTATGCTGTGTAAATTTACTTCATTTCATGAATAAAAAAAATATGTACATTTAAAAAAGAACAAAAAAGATAGTGGAGGAATTTTGTGAAATCTTCCTAGATATTTTAATAAAGCATCATCCTAATAATTCAAGTTTAAAATCTTCCAAAGAAAACAGTTTAAAATGTTGCCTTACAGGGTTTCATTGAATTATTCACATTAATTATATCATAGCAATTATCAATATTATCACTTACTAGTACAAAAATAGATTTTTGAAATATATTGCCTGAGGGGTGAGAGTAAAAAATTCAATGTCAGTGAGTTTGTACCCTAAGTAAGTAAAATCATCAAATTCATTAAAGGATTTAGAAATAAAACAATTTGAAATGTAAACTTTAAATATGTATTAAAATAAAACTAATTATATATAGATATATAATACCAGTCATGTATTTATTAAAACTTGTTTTAAAAAACAATGAGGATTGTCTAATGTTGCATGTTCAAATTTTGAGTGTATTCTACGTTATGACGATTTTGGGTAATGTGACGTAAGCGGTGACGTAATTTTTGTTACAGACAAATATTGGAAGTGAATCTCCATTATTAATAGATTTTGTATTGTTTTAAATACATTTATTCATGTATTTATATTATAATATCTAATTTAAATATAATTAAAAAAATGAAGTCTGATATTTTGCCAGACCAAATTCTAATATTACTACCCATTGATTATTATCAGAAAAATAATCAATTAGAAATGTTTGGCCAACTTTTTCATTTATGAATTTTAAGATGTTTAATTCTAGCACAATGTATAAATGCATGATCCAATAATTGAAGTTTATAATAAGAAATATTATCAGCATTAAAGGTCCAGACCATATGACCTTTAGGCACCCTTTTTGCGATCTCGTTTCATAGGGACATTTTTTCATTTACACTGTCAAAATTCAATTGTTTGTTAACATGATTTTTAGAGTTTTTTTAAATTATAAAACTAACCCTAACCCCTAACAAACAACCGGATTTTGACGGTATAAATGAAAAAATGTCCTTATGAAACGAGATCGCAAAATGGGTGCCTAATGGTCCAAAGGTCCTATTAAAAATCTTCCAAAGGAACCAGTTCAAAATGCTGCCATACAGCTACTAAATATAATGTATAAAAACAGACAACCAGTAATCTTTAATATACCTGTACATACCTGTCTTCACATGGTTGTCACTATTAGTGCGTATAGAGTGGGCAATTCTCCTGGGGGTAAAGATGAGCAACAACTGGCACTGACAGTTATAATAGTCTCCATGTAAGAAAAGAAACAATGGTAGGATGTGGGAGAAGAACAATGGGGAAGAAAAGGGAAGATGCTGCAGCAAAAAAATGTTTTGGTTGAAGGGACACAAATCTGAGACTTGTGTTACAGTATTTTAATTATAAACATATGCTAACTTTGCAAACACCATGTCTCTCTCTCTACCAACCCTTGACATCATCTGTGTCCAACTCCTCCCCCCCCCCTTCCAAAAAAAACTTAACTCTGGGGGTAGGAGAGATGTAGGGGGCTGATTTTATTGGGGGAACATGGATGGTTAACCAACCATATTTATACCACCACAAAAATATATCATTACCTATCATTGGCAATAAAAGAGACTATCTATCTATACATACACATATATATATATATATATATATATATATATATATATATATATACACACACACACACACACACAGAAGAATCTGGCATTGCTTGGGATAAAATTAACAGAGTTTGTTAAAGAAAACAAAAATTATTTCTATTAACATTCTAGTGTCCTGGGTATGACATTAAACTATATCTAATGATTGTTCCAATTTTGGAGCTCTGGGGAGTGTGGAGTACCTCTTCATTGCCATTACTCCCAGGTCTACTCTGACTCAGAGTGGAAGTACCTTTTAGGGTTAAATAGGAAAGAATGTATTTAAAAAATGGAGTTTAAAATAAAATTTGTAAACTCATCAAGCATGTAAGCATAAAATAACCCAACAAGGGTTGAAATGCCATAAAATCCAACAAACCAAACAGTCCTAGTTCATTCATACGGATGGTGACTTATTTCCTGTGAATGGTAATTCTATTTGCTTTTTGGACAAGTTATCTTTTCCTGATCATAGGCCTTTCAGTGGGGGCTTAGAATAAAACATATCCTCAACAAAAGGGGTGCCCTGGATATGACACTAAACCACATCAGGGGTCCAGGCCTGCCTCAGGAGTTTGGAGTGACCCATTATTCCCAGGGTCTCCATGAAAGAGTACTAGTGCCTGTTAGATTAATATATAAGTAAAAGTAAAGTCTGGTCTATTGCTGGAATGAGCCAGACAGCAAGGGAGTCTATCTTCTTTTCACTAGTGCTAGACCAGGGAGATTGCTTTTGTGTCCTACTATTAGCTCCCCACTCAATTGCAGAAATCCAAGCTGTGCTACTCATGTACTAAGTTGGTGAAGACTGGTATCAAATCTGGTACATTGTGGTTCCTAAGCAGATGCTCTACCAACTGAGGTAAACCAGGCCTATATATATATATATATATATATATAATATAATAATGAAATAAATATATAAAGGTTTTACATATCTATTTATTTGATGACAAAGGAACAGTCACAACCATTTGGTTTCATGCATGCATAAGTGCAAACAATCTTCAGGTGTTGTCATCAAATAAATAGATACGTAAAACCTTTATATATTTATTTTATCATATTATGTAATAGCTCTATTTTTTTATATTGAGCACTCTTCCAATATTACTGCATTTTGGCAAACAGTGACAATCCCACACTGTATGTGTATATATATATATATATATATATATATATATATAAAGTTGCCAAAGAGGCCTGTTGTTATCAGCAGGACAGTGGGGGAGTCTATCCCTTTTTTGATAGCGCTAGACCAGAGAGATTTTTTTGTTTATGTGAAGCTCTCCACTTTACCAGACAGATTATCCAATCTGTACTACTCATGCACTGAGTGGTATCAAACCAGGAACATTGCAATTCCTTGGTGGATGCTCTACAGATTGAGCTAAACCAGACCCCCCTTAGATGCATGTGCATATGTATATATAATTCTAACATAGGTAATGGTGCTTAACTCTTAACATCCTATACCACCTCATTCCACCCATCCGGAAGTCACATTTGTTTTCCTAATCTGCCCCAAATGATAGCTTTTGTTTAAATTTAATATCAAACATATTTAGAAATCTTTAATTTAAGAGTAATAACAGGTAACTTTAAATGAAAAGGTCATGTTTAGCCATTTTGTGATAACATCCTATTGAGAATTTTCTAAGTCTATAAGGATTTAAGAGTTATAGTTCAGGGAAGTAACCCAATATATAGTATATAACCACTAGAGGAGAGGGGGTGGGGATATCAATTCTAATAGAAATCCACCTACCTTTTTGTGATTTAAAAAAATTTTCTTCAAGAAGAAAAAGGATTAAAATTAATGTAGTGAGTGGTGGAATATAAACTATTTGTTGTTGTTTGATAAGTTAGTTGAAATATGAAACTGAGATTATAGATTTCAACTGAAGTTGGATTATAGTCAGACACTTGTTCATCTTTTAATAAAAAAAGAATTAAATCAACTGATAAAATCAACCATGTGCAAATACTAAGAACAGTTTCAATTGCATGATTTTCAGAAAAAAGTTACGGACCTTTGGGGGGGGTTGATGGAAATTCTGCCAAACCGCAACATCTGAGAACTCTTCAAATAATCTTCTAGTGGAATTTGGCCAACAGTAGTTTTTTTATTTCTTATATATATATATTTTTTATATATATATATATATATATATATATATAGATAGATAGATAGATATTTTTTTTTCTCTGTCTATAAAAATGTAAGGGGGGAGAATTTTTAACAAATATATCTGCTGCTTGTGGGACACATTTTTCGATTAAACTTTTTTTTTTCCAATCTATATTTTCAGAATACATAGATGAAAATAAAAATATTAAATATGCATAACAATAAAAAAAATTGTTTTAGTCTACATAAAGTGCAATAATTTTTTTTCATAAAAAAAATGCAATACTTACAATACAATAAATCATTTGCAGAGGGGAGTGCCCTCTTTTTTTTTCTCTCTCTCTCTCTCTCTACTCATGCAAACATTTTCAAATATAAATGTGTATATCTATAAAAATAAATAAAATAGATATAATATAATTAGAAAATAAATTGTTCCATAGTCATAGTTTGTATACAAAAGGAAAAATATCACTTTGTTTTAAATAAAATTTTGCCTTTGTGTAGGTACACATAAATATATAAAATGAAAATTTATAATATATAGATGTATATACATATATCATTTTAATAGAAAAAAAATATGAAAGTAAACATTGTATAAATTTGAATAAATCTTTCTTTTTTTTTTTACATAACACAAGCAATTTTTTTTATGAATATATTGGAATACAATCATAAGAAAACATAAAATATTGAATACAATTTTAGACAAAATATATATTAAAATAGTACAAACAAATTAATTTTTTGAGGGTTTCCATTTCTCTAAACACAGATAAAAATCAAAAGAAACAAGATCTTATATAAAAGGTTACAATATACATATTCATAACTGGAAATTTCTCTTTTAAACAGATAGGGAGAAGAAAAAGAGTTTTATGTATGAAAAAAAAAAATGATATTTCAAATAAAAAAAGGCCACTAAAAATAGATATACCATAAATAAGATTTTATAATAAATCTGAAAATGATAGGAACTTTAATAATAAAATTAACATTAGAAGCAATGATATGTGTGTTTTTTATCCAAGCTCTGCTGTATAGTCTGGAAGAGAAAAAAAAGGACAATGGCCTTTATGTAAACTTGAATAAAAAAAAAGTTCATGTTTTAAGCTTTAATACATATGAAGTTAAAAAAATCTTACATATATATCTTAGAGTGAGGGCCTATGAACCGCTAGGTCCTGGTTTGATACCAGCCCTCACCAACTCAGTGTATGAGTAGCACAGGGATATGTGCGGTAAAGTGAGGAGCTGATGGTAGGGATGGTGCTCCACCTCAGATGCCAAAACAATCACCTTGGTCTAGCACTAGTGAAAATGGGATAGACTTCCTCGCTAAATAAAGGTTTACATGATATACAATGGGGTTAATTTGTGTACTGGTTTTTAGGGTAGATACTCTGTTAAACAAGACGGATGGTTGGTTGGTATTTAAAACACAAACTGTTTTATCTTAATCATTTTGATTACTCGGACTATTGTCCTCATCAACTGAAATCTGATACAGATAACATAGAAGGCATTGCCTCTTGCTCCTGACTATGCAATTCATATATTTTAAACAAGACATATAGTTTCTGTTTAATGTGGGTTATTTAATGACAAATCTTTTGTTTTATATATATGATTTTTTTTAACTTCATGTGTATTAATAAATTGTTAGAAATAAACATGCATTGACTTCTTGTGTATTAATAAATACAAGTGGTTGACTTTCAGCCACTGCCTTCTAGCACCTATGTGATAAAAACTGGTAGGTGTTTGCTATAAGAGAAATTTAAAGAATATGGTTAGGAAAACCACACAGTTGCTAGGATTTCACATGACCAGCTGATTGATCAGATGTGACTTCTCAAACCACCTGTCTAGCCCAAGTAAGTGGAGAGCTGCATTTCATGGGACCACTTACTGTGTTCACAGACCACCAACACAAGAGGTGGGTGGCTTTTACTTTTAAGGGTGATAGAGGGGTACTCCAGAGTTTCAGAATTGGAACTTCACCACTAAATGCAGTTTGACGTCATACTCAGGACACAAAAATTCTTAGTCAGCACCTTCTATGACATATATGGTGAAAAATGGTTGGGGCTTGCATTTAATAGCAATCATATAAGTGCTAGGGCTTGACATGACTAGCCAATTGATCCGAGAGGCCTCTTCAATCACCTGTCTTGCCATGTCACGGACTGCTCAGTCTGTCCTTAAGCATCATGGGTCGCAACCCACAGCCAATAGGTGGCCCCATGTGGGGGGGGGGATTTTAACCCTCTGCAGAGGTGCAGTCGATGTATTCTTCAGCCTTAGCCGATAGGTTGGTATAGAAAAGGTATGGACTACTATTGACTAGATATTGATCATATGGAAATCTGATAAAATAAAATGGGAATTCTGCCAAGTTGTAGCTGTACCAGTATTACTGTATGGCTGCACTACTTCAAGAAAAAATTTGAAGTAAACTACATAAAGATGCTCCATTCTGTTTTGAATAAATTGTGAAAACATCAGCTGTATGGCCACTTACCTCCCATTTCACAGACCATCAAACTAAGATAAATAAGACATGTTGGGTAGTGTGTGAGAAAATGAAGATTAACTTATATGTAACATTCTCCAATGAACTCCAACACATGGACACAACAGTGTTAATTAACCAAGAAAATTAATTAGATTAACCAGTTCTGTGTGGACACTGGATGCTGTATTGAGGAGCTACCAAGAGCAATGGCTGATAGAGATTGTGAGAGAGAGCCAAGAGAATCCATACTATCAGCAAGACTTGATGATGATTTCATCTACTGAATTTAAAAAAAAAATATCTTCCGGGGGGTAACAGGATCTTAATCTTCTGGAAATTCCATCCGCTTATCCGAGTATCTCTCCCTCTTTCAGGATCATCAGCTGCATCATCAATTTTCACTCATTCATCGTCTAAAATTTCCTAAATTTGAGGGAAGGAGTAGTAAGTGACAGCCCTCACTGGTGCTATGTTTAGCTGGGACTGTAGAATACACCGACTGCACCTCTGCAAAAGCATAAAATCCCCACAATGGGACCATCTGTTGGCTGTGAGTGGCAAACCATGGTGCTTAAGGATCGAACACTGGTGGCTGAGCAGTCCATGGCATGCAAAACTCCATGTTGGCTGCTACTTAGGCTAGACCGGCAGTTGGAAAAGCCCCCTCCAAGCCCTAACACTGATATGATTGTCCCGACTCTCTTCCCTGATGGCAACTCCTAACCCTTTTTATCATATACATGCTAGAAGGTGGTGGCTGAGGGTCTTAATGTCCTGGGTGTGAGGTTAAACTATCAGATCATGAAGTTCCAATCCTGGAGCTCTGGAGAATATTGAATACCAGTTCATTACTATTACTCCTAGATCTACTCTGACTTGGAGTGGTAGTACCTATTAGGGTTCCATCTATGGGTTAATTTAAAAAAAATGGTTTAAAAAATTGAGTTAAAAAAAGATAGAGTACCCATCAAGAATGAATAAAACAAAAACATCTTTGTCATAAAATAACCCAACGGATTAACATGTTGTAAAACCCAACCAACCAACAAAAAAAAAACCCCAAAAAAACCCAACCCCGTGGATGAAAAAAACAGGCAAAAAATACACAAACTCACTCACCATTGATGCATGTGCATTACATCAAGTCTATCCAACGTGTTCTTGGGTTATTCTAAATGGCTGGTCACATTCTTGACACCTACAGAAAATAATTGAAAATTAGCAAGACCTGTGGATATATCACAGTATGAGAATTTAATTATTACAAAAGTTTAGTATATTTACTCAAGAGCTATTTCAAATAGTTCAATATGTAAAAAGTATAATAATCTTAATTTAACTCTCTCTCACTCTTATTTTCTTTTTATCATGTTTGATTGAAACAGAGTGAATGTACAGAAGTGATAATGCTAATCTATCTTTCTCCAACTCTCTCTTTCTTATGTTTTTTTCTGTGTAGCATGTCCATTTTCTTCCCTTTCTTTATGATTATAATAAAAACGGAATGGTCCATTATTTAGCTGAGGTGACGACTCTCATAAGAAATAAGAATTCGGCGGATAGGCAACACCAGATAATCAGGATGTACATTTTTGCATTTCAACTTGGATTATAACAGACATACAATGAAGGAACGAGAGTATTAATATTTGAAAATAAAGGGTGGGTGGGGGGAATAGATATTTTTTTAAAAATGATTGCAATAACCCTGGATCAGGTAGACTCATTCTAGAACTGCCTCAGAGTTGGTAGATGGTAGACAAATTCCTTCTGTTTGCAGAGATCTAGTTTAAGAAATGTTGTGCCTCTGGGATTCCGAGCTGAAATTCAGAATGCGCATGAGCTAGGATTGTGAACTGTTTTTTAAATGATTTGTGTTTCATTTACAAAAGGAACTGCATGAATTTTAAGATATTTCAAAAATAAAATATACTCTTTCTCAAAACTGTATTATCATCAAACTCAGATACAACATGTAAGCATGTATATCTCTATGCTTACATTTATTTACATTGGTATTATTAGTAGGAATTTCAGGTCCATGGGGGGAATATGGATAGCATCATAGAAACATCTATATATATATATATATACTCATTGCTCAGAGTTCCATAACTGGAACTTCACCACGAGCAGCAGTTTAACATCATACTCAGGACACTAAGACCCTCATCCACTGCCTTCTAGCACATATATGATAAAAAGGGTTGGGGCTTGCCATAAGAGCAATAGA
>CM042148.1:112876138-112886138 GCA_023376005.1 Doryteuthis pealeii
TGATTTTTGATCTCCAGTTATAAATTCAAACCAGTAAATTCACCCGCTCTACCCCGTGAACCTCTATGCTTTTATTCTTCATGTCAAAATTGTATTCAACCACAGAGGTTTATATGGAGTACTCATGGAGGCGCATGGTCTAATAGTTATTTTCATAGGAAATAGACTTGTCAACGCGAGATCAAATCCTGAATAAGGCTGTTTGCGTTTCACATAGGGCTAACACTCTTGAGAAAGGTATGCATCCAACTACTTTCACTCCAGCTATAAATAGGACAGACTGGGCTCTTTAACCTTGGCTAGGTAACCAGTCTAGGAGAAGGAAAGCTCTGAATTCAAACTTATTAAACTCCACTTAAGAAATTCAACTTGTGTCACATCCTGCTTGTGCAGAGGGGTTGGAAAATATATATGTGGATCATTTTGAAAAATCCTGCGCTAGAAATTATAAAATCTCTGTATCTTTTGGTTTGGAAAAAACAATTATAATTACTCATGGGGGAAACTATATATTTTATGTAATATATGTATATACTTGCATTTCACATAGCACTTATACTCTTAGGAAAGGTATGAACCCAACTATCCCCCCCTCAAGCTATGGGTATATAGTAGGACACAGTGGGCTCTTTAACTTTGGTTAGGCAACCAATCTAGGAGAAGAAAAACACTGTTAAGGTCATTTTCTTAAGCAGAGTTTATGTCACATCCTACTTGTGTGGAGAGGTCAGGTAAAGATGTGTATGTCCTAAAATATCATGTACAGTGTAAAGTAGGATGCAACTTGAAATAGCCTGGCTTACAGATTCAAATGGTTAAACCAGTTCAGAAAAGAAAGAAGCCTTTTATAACAAAGAAAATATTGCTGACATAATAAAATGCTATGTTTCCTCTCTTTGAATAAATATTAAATTAGTAATTTGTGTAGACTCCTTCTGAAGAGTCATATACCCCTTTGGCCCTGGTGTGGAAGCCTGGATGGTTACACCACCACAGACAACTGGTTCTCCCAGCTAAGAACAGTAATCTGTGCTCGATAGAAACTGACTCTGCTTTTATGCCTCCTCACTGGCTGAACCACTCCAACCAACAGGGGGTGGCAGGAGACTTATTAAGAGTCACCACTCACAACTTATTTATTATAAGTGTTATCACCTCACTAAATAATGGACCATTCTGCTTTCATTATAGAGAAAGAAAGCAAAGAAAAAGACATGCTACACAAAATGATATAATGAAGAGAGTAGAGAGAGAGAGAGAGAGAGAGAGAGAGAGAGAGAGAGAGAGAGAGAGAGAGAGAGAGAGAGAGTCACCACTCACAACTTGGAGGTAAAGTGAGTTGCAAGACCACTTTACCTCCAACTACAGTTTGTTAAAAAAAATAATGTCAGATTTTAAAATAAATTTTATTCTTGAACTGATGAATTTAAACAGTATTATAATCAGTCAAGTTATTGTACTGATCATCTATGCACTTCTGCTAATGATTAACAAGGTTATTTATGTCTATACGATAAAACTCTAAAGGTTCTGATGCCAAGAAATATTTAAATGCCGTTTCTATTTCTCCAAGGTTGGGTGCTGCTCATAAGTATTTGAAAAATACAATAAAATCAATTTGTATTCACTTTTTAAGATTGCAAGCACAGAGATGCTGATAGAGACAAAGGACACATACCCGACTCAAAAATTTAAAGGACCAGTAAAATCCTATCCATGCATCCCAGGGCTTTCCTTTTTTCTTCCCTCACCATTTCAAGCTAACTGTAAATACATTTCAATAGTTTCTTAGAAACAAATTAAACAGGATAGGTTACAAGGTAGGAGTTAGATGGCTTTAGTTGATTTCCTAGATCATAAATTAAAAACCTACAATTTATTAAGAAACTTTAGTTGGGACTCATTCAAAGCAAATATGTGCATCCCAGGATGCACTAAATTAAAAAGGTATCCACCTCACTGCAAGCATCATTAAGGATTTTGAGAGGTAAAATCTATATATTAATACTCATATTCCTAAAAAATATGACCGTTATCATCTTGCAACATCTGGTTAAAAATAAGACCATCTAAATCCTCCAAAATGAAATGCAAAAATGTAAATCCTGATTATCTGGTGTTGCTTATCCGCCGAATTCTTATTTATTATAAATGTTCTCACTTCACTAAATAATGGACCATTCCGCTTTTATTATAAAGAAAGAAAGCGAAGAAAAAGGACATGCTACTCAAAAATTATAATGAAGAGAATAGAGGAAAGATAGAGAGAGAGAGAGAGGTTGAGTGTGCAGATGCAATAATACTAATCTGTTTCAATCGGACATAATAAAAAGAAGGAAAGAAAAAAAAATAAGTGGGAGAGAAAGAATTAAATCAACATTATACTTTACACATCAAACTATTTGCAATAACTCTTAAGTAAACATATCACACGTAATGATTAAATTATCATACTGTGGTATATCCACAGGTCCTGCTTCTGCAAATTAATTTACTAGTTTTTTGTTTTTCTTTCCAGAGATCCATTTTGTGTTGTATGAAGATGTGTATACCATGAAAGTGGATGATATTTCTCTGCCAAAATTGTAGACATTGCCAAATTTATGTCCAGTTCAGCATTCAATTCTGAAGGTTTGTTTTGTTTTACAGCATATCAACCTTGGTGGGTCATTTAATGCTAAGTTTTGAAATAAATTCATTCTTAATGGATATTCAATTTTTTTTATAAAAACATTTTTTTATTTAACCCATAGATGAGACCCAAACAAGTACTACCACTTCAGGTCAGAATGGACAAGTAGAGATGCTCCCCAGATCTCCAGAACTGGAACCTCACCAGCAGAAAGAGTTTAACATCATTCCCAGGACATGAAGACCCTTAGCCACTATCTTCTAGTACATATACAATAAAATGGGTTGGGGCTTGCCATAAGGGCAATAGGGTTGGGTCAATCATATAAGTGCTAGGGCTTGACATGACCAGCTGATTGAAACCGTCAATGGGAAATATGTTTTAAAGAATGAAGATTATATCGAAAAAGAAAACAATTATTTTTTCCAGGTTGAAATGAAAGTTATATTACAAAAATTCACCATATTTATTCAATAACCTTACTGTGTATGTATATCTTGAAGAGACATGATAGGTCGAAACAGAACAGTATGTGGATGACTAAATATAGCCTCCCCACCCCTGGTAAGTTGAGCTCTCTGGAAGGGAAATTCGTTGCCGATTGCCAATTACGCTTAAATTGCAAGGCTCTCCTTGACAGCCTTTACATATGTATTTATCAGTAAAATTATCTTCCATCAGTGGTTCATGCTGATAGCCTGGTGGTTAGAGACTCTGACTGATGAAAAATCGGTCAAGTTTCAGTCCTGGCTGGAGTTAGCCTAAGTCTACCCACACTGAAGAGACATGATATGTAGAAACAGGACTGTATGTGGATAACTAAATATATATATATATTTGAGTTTAGGTAACATGTTCATGGAGTCTTCAGACCAGAAAGTCTATCAGTAACCAGGCATTGACTCCATGTCCACACTACCTTAACTCGAATATAAATGCTCTATCAATGATATTGAGAACTATCTGCTTAGAAATATAGCACCTATATTATCTACACTATATATATATATATATATATATATATATATATATATATATATATATATGTGTGTGTGTGTGTGTGTGTGTTTAAAGAAACCAACATAATGAGAATTTTAGTACTAGAAGTTTTCAAAGAAAATTTGTTTTTATAATGTAAACTTGAAAAGAAATTTGGTTTAAAGCCAAAACTTTTGTAATTTGATTGCTATTAATCAAGAAAATCTAATAAGAAAGTTTGATACTTAGTTCAATTGAATAAATGAATTTATTTTATTAGTCATTTTTTGATTATAGGAGAAAAATAAAATCTTACACTCAGAATGGTAGTCTTAAATTCTAAAAATATTAATTGCCCTACCAACAGGGCTTAGAAAACGCTGAAGCACCTGTAGAGGGGTGAGTCTCTCTCCAAAAAAACAGTTTTTTTCTGTTCATGACACTAAACTGAATGGTCTAGATCAAGTTTTGGAGCTCTGGACAGTGTGGAGCACCCTTTTATTAGCATTACTTCCAGGTTGACTCTGATTCAGAGTGGTAGTATTTGTTAGAGCTATCTGATCCATAGATGTAAGCCTATTTAAAAAGTATTTGTATTTGATTGGACTCTGTGCAAAAGACAAAAAACAAACTAAAGGAACAACTACACAAAAAATGTAAATATGTACTATGAATGCAATTCCCTAAGTTCTAGGTATAAAATAACCCTCAACAAGTTGACATGCCATTTAAATCAATCAATCTAAAAATATTAAATATCAAACAAGAAATTCCCAGTTATTCAGAAATGTCTTCTATTGTAAACTCTTCTGTCAGCCAAAATGATCATTAACTGAATCCACCATTTCAGGTGGGCTCTCACCATTGTGGGCCTGCCTAGCCTATCTTCATCGTGAATACTATTTTCAAAATTCAACAAAACTATGTAGTTTCCTAGGTTTTGCTGCATTCATTAAAGTATATCCTTAACTCTTTTACAAAAAACAGACTAGAAGAATTGAGACCATCCAGACAACAGCATACTCAGAACAGTCCTGGAGACTTGTTGTCACTCAGACTCCAGTCAAGGACTTTCAGCTTACACTGGTGGGAAAAACTCAGAGAGTATAATCTTATTATAATGGAGATTGTATGTTTTTCTGTCTGTAACCGAAACTATATTACTATACAAATCACAATTCCCTTTGTTATTTACGTCACATTCTCCATGATTTTATTTTTTATTTAAACCTCAATTATTAATAAAATTGTTTTACATCATTAAGACTGTTGACCATATCTACATACAAATAACATGTAATTGTATTTATATATACAACAAAACAGTGGTTTACAGTGTGAATGGGAAGGCTAATTTGCATATTGATCTTAAAAAATTCGATTTTAAGAAATATGTGCTTAATATTATTGATTTCTAATTGTTTAGTTTTATCTTATTGAATATGAGCAAAATTCTCTTCAATAAATCTTAAAAGAAATCCCTTAACAAAAAGAAATAACTGTAATATTATTCTTTACTTCCTATTTTAACTAAATAGTTAAATTAGGAATAGGAGTAATTGAAAATGATGGAAGAGTTAGTTTCAAAGTTGTTCTATTTTTCAATCATACCCCCTCTGTTCAAAATCATGTTATCTGCATTTTTATTCAGTTTCATTTGCCTTTGTAATTTAATATGATATTTTATTATATTAAAACTTAAATACTTGCACCCTACGGAGGGTGCATATATTTGCTAGTAATGATAATAATCATTTGCTTGCACACATTTACAAGGGTCATTCAAAATATTCTAAGCCTTTTCCAGAAACTTTATAACTTCTTGGGCCTCTGTTTTATCTATTTTTCATATACCACTCAGCTTTGTATTAGCCTCACCTGCACAGAAATCTGAATTTGTTTTTCTTGAATGTGGTATCAAGTATTCCTATCTAATACCAATAATTTTCAAACAGATCTATTTGACCATTTTAGCTCAGAGTGAACCTGAGAGTAATGGCAATAAAAAATGTACTCTTCACTCCCAGGTGTTCCAGAACTGGAGCTTTACCATTAGATTCAGTTTAGTGTCATACCTAGGACAGCAGCAGTAGTAGTAGTAAAAAAAAAAAAAAAAATAAATAAATAAAGTCGTCAGGGTGGCGTAAAGTCGGTATCAGCCAATCAGTAAGGGAGTCTATCCCCTTTTCACTAACGCTAGACCAAGGAGATTGTTTTTGCATCTGAAGTGGAGCACCACACCTACCATCAGCGCCTTACTTTACCACACAGATCCCTATGCTACTCCTACGCTCAGTTGGCGAGGGCTGGTATCAAACTAGAAACCTTGAACACTCTAGTCATAGTATTTTAAGATTGGTTACTTTTACAGTAATCTCAACACATGTCATAAAGTTTCAAATAACTAATAAATAACTATTCTTAATACAAATAATTTGCACACAGTTATATGGTTTCAAGTATTCTTATCTAATACTAACGATTTTCAACAGACTTCACACTCACCCAATAACTAAGACGAAGGAAAATAGACAAAAATAAGGAAAAATAAAAGACAGAAAGTATGAAAATATATCAACAAGTTATGGAGTGGGATGTTTAACAAAAGAAAAATAAGAGAATCTACTATAAATTTAGTGAGCAAAAAGAGGTTTAATGAATATCATATTTTATTATTCAGAGATTCTTCCTTATTTTTTAAGGATAAGTGAAAAAATCTTGGATATAATTTTGAGATCAAAGTTTTAAAAAATAAAGTTAAATAAATATAAGAAAAATATTAAGAAAAATTGAAGGTAAAATGATTGATTACTTTAAAGGCAAACTGCCAAAAATTTAAATGCGATATGAATTGATTATAAAAAAAAAAATGTTTAAAAAGAATTTAAAAAATGTATTAGAGAAAGTGAATAATTGATGGAAAAAATTAAAAAAGATGTTTGATATTATAAAGGTGGGAAATGTAGAAAAAAGAAAAACAAGTGTATGGGGGGGTGGAGATGAAATGAAAGAGAAAATTCAAAATATGAAAATGGTTTTGTATAAAAAAATTAAAAAAAGGTGAAGGGGTGAAATTATAATAAACAAAATCAAAGAAAAATCAGAAATAAGCGGTGTGTGTGGGGAGGGGGAGAAAAAGACAGTTTTAAGTGACAATCATGTGTAGGTTGCAGGTTCAATCCTGGCAAAGGGTGATGATAACAAAGAATACTTAATATAGCTTAACACTTGTACCTGGTTATGGTTAACAGAATGAGAACAGTCTACCCTGGTGGATTGAATAAAGGGTTCAAAGTTCCATGAACGCTCCAGAGTTTGACAAGAAGGTTCCTAAGTTTGAGAAAAAACACCTGAAGAAGGTCAGAGGGAACATCTGCCAAAATTTGTGTATATAAATTCCAAATAATACAAAAAAAAAGAAGATTAAAAGTCGATAAAAACGAATAAAAGAAAAATGTAAAAATAAAGGCATCAAATCAAATATAAAAAAAAAAAAACAATCTATATATTGATACTCTTGTTTCCTAAAAGTACGACCGTTATCATCTTGCAACCCCCTCTGGTTAAAAATGAGACCATCCAAATCATCCAAGATGAAATTCAAAAATCTAAATCCTGATTATCTGGTGTTGCTTATATGCCGAATTCTTATTTCTTAGGAGTTTCATCACCTCAGCTAAATAATGAAGCATTCCATTTTTATTATAAAGAAAGGGGAGAAAAGGGACATGCTAGACAGAAAAAATAGAGAGAGAAAAGTAGGGAAAAGAGAAAGAGTGGATGATAATGCTTATCTGTTTCAATCAAGCATTAAGAAAGAAAGAAAATAAAAATGAGTGAGAGAGTTATATCAAGATTATTATACTTTTTACATATTGAACTATTTAGCAATAATGGGGAAAGATAAATTGATAGAAATGGTTTGGTTTGGTTTGGTTTTTTGGTTTGTTTTATTTTACGGCATATCAACCTCAGTGGGTTATTTAATGCCAATAAAGTTTTGAAATAAATCAATTCTTAATGGATAATACAATTTTGTTTATCAACTCAGGTTTCTATGGGTTAAATAGAAAAACATAACAGGTACTACCACTCCGGGTCAGAGTGGACCAGGGAGCAATGGTGAAGGGGTGCTCCACATTCCCCAAACCTCCAAAACTGGAACCTCACCATCAGATAGAGTTTAACATCATTCCAGGATATGTAGACCCTCAGTCACCGCCTTCTAGCACCCATATGATAAAAAGGGGTTGGGGCTTGCCATAAGGGCAATAGGGTTGGGAAAAATCATATAGATGTTAGGGCTTGACGTGACCAGCCGATTGATCGGAGGGGGCCTCTCCGACCACCCATCTAGCCCAAGATAGGGCCAAAGTGGAATATTGCAAGTCATGAACTGCTCATCCACCTGGGTTCTATCCTTAAGCATCACGGGTCGCCACCCACGGCCAACAAGTGGCCTCATTAGGGGAGTCTTACCCCTCTGCAGAGGTGCAGTCGACAGTGCGGAAATACAATTGAGAAAACATTTTTTTAAAAATGCCATAATAAAAAGACACCAAACCAAATGTTAGTAAAGGATTGAACAGTTCTTTTTTTACCTATAGATGGGATCCCAACAGGTACTATAACTCCCCCATAGATGGGATCCCAACAGGTACTATAACTCCCCCATAGATGGATCCCAACAGGTACTATAACTCCCCATAGATGGGATCCCAACAGGTACTATAACTCCACCATAGATGGGATCCCAACAGGTACTATAACTCCCCCATAGATGGGATCCCAACAGGTACTATAACTCCCCATAGATGGGATCCCCAACAGGTACTATAACTCCCCCATAGATGGGATCCCAACAGGTACTATAACTCCACCATAGATGGGACCCTAACAGTACTATAACTCCACCATAGATGGGACCCTAACATGTACTATAACCTCCTCATTGATGTGAACCTGAGAGTAATGGCAGAACTGGAACCTCACCATCAAATGCAGTTTCGGGTTTATACCCAATACCCCCTTTTCTATGGTGGGGGGTGTTACTTCTCTGCAGATGATTGCACATTTTAAGAAAGAAAGAAATTGATAGAAAAAAAAAGAAAATTGTTGGTGTAAAAGAAGAACCAGCAAATGATGTACAATTGTGTAATAAACGTCAGAAAGACTGAAAATGGAAATACAATTGAGAAAAACAATGAAAACATTAAAAAAAAAAAAAAAGAAAAAGTATAAAATAGTGGGGTGGGGGGAAATAACCAAAAAGAATTCAGAAAAATAAAAAGGAAAGATTAACCAAACCAATGCAGCTGAATCTTTGTTATAAATAAATAAATAAATGAAGTCCCATAAAATAAAACAATGTAAAACAATTCTCTACCCACAAAGCACCCCCACCGCTTCTTCCATCTCTCTTTTTCTCCACCCTCTTCATAAGCAGAGCTTTCCAAAAATGGAGCAATCTGAGACAAGCCCAGAACAAGAAATGGAAGCAGGTAGATTTATATTTGTTCTACCCAGCCAGGTAGTGAAAGAGTGTAGACTTTCTTTTCTCACCTTACCTCCCTCTAACCCTCCTCCTCCTCCTCCTCCTCATCACACCTTTGGAAAGGTGAGGTAGAGGCTTGGGGGTCTGCTGGAATGGTAAGGCAATAAGACCCTTGCTTTATTGGTAGGCAAACTTTATTGCAGCTTTTTTTGGTTTTCTTTCTTACAACCCGAACTTGTAGTTTCTAACAGTTTCTTACTTAATTTTAAACCTATGCACAAAAATACCTTCATATAGGTAACTAGCAGAGCTACCCAGCATTGCCCGGGATTTTAAAAAGTTAAAAATAAATCTCTTATCTATATTAGCAAAAATATGCACATCGCACCTTTTTAAAAAAATTACATTAGATTAACCCCCCCCCCAAAAAAAAAAACGCAATGAGTCAAGGTAAAAAAAACCAATCATAAGTATAAATGTAAATATTCTGGGTAAAATAGAACATTAAGTTTGTAAGTTCCAAAAATCAACTCTGAATTGTCCAGTTGGACATATGGCACTATGGATTTAAGGGTTCTAAGTGACAATCATCTCTTGGTTACAGGTTCAATCCTGGCTAAGGGCGATAATAACAGAATGCTTAAAACAGCTTAAAAATTGGTTAATGGAATGAGAACAGTCTACCCTGTGGATAAAGGGTTTGTTTCAAAGTTCCATGAAGAGAAGGTTCCAAAATTTAACAAGAAACACCTGAAGAAGGTCAAACGTTGTGTAGATAACATTAAAGATGAGGACAATAGTGTGAATAATCCAAATAATACACAATATAAAATATTATATTAAATTAGAATGACTAATGAAATTAAATAAGAATGAATATAAAAATACTACACTTA
>CM042148.1:112888638-112906138 GCA_023376005.1 Doryteuthis pealeii
CACACTGTTTCTCTCAATAGCAATGTTCCACCTTCCAATGAGCGCATGCATCTCTGCCTTGTAAAATTCTGTTCGCTGTTCTTTGAGCCACTTCTTCACTACAGCTTTCACTTCTTCATCACTGGAATAATGTCTGCCTCTTACACCCTCTTTCACCTCTTTCATAGGGCCAAAGATATGCAAACATTATTCCAGTAACGAGGAAGTGAAATCTGTAGTGAAGAAGTAGGATGAGATCCACAGAGGACCCGTTTCATTTTGATGTATGGTACATGTTTACATGTTGGTAATTATGCCTGTTCTAAACAAAATGACATTACTTTTTTACTCACCCTTGTATATGTGTGTGTGTGTAATAGATTGTTGGAAGCCTTGTTGGTTGTATTAGAAGCAAGGAGAATTTAAAAAAATAAAAATAATTATAAAAATTCAAAATAATGAATACTATCTTACTTTTGATTTTAATATTTCAGACAGACCTTTTTCAAAATATTTTGTTAAATGACTTTTTTATTTTAATGTTCTCTTCACTAAGATCACATGCGCACACATATTTAATTCAGTTTAAGAATAATGCTCACCAATTATATATTTTACAAATTTAATATTACGAGGATCATTCAATAAAAGGGGTTGGCACTAGGAAGTACTGTTTATTATATATATATATATATATATATATATATATATATATATAATGGAGGCATGTGGTGTAATGGTTAGAGTCGTAGGAAATGGACTTGTCAACGACAGTTCAAATTCTGGATGAGGCTGTTTGGATTTTACATAGCACTGTTACCTTTGGGAAAGGTACGCATCATCAACTCTCCCTCCAGTTATGGTTAAATAGTAAGGTAGTTCTCATGGGATTTCATGTGATTGACTAAGCCTGCCTTTGACAACAGGGCCCGGTCACACTCCTCACAGATCCACACATCACCAGAATTGGCCGGCTGAGTTTCACATTTTTGGCATGCTCTCCTGAGTTTTGCCTGTTCCACCCTTGCAGTTTCAAACAGTTCTGCACCCCTGTATATCACAGCCCTCCATTGCCCATGATCAGATATCACAGACTATTATTGACAGAAATACCAAAGCACACTAGACACTCTTTTCACAAAACCGTTTTTTTGGCTTGTGTTGTGGTCTTTTGCCAAAAAGGAGCTCACCATAAAAAAGCTGTTTTGGTAGTCTAGAGTCATCAAGCCGAAAAGGATGACCCACCCAACGCATCTGTTTCCTCATCACAATTGCAGCAATGCTAGTTGTTTTGGCTTTGGTCAAGACAGCCATATATATATATATATATATTATATATATATATATACACGAGCAAACAGATATTCTAGAAAATTAATGATATAACTAAAAGCATATTAGAAAAATTAGGTTGGTTGATTTTATGACATATTAATCTTTTTTATGGGTGTTTTATGCCAAAATCAGTTTAAGAATAATGTTCACCAATTAAATATTGTAGAAATATAGTATTATGAGTGTCATTTAATAAAAGAGGTTGGCAATAGGAAGTACTGTTTATATTTTCATTTTATTTCAAGGAAATCAATAGTTATGAGTCCTTTCATGTCACAGAATACTATCAACCTGACCTTCTTTACTGATCAACTAGAACTTTTCTTTAACAGAGTCTATTGAGTGGAAACATACTGAGACGTTTATAATTATTTTTTGACTAAAACAAAATATTCTGTACATTTCACATGGTTTGCACTTTTCAGCGACCAAAGATCTGATGAGAGACCTCTGTTCAAACCTGGAGCATACTTTTTGTTTTGACATGATTTTGAATAGCCTCAAGACAAATATTTTTGTGAGATGAAATAATTTTTGCTATCAACCAATTTCAAACAATGCAGAGTTTATATTCATGGAAAAAATTCTATAAAAAAAAAAAAAAATTATTTCGCTTTAATAAATTTTTTTTTATTGAATGACCCCATTCCCCATATTTTAAACTGGTAAACACTATTTCAAACAGATCTATTTGATCCATAGATTGGACTAACAGGTACTACTACCACTTGGAGTAAGAGTGGACCTGGGAGTAATGGCAAAGAAAGAGTGACACCACACTCTCCAAGAACTCCAGAACTTGCACCTCATCATGGGATCAGAATTAGTGTAATAATCAGACCCCCACTTTTGGGGGGGGGGAATCTGCAGGGGATACAGTCAGCATATTTTAGGCTTGGAGTGGTAGTACCTGTTAGGATCCCATCTATGGGTTGAATATAAAAATTGAATTAAAAAATACCATCAAGAATGAATGAAACAAAATTTCTTTGGGATAGAATAACCCAACATGAGATGACATGCCGTAAAACCAAACTAACCAACCAACAAATATATGAGGAAATATGTGTGTGTTTGTATATATGCATTTATATTTAAATAGAGTTTATTTGCCATAAGTTTATATGTTATGTTTTATGATTAGTTATATATATATATATATATATATATATATAATACACTATGTACAATACATAAATATAACTCAATATACCTATATGCAAGAATATATATAAAGACTTATGCATAAACATTGATTTGTACTTTCTTTAACAATATGACAACAAACTGTGAGTATGTGTACACATTGTTGCATAAAATTACAAAACAGACATACAAGCACAAACACGCACAAATTATATATATATATATATATATATATATCCCCTACCACACAATCTTATAAATACCCTCTGATGCAGACCAATACCTGTGTTTATGTAAACAGTCTAAAGAATAAATCTCATTTCTTCTATCACTTTGTTGAAAATGGCTTTTCTATTCATGGAGATCTTTAACTTTGAAGGAGAGAAAATGGGTTCCATTATGAGAAAAATTAACTTTTGCAACTATGAAAAGGTTTTGGGCTTACTCTCAACATTGAAAGTTCCAGGCAAGATGGATGAAGAAAAAGGATGAAGAGAATTATTCTATATTTTGGATGAGAAATGGAAGCGATACAATAAAACCTGACTTACTAAGAGGTTCGGGTTGAATATTTCTCTCTCTCACTCTTTCTGTGAAAAGAACGGGTTTTCTTAAAAGACACAAAAGACTTCAAAGAATGCCAGAGAAAAGAGCCCAGCTTTTACACAATATCCAAGTCTAAAGCTCTTTATGCATAGTTTTATTTGCAACAAACTTAATTGAAGCAGAGAAAATGGCTTCTTCTTTTTTTTTTTTTTTTTCTCTTACAGTGTTGGTGTGCGTGTTCAGTTAAGGTTTGTGGAACAAAACAATTGTGATTGTTATTTTTACTGCAGAGTTTACTTTTAAGCCAAGACACAATTCTTGTCTGTTCGTAACCCCACCCCCACCCATACCTCACCCCCATTTATGAATTCATTCAGATTCTTTAATACTAAAGAATTAGATTCTTAGGCGACACATCCTCCATTTTCATTGATCTTTGAAAATTCCAATTAAATGTTATATTATGTGAGTGTTCATTTCAGTTTCATTGAAAATTTGCTTTATCTAAGTCACATGTTGCTCCTCCTATTGATAGCCATGTCACAGCAGATGTTTCTCATCTATCATAGATATAGAACAATAGCTAGCAAACTAATGGCTGGTTGGATTTTACGGCATGTCAACCCTTGTTGGGTTATTTTATGACTAAGACGTTTTGTTTGATTCATTCTTGATTGGTATTCAATGCTTTTTTCTATTTAACCTATAGATAGGACCCTAACAGGTACTACCACTCAGAGTAGACCTAGGAGTAATGGCGATGAAGGGATACTCCACACACCCTAGAGATACAGAAATTGAAACTTCAATATTAGATGCAGTCTAATATCATACCCAGGACACTGAATATTTTTATTGGTTTAAGTACTTAAGTATATGGATACCAATGCTTGCTCCCCACTACAAATCCTTGCTCTCCACCCCCAATAGAGTCTTGCATAAATTAACCTATATCCTTGTTAACATCCTTAACTTTTAAAACATCTGATAATTTACATCTTTTTCCTTTTCTCTCTCTCTCTCACTCTCTCTCTCTCTCTGTATATCATCTCTCACTCTCTATCATCTGTCTCTATCTCTCTCCTATCTTTCTCTCTTTCATCTCTTTGTTCTAAGTGTGTCACATTTCTTGCAATCTACCATTACTAAATAAACAGATGACTTAAAAATCTTGTGAAACAGACAGGATAGGCAAGAAAAAAGTAAACAAACAAATTAAGTAGCCCGTTGGGGGTGTAGGGGGGGGGGGTTAGACTTCACAAAAATTAGGGTGGGTACCAAGAAGAAGAAGAAGAAGAAGAAAGTTAAAAACTACAAAAGCAACCAATAAATAAATTAGCATGAATACACATGGCCTATAAAAATAATTAACTTTAATGTTTTATGGATTCAGTTGTTTTTTTTTTTATGTTAATTTATTTTAGGACCAATTGACCAATCAAATCAATCGACTCTTTAGAAAAATAACTAAATCAATAGAACTATCAATAAATTATTGGTTCACAATTTTTAATGAAAGGATCAAATAATATTTTATTATTATCATTACCAGGAACAACACTATGATGATCATTATTACTAGCAGGACCTACAGTATGATAATTTGATTATTACAATGTTTGATATGTTTACTTAAGAGCTATTGCCAAATAGTTCAATATGTAAAAATTATAATAATCTTGATTTAACTTTCTCTTTTCTTCTTTTCCTTATGTTCACTTGAAACAGATTAGCATCATCGCTTCTGCACACTCACCCTCTCTCTCTATCTATGATGATCATTATTACTAGCAGAACCTGTGAATATACCACAGTATGATAATTCAATTATTACAACTTTTAACTTGTTTACTTATGAGCGATTGCCATATAATTCAATATGTAAGAATTATAATAATCTTGATTTACCCCTCTCATAATATTTTTTTCTTTCTTTTCATCATATTTGATTGAAACAGATTAGCGTTATCACTTCTGAATGCTCACCCCCTCTTTCTATCTTTCCCCTAGTATTTCTTTTTTTCTTATATTTTTTCTGTGTAGCATGTCCATCTTCTTCCCTTTCTTTATGATTATAATAAAAACGGAATGTAAAAAAATATAATAATCTTGATTTAACTTTCTCTCTTTTTTTCTTTTCCTTATATTTGCTTCAAACAGAATAGCATTATCACTTCTGCGCACTCACACCCTCTTCTCTATCTTATTAAATTTTTCTGTGTAGCATGTCTTTTATCTTCCTTTTTTTCTAAAAAAAATGGAATGGTCAGCTGAGGTGATGACACTCATAAGAAATAAGAATTTGGAGAATGAGCAATCACCAATTGGAGAATCATGATGAGGGCAATGCCATTATATAAGGGGAAGTACAATACATAGATATAACTCAATATACCTATATGCAAGAATATATATATTATATAATTAATGATTATCTCTCTTGAGAAATACTGATCAAGGTGGGTCAATGGCCAGAATCAAACTGTTCGTTAAGCAGTGATGCTGATAGCTTTTTTTTTATTTACTGCATCCTGGGGTGCAAATATTTGCTTTGAATGAGTCCCTGGAAAAATTTATGGGTCCCATCTAAAGTTTCTTAATAGATTTTAGGGTTTTTATTTATGATCTGGGGAAACAACTAAAGCCGTCTAACTCCTACCTTGTAACCTATCCTGTGTAATTCGTATCTAAGAAACTATTGAAATGTATTTACAGTTAGCTGGAAATGATGAGGGAGGAGAAAAGAAAGACACTGAGATGCATGGATACAATTTTACTGAGTCGTTTTAGATTTTTGTGCTTCAGTAACACAGGATGTGTATCTATCGGCATCTCTGGTAAGGATACTACTGCTCCTCATCCCCAACCCAACTCCCTATGAATATACAATAAACTTGATTCCTTAACCTTTAGGCATAAAATAACCCCAGACAGGTTGACATGCCATTAAAATCAATCAATCAGATTGGAAGTGGCTCTATTGTTTGGGCATTTTAATGCAGTTGTATCCACAAAAATCTTACTATAATGTGCTATTTTTGTTTTATAGTAACATACATATAAAAATTAGATCCTTTTGTTATAGATTTTGCATATTTAATTCTTTTTCTTTTTATTCGTTTAGTTTGTACACTACTTTTTATCATTAATACTATTAAAGTTATTACTGATATTGTAATTATTGCCCATGTACATGATGATATCTGATATTTGCATCAATATATTCCCTTACAAGCAGAAAGACTAACTCTTTTGCACGTTCAATTCTTTTGTCTTTACTCATCCAAATATAGAACCTTTCAATATATTAATAAAACGTGCTTAGATAAATTTTATTGTCATTACTGGTGAGTCAGAATTAAAAAAAACAAAAAGAAAGAAAGACGCAAGTGCTCTCAATCAGAAAGTAGAAAGAAATAAGAGCTGATAGAAAATATTAGACAAAGTAAACGAAATAAAAATTGAATTTAATAATTTGGTTGTGTAATAAGATTTTATGATAGGGATGTTTGTTATCAGCAAACAACAAGTGGGGACTAAAAATTAGTTTAAACTATCGTTTATCCTCAACTCGACCAGTGAGAAAAAAATGATAAAATATCTTTCTTCTATAAGAAACAAAATCACAAATTCAATTAAAAAAAATAAAAAGATTAAAAAATAACGGTAATAAGAGATGAAGAGAAATAAGACCAAAAGGAAAAAAGGGGGAGTTAAAAAAGAAGAAGAAAGAGAAGTTGATAAAGAAAAGAATATAAAAGTGAGAAAAATAAAATATATCTTTCTTCTATAAGAAATCAAATTCAATTAAGATAAATGATTTTTTTTTAAATAACTGTAATAAGAGATGAAGAGAAAGAGAAATCGGAATAAAGTGCAAAGAAGAAAAAGGGAGGGAGGTAAAAAAGAAAGAGGAAATAAAAGGAAAGAAGAAAGAGAAGTTGATAAAGAAAAGAATATAAAAGAAAAGAGGAAGAAATGTAAAAGTGAATGAATTAAAAAAGAAGAAGAAAAGATGACTTCTTTTATAAACAAGAAAAAAAAAAGAAGAGGAAAGATCATTAGAAAATGAAGAACTGAAGAAGAAAAGAAATTCATTTGATAATTCCCAAAAATTCCTTCTTGAATTATTATTCTTACCAATTTTGCTGAACTCCTCCAAATCAATATTAGAATTAATTGCTGTTATTTTTTCTTACATCTTATCTTTTTTATTTTAAATGAATTTTAGGAGTGACCCTTTGTTGCAATTCATCTCAGGTCCACTTGGAGAAATGACAAAAAAAAAAAAAATCTATATACAGATCAAATTTTGTTAAGTTAGTCATCCAATAGTTTCCCAAAATGTCCTTTTAAATTCTTTTTCAAACCTTTTTTTCTAAAATCATCTAAATTAATATGAACATTTTGGATGCTATTTCTATTTTTTATCTGATTAGCACGTTTTTTTTTCTTCCAAAAATATATTACTCTATTATCAAAAAAAATCCAATTGGTTAATAGACTTAGTTTTTGAAATCTGCGTTGACAGTAAGTTTACAGTTTGAGGAGAAATATTTTTAAAAAAATATCTACCATAATAAGAAATTCATTTATTATATTGAAAGTTTCAATTAGATCATCTTTCAAACAGCCACTTCTAAAATTTGAACTTGGTTGGTTTGTTGGATTTTACAGCATGTCAACCCTTGGTTTATTTTATGCCAAATACATTTTGCTTCATTCATTTTTGATGGGTACTCAATTCCCCCCACCCCACCAAGCTCCAGAATTGGAACTTCACCATCGGATAGATTTTGGCATTAAAACCCTCAGCCATCACCTTCTAGCACATAAAAAGGGTTGGGACCATGTGACTTTTAGGCACCCGTTTTTGATCTCGATTAAGAAAGGACATGTTTTTCAATTACACTGTCAATATCCAGTTGTTTTAACAGACGATTTTTAGATTTTTTTTTAATTATAGAACTAACACCTAACCTAACCCCTAACAAACAACCGGATACTGACGGTGTAAATGAAAAGCATGTCCTTTCTTAATCGAGATCAAAAAGGGTGCCTAAAGGTAATATGGTCCAAGGGTTGGGACTTGTCATAATGGTATAGGGTTGGGACAATCATATAGGTGCTAGGGCTTGACATGACCAGCCAATTGATTGGAGGTGTCCTCTCTGACCAATCGTCAAACCTAAGTAAAAGCAAAAGTGGAGTGTTGCATGTCATGGACTGCTCAGCATCACAGATCACTACCAACAATCAACAGGTGGCCCTATTGGGGAGGAGGGTCTTCACCCCTCTGCAGAGGTGCAGTCAGTGTATTCTAAAGTCCAGCTGACAGGGCTCAATTTAAACTTGGGTCACCAATTCCCTTTCCTATGAAGATATGTTGTACAGTAGCTAGCACCCCTTCAGCTCATCACCTTAAAATAGTCTATAATTAAAGTGGATTAATGAGCTGAATAGTATTCAGACTGACTTTGCTGCATTGGCTCTACCAAACTGACCCTCCTCTATTTAGTGTAAGTTTTGTCTTGTTTGTACTTATTTGTTCTGTGTTTGTATTTATCCATTTAGCACCGGAAGCTGGTGCTTAATAAATGTATTAACCACACCATTCTTCTGTGTATCTTTTCCATTTTGCAATACAACAAGATACTGCTAAGTCCACCTCACTCTACACTTTGATGAGTAGTTTTTTTTTCATAAAATACTGGATTTGTGCAAGTGCAGCATTCCATATGCACCAGACTTAGTTATTTACAATTTTCTCTTTCCCAAAACTGAAAATTCATATTAAAAGGAAAGATTTGAATATGTAGAGGACACTATAATATATATACAGACACATCTTCACACCATATTGAAAGAGAAATTTCAGAGGTGCTTTGACCAATGAAAAACTCAGTAGAATAAGTGTGTTGAATAGAAAGAGGAGTACTTTGAAGAAATTTAATGTTTCAATCATTGTCCGTTTCTGTTTTGGTAAATAAAGCTTCATTCTGGATAGTTTTTGAACATGCCTTATATTTTGAAGAAAATTAATGTTTCAATCATTTTTCATTTCTCTCTTGCTAAATACAAATTCAGTCTTAATATTTTTTGAACACATCACACATGTGCCATTATAATGAAGACTAAAAAAAAATATTTACAAATCACATCTGGTTTCTTTGAATTTTTTTTCTTTGGGGGTTGGGGGTGGGGGGTTGGAGGCGTTCACAGAGAATTTCAAATTCAGTAAATAATTCTTCATATTGCACTCAATTGCTTGAGCAAGTAGACTGATAGCAGAAATGACTCAAATTTCGTCCAGGGAGAAGAACAACATTAAGATCAAAGGAGAGAAAAACTCAATTCCTCCTCTGATTATTCAAAAGATTGTAAAGTTAATGATGGCTGTGAGGTAGAAATGTTGAAAAAAAAAAAAACCTACAGCATTTGATTTCATTTAAGACACCTCATTTCAGTGGGGAATATTAAGAGAAAACAAAATGTTATTGTTGTTATGATCCTTGTCACCATTTTAAGTTGAGGTGTGTGGTGTAATGGTTAGAGTCATAGGAAATGGACTCATCAACCTGAATTCACATCCTGGATGAAGCTACAGTTCACATAGTACTAATACCCTTGGGAAAGATATGAATCCAACTACTCTCCCTCCATCTATGGGTAGGAGAAGGAAAACTCTGAATTCAAACCTGTTAAACTTCACTTGGGGTGGTCACTACTAGAATAGGCTTGGTCCTAATTAGTGATCTATGTTACTAACTAATAATTTAATAATTTAGGTCACTTATTGGTAAATCCTTTGATAGAGTCCTGAGGAGATTTGCTGTCACTCAGACTCCAGAGAAAGACTGGCATGGAATGAATAATTATAATAACAATAGAAGGTAATAATAGTAATAATAATAACTGTTAAAATTCTGGTCATTATTTTAGGTGTTTAGGTCTCTTATTATTAAATCCAATGGTAGAAAATGGGTGTAGTCTCAGTAGTAGAAAGTCCAGTTGTAGTCTTTGTAATCCTAGAACAATAGTGTACTTATTCTATGTGAGCATCGCCCTTGGCCAGGATTGAACCTGCAGCCCAGAGATTCCCCGTGGATTGAATAAAGGGATTGGTTCAAAGTTCCATGAAGGCTCCCAATTACAACATGAAGGCTCCCTAGTTTGACAAGGTTCTTGAGTCCGACAGGAGATACCTGAGGTCGGAGGTCACATTGTCCAAAATGTTGTGTAGATAACAATAAATATGAGGACAATAGTCTGAATAATCCAAATAATACAAATTATGACCTTTCTGGATGGGTGATGAGGAAAACTCCTGGAGATCTGTACTGTTGGCATTTATATATATATATATATGTGTGTGTGTGTGTGTGTGTGTGTGTGTAATCCAAATGACTGATTGTAAGGGATGATCTGTATGGGATCTTGAAAATCTCACTTTTTTGAGGAAGTCAGTTGAATAGGAAGCTAAGATATACATTAAATCTTTTTGTTAGGCTTAGAATTTTTAACTATCATTGCTATCTGACATAAGTTTTGTGAATATTGAGATTTTTTTCTGGTTGTATAATTTCTTTTTTCAGTGAATTCCATTACTTTTGTAAAACTCGTCTGATGAGACTTGGCTTTTAAGAATTTTAAAATTTTAAAGAATCTTTTGAGTTTCTGGTGGAAATAAATTATTACGGGATGATGGTTTGTTAAGTTTTTCTTTCTTTGAAAATATATATTATATATATATATATATATATATATATATATATATATGATGATGGACTCTACCATTGAATTCGACGTATGAGGTTCAGAAAACCTCTTTCACCTTGGCAAAAGCATCAAGAGCTGCTGTAAAACTTTTGACTCTCCCTAATATGTATATATATATATATATATATATATATATACATATTAGGGAGAGTCAAAAGTTTTACAGCAGCTCTTGACGCTTTTGCCAAGGTGGTGAAAGGTCTAGAAAGCATTCAAACATATTTTAAAAATTATTTATATTCTATTGGACATGTGAAAAACAAAAAAAATCTAAAGAAACTACACAAAATATTTAACTATGAACATACAATGAATTTGATTCCCTAACCTCTTGGGATAAAATAACCTTTGACAAGCTGACATGCCATTAAAATCAATCACTCATACTGATTTAAAGAATAATCATGATGATCATGTAAAATATGAATACAAAAATAAATTATTTTTTGTTATAAAAATCGTCAAAAATGATAGAATTGGTTCTGTTAAAAGGAAAATGAATAAAATATATTTTTTATGTTTTTATTTATTTATTTATTTATTTTGCCATTTTGAATTTGTCATTTCTTTAATTTTCAAAGAAAGTTGTTGGTTTTAGTATTTTGTTTCTATCCTTTGCTACTTGGTGGTGGGGGGTTTTGATTTTTTTTTTAATTCAACTGAAAGGATTCCAAATATTTGTTGACTGTTGTTTTTATTTTCATTAAATTCATTTTTTTTTTTTTTTTTAAATCAATTATTTTCTTCAAAAGAAGAAGAATTCCCCTGGTACCAAATTTCTCTTATAGACATGGAAATATTTCCTTCATTTCCAAATGGAGGTGAAAGGGTTAATAACTAGGAATTTCCTTCAATTCTGTTTTCTTCTTTATACAAATGAGAAATTGTTTTCTTTTATTCATGTTTGGTTTGTTGGATTTTATGGCATGTCAACCCTTGTTGGGTTATTTTATGCCAAAGATGTTTTGTTCTATTCATGCTTAATGAGTATTCAAAATTATTTTTAACACATTTAAAAAAATTTTTTTCTATTTAACCCATAGATGCAACCCTAACATGTACTACCATTCTGTGTCAGAGTGGACCTAGCAGTAATGATAATTAATGGGTACTTCACACTTTTCAGAGCTCCAGAATTGGAACTTCACCATTAGAAGCAGTTTAACATCATACCCAGGACACTAAGACTCTCAGCTATCACCTTCTAGCACATATATGATAAAAAGGGTTGAGGGCAATAGGGTTGGGACAATCATATAGGTGCTAAGGCTTGATGTGACCAGCTGATTGATCTGAGGGGGACTCTCTGACCGCCTTCCTAGTCTAAGTAAAGGCCAAATTGGAGTGTTGCATGTCATGGACTGCTCAGCCACCAGGATTCTTGCTTAAGCATTACAGATTGCCATTGGTGGGGGGGGGTACCTGTCTGCACAGCTGCAATCAGTGTATTCTAAAGCTCCAGCTGACAGGGTTGGGTTGAAGAGTAGGAAAACCAGTTGTAGACCTGGAGAGGGATGGGCTTCATCAACCTATATGAGTAGCACCTCCATGATCAAATCAAGTTAGGAGACCAGGGAAGAAGAGACATATTTATTGGAGTTCTTAAATTATCACTTTTGATAATGTCGACACATGGAACTTACTTGCTTCTAATAACACCAAGAATTTGGTTACAATGGTAATGGTATTCTGTACATAGCTTGAATTGAAAAGATTTTGGAATTATTCTTTGGAGAAAAATTAAGGAATTTTCCTACTAACTATTTCATATTTAGTAAAAAGGTTTACATCATTGTTACCGCTCTGTCAGCTGGGGTGTTAAAATACACTGACTGCGCCCCTGCAGAGGGGTAAGGCTCCCCCAATGGGGCCACCTTGTTGGCTGTGCATGGCAATCTGTGATGCTTTGTCCCATCTATGGTTTGAATAGGAAAATGTGTTTATAAAAAAAATTGAGTATCCATTAAGAATGAATTTATTTCAAATTTTGTTGACATTAAATGACCCACTGAAGTTGATATGCTGTAAACGAAACCAAATCATAATTGTCAATTTTAATGTGTGAGTTATGAGATAGAAAAATGCCACATGGTCAGTTATAGATGTATATCTCTATCTGTAAAACAATTTCTGTTATCCAAATATTTTCTTTTCATTTCAATCATGAAATTATCTTATTCAATTCTTCTATCTTCATTCCAATCCGTAATTCAGATTTTTTTTTTTATACTCTCACACTAATTCTTTTTTTTGCTTTGTTTTTTATTTTTTCATTCCATTTTTTTTTTTTTGTGTATCATTTTCAATGATTTTACTTTTTTTTTTCTTTTGCTTATAAGGTTGTGCACATCATTTCATATATACAAAAAAAAAATTCATTATTTATCAATTTTTTTTTAGTATTTGCCTGGCTCAATTGGTTTGAAAATAGAAAATAAACAATTATGTCCATTATTTCCTTTCATTTGTTTGTTGTTTTTTCTGAAGTAAATTTGGCCAATATCAGGGAAAACAAAAAGAAAAAAAAAAAAAGGAAAAAAAAAGGGAGGGTGCAGGAAGGAAAAATAAAAATTGAAAGGATGAAATGTTATCTAAAAATATAAATAAGGCACAGAAATAGCTACATTTTCCACAGTAGTAAATTAGTGTATATATATGTATGTATGTATGTATGTATGTATGTAGTTATTTAGTATTGGAGAATTGAAAATAAAGTGCTCGATTACTGGTATAAGTAAGAACTGTATTTATTTATTTAAGGAGTGATTGTTACCATTGATTTCAAAGCGCGTCTTAGCCACTTATCATCAAGACAATGTGGGTCATATTGTCTTGATGATAAATGACTTATACGCTGCTTTGAAACCAATAGTAAGAATCGCACCTTAAATATACTGTATTCTATAACAAACATATATATTAGCCCCACCCCTGCTACCCTTCAAAACTAAGACCCCTCCCCCCAACAAGACGTAGAAATTATATATTATATTCTATTGTATATATACATATATATATATATAAAAAGGTATGTGCTGAAAATATCCAGCCACTTGATATGAATTTTAAAAAAATAAAAAAATAAATAAAAAACCAGCCTACCTATGGCAGTGGCACCTTGATCCCCTTTGAAGTACTCCCCTTTAAACCTTATAAGCTCCATTCCAAAAACAGTTTTCTGTCAACAAGAAGGAAGGAAAAAAATCAACAATAGAAAAAGAAATAGAAGAAGAAAAAAGATGAATACAAGAATGATCTAGCCATAAAAAGAGTAAAGTAGCCTATCAGTGGACAGTGAGGGAGTCTATCCTCTTTTTGCTACCATCAGCTTCCTACTTTACCACACAGATCCAAGCTGTACTACTCAGTTGGTGAGGACCTGTATTGAACCTGGAACCCTCTGGTTCGGAGGTGGGTGCTCTACCAACTGAGGCATAATCTGCAATTATTATTATCAATGGTAAAATAGCCGACCTAAGACAAAGGTGCCTTAGTCCACTTCAAAGTACTTCCCTTTTGGACCTCTCATGCCAGCACCTCTTCCACAGCATTTTACACCGGTAATAATATACTAAACATCTTTAATAACACACTAACATTAGTAACCCTCCAAAATAATAGACTCTCCTATTTGAATAAACAATGAATAAATAAATGAATGAATAAAACTAAACAAACACTACAACCAACAATACTCTGAGGATGACCAGTGAAATGGTTGAAAGCGCTTGGGTAAAAAAATATGGGAAAATTTCTCCACCATCTGGATCCTGATCTATGAAAAGCTACTAGAAGATATGAATGTCTACAAATGAAGATCATAATGAAGAAAAATTCAATGGTCTTTAACAATACCTGCCTCAATAATGATTTGCTGCCAAAATATACTATATATATATATATATATATATATATATATTCGTACAGACTAATAGAAAAATGTTTATCTAAATTACAGAAATATAAAAAATATCAAGGTGTCAAAAGCAAAACAGTTGAAATAAAAAGAAAATATATGAAGGCATAAAAAAAGAAAAAAAAGATGATTACAGATAAAATAAGAAAAAATCCTAACAAAATTACAATATAATTACATTATATAAAACAACCAAAATTAAAAAGAAAAATTTGCACAAAGAAATATGAAAGACTATGGCAGATCAAAAACAAACAAACAAAAACTATACAAAACAAATGAAAAGATAAAATATGAGGAAGATTTTTAAAAATCATGTGTACACAGGACAACAGAAATATATATATATATATATATATATATATATATATACACTGAAACAATAGGAAAAAACTGACTGGAATATAATAGAATTCTATAGAGAGTCAAATTAAAAAAATAATCGAAGTATATTGAAGTAGAAAAAAAAGCTATAAAGATAAGAAATATATACTACACAATATCTTTGTTAAAACTCTTTTTTTTTCACCCTAATCTTTCGAGTTATTGTTTGAATGTCGTTTGTTTTATTCCTGGTGATAAAATGGATCCAAACATAAAAATCTTTTCTTTTTTCTTTGTACAAAAATCTTTTTATTTTATTTCTTTTTCTTTTCTGGTCATAAGTTAAAGAATTTCATATAATTTCAGTTTTTGTTGTTGTTGTTGTTATTTATCCTGGAACAGAGGCTAATGGGATATTTTTTCATATTCATTTTCTCCTTTAATGGAAAATATTAAGAGAAAATAATCTAGCCAGAGTTGGTTGGTTGATTGGTTGAATTTTATGGCATGTCAATCCTTGTTGGGTCATTTTATGCCAAAGATGTTTTGTTTTATTCGTTCTTGATGGGTACCTCTTGCTTGATATGCTTATTGTATATGCATACACAGCATATATACATATATGTATATACATATGGGTACCTCATATGGTGCAATGGTTAGCAAGCTAGATTAGCATACCATTGTTAATGAGTTTGATTCTCAATTGGTGCCACACACTTCTGGCCTTGTGCCACATCTAAGCTAAGCTTAGTAAATAACTATATGTATATACACACACACTAAATATATATATATATATACATACACACATATATATATATATATATATATATATATATGGTTTGGTGGTTGGTTTTGAAGGCTATCACAATGCAAATGTAAAGAAAAATAAGGTAATTATGGTGTTGTTTGTTAACCTTTAATTTATTCTTAATATTTCCAGATATTTCTCGAAATATTAAGAATAAATTAGAGGTTAACAAATAACACCATGGTTACCTTATTTTTCTTTACATTTGCATTGTGATAGCCTTCAAAACCACTTTATATATATATATATATATATATATATATATATATATATATATATATATATATATATATATAACATACTTATATACCCTCATGAACAATTAAATATAGTAACATATACATATATTTTCAAAAATGTTTTTATCCGCACATAAATATTTACCATTTCCTAGATTGAAATTGCTTAGAAACAAAGTCATTCTATTAGAAAAATTGACAGGAAAATTACATTTACTAATTAACTGACCAAATTCCACATGGATAATATTTGATATCTCTTGAAAAAAAGAAGAAAAAGAAGAAAAAGACAAATCCAATGCTAAATGGCATTAAAAAAATTGACCAAAATAATTTCCAATTTAGAAAAGTTTTTCTGCATTTTTTTTGTCTCTAATTACTAAGATCTGTTTTGTCCCTTTTCAAAATGGAGTCGCCCAATCATTGGCCAGTTGAACAGCCACAAAGATAATCAGTGTTGCTTTATGTGAATTGATACACTTAACTGCATTGAATACAAATTTCACTCACAAGATTTACAAACAGACATTTAGAGAAAGTTTTTTTTTTTTTTTTTATATTGAAAAAAATCAAAAAGTCTCATTCTAATTTGAGGTATGTTCAAATAGTTATGCAACTGGGTTCATCATTTTCTTTCAAAATGGCACCAACTTGTCTAGACATCATCACTTTAATAAATAACTTGTTCATCTTAGACTCAATTTTCATTCTTTCTTTTTTCAATATGTTGCATTTCCTCATCGCAGAAACTATTTAATGAATTTGCATTAAATTTTGAAAAATAAATAAAAAATGGACAAACTGATTCTGAAATTTTTTAATTCAGAAGAAATTATCTGGACTTGATATGATGATCCTTGTGAGGATTTTTGATAAATATTGTTGGTTAGTTGGGTTTTTACGGCATGTCAACTCTAGGGTTATTTCATGCTGAATATGTTTTTGTAGTCGCTGTTGAATTTATAGTTGAGGACATGGTCCAGTAGATTGGATACTATAACAAAATCCCAAATAGATGGTATTTTTTGTTGCATGAACACCTACTTGGGGCCTAAATGGAGGAGTCTATCTAATTGAACAGCTACCATGGTTTCTTAGAAGCAAACAATATCGATATTGAAGATTGACTATGAGAAAGCTTTGTGGAAAAGGTGAGCACATTTCATTGGCTCTGTCAAACTATTATTATGGAAGATTTCAGGATGAGATGAGTTGTAGCCATCTTTCCAATAATAATGTACCAACTGAAATAACACATCAATTCTAGGAGTTGGAGGCTGTGGTGCAATGGTTAGAGTTGTAGGAAATGGACTTGTCAATCTGAGTTCAAATCCTGGACGAAACTACAGTTCACATAGCACTAATACTCTTGGAAAAGGTATGAATCCAGCTACTCTCTGGGTAAATAGTAGGGCAGACTGG
>CM042148.1:112911138-112951138 GCA_023376005.1 Doryteuthis pealeii
CTATTTATAGTCCAGTCTTTAATAATTTTTATATCGTTAGAAAGATAAGAAAATACTCTTTCAAAATATGTAATTTGTGTGAGTTTTTATTAATTGAATCATTTTTTACAGCGAGTTAAAAAATTAAAAAATGGCTTCGGATAGCCACGCTGCCTATGATTATTGCGATACAAGCAGTGCAGTCTATAACAGTCAGATCGGAATCTCTTACCTATTTAGGATTTTAATCTTTAAAATATTTATATCTTTAGTAATAAGATGAAATAGTCTTTCTGAATATGTAATTTGTATGTGTTTTATAGATTAATTTTTTTTTTACAGCGAGTTAAAAAAAAAAAAACTACGTATAGGCGATAATACGAATAAGACAGCTAGAAATCTCTTAGTCTTTCTGAATATGTAATTTGTATGTGTTTTTATAGATTAAATTATTTTTTACAGTGAGTTTGTCCATATTCTTAAATTGTACAGTACACTCATTTTAATTTTTAATTTTTGTAATGCATAAAAATTGTAGAAAATCAAAATGTACGCTTTACGGTTACATTATTAAAAAAATTTTTTAATCGTAAATAACAGTATCATGAAAATCAGTTTACGTCGTAAGTACGGTTACATATTTGTATAAATTAAACTAAGATTTTCATTCGAATAAAATGACTTTTAATTCTTTAATTTATTTATTAATTTTTATTGTTAGAGTTTTAAAGGCTTAAAAATAACAATAAGATTGACGAATTTCCTTAGAAACTGTTTTTCTTTTGGTTCGTTAACTAATTATTTTCTCAAACCACGATAAAAAAAAAACAAACAAGGGTTACTAATACGGACACAATCCGGTGTTTTATCTTTAGTCGAAGGCCCGACTGGAGATAAGTAGTCAATTATTTGTAAGACGAAATTTATTTCAAGTTTATCCGACAATATTCAGTTATTGGAACATTTCAAAAAAATTTTATATGTAAGTACGAAAAATTGTAAGCGCTTTGTTTATCAAAATGACATGATTCGTTAGTAAATTACACGAAAAGTTGATAAAACAAAACAACTAACAACCAACATTTAAATTATTATTCAAAATACAATTTAAAATATTCCTCAGAATTTGCCTTACAAATTAAATTTTAAGTTTTATGATTTTACTCTTTATTGTGAAGTCAATAAACATCGCTGAGTTTATAGTGCAACTTTTCAGTTCTGAAAAATTGACATGTTTAAATAGAGATTTCATAGGTGACATTTGAACTTTTATGAAAATTGATGTTTTGTAATTAATACAAATTTTGGAATAAAATTTAATTTTAACTAGGGGTGGGGGTTAGGGGTTAGGGTTAGTTTAATGGAAAATAAATAAATAATTTGGGTTCCGTTCACGCGGTTCCGATATGGGATCAATTTACTATAAACTTATACGAGGAAATGAGCACCCGTGAATACTCAAATAATAAAAACTTTTAAGAATTTTTTTTTCAATCTGATAGATTGGTGTGAATCGATAATAATCAACTGAAGGAAAAAAATAGATGGGTCCAGATAATCAGGTCCACCAAAACGTTTTTAAACAATTTTTTAAAATACTAGGTACCACCAATTTTACCCTGTGATATTTACCCCCCCCCCCTATATTTAACACTATGAAACTTGCAGAAAAATTAATATTTTCTTGAAAATTTTTTTCCATTTGAAAGAAAAAACATTAAATAAACTCCTGATGATTTTTTAACTTTTTTCAGCTTACGGAAATAATGAAAATTATGATTGAAAAACAACGTTTTCATTTTTGCACTGTTAAATCAACTGAAAATTAACGTAGCTAAAAACAAGTTACGATAGAGTTTTTAAATTCTATGAAAAATCAATTAATTATAAATAATAACAAAATATTTTCCGTTTTATTCAAGATGGCCTAAACTGATCAATTGGTGGTCCCTATAATACTATCTTAGGTTTTAGCAAGAATAGATATTGCAATACGAAGAATTTCAATTTTCGATTCTCAGCTTCTTTTTAAACTCAACATGCAATTAAGAACTAAATGTGAATTGTTGTCATGTACAAAAAATTTAAAACAAACAAATATACAAACGAATACTTTCAATTTGTTGTATAATAATATGAAATAATTTTAAACTATAAAACAGAAAATACAAATTCTCAATGATTTTAGTTTCAAGAATTATTTTCCTCTTACCCCCTCTCTAACTACTGTCTTCCACTTTCTCTCTCACTCCCTGGTGATCCAAATTTCATTTTAGTCCGGTCATGGACCGGGTACTTAGCTAGTATTATATATAAAACTATTTTTTATATATATTATATATATATATATTATATATATCTATATATAATATATATATATTATATATATATATATATATATATAAAACTATTTTGTAGTAATATATATATATATAATATATATATATATATAATATATATAAAACTATTTTTGTAGTATATATATATATATATATATATATATATATAAAATATTTTTGTATATATATATATATATATAATATATATATATATATAAAACTATTTTTGTAGTATATATATATATATATATATATATATATATAAAAACTATTTTTATATATATATATATATATATATATATATATATATATATATATATATATATATAAAACTATTTTGTAGTATATATATATATATATATATATATATATATATATATATAAACTATAATATATATATATATATATATATATATATATATATATATATATATTTTTTGTATATATATATATATATATATATATATATATATATATATATATATATATATATATATATATATATATATATATATATATATATATATATATATATATATATATTATATATAAAACTATTTTTGTATATATATATATATATATATATATATATATATATAAAACTATTTTTGTAGTATATATATATATATATATATATATATATAAAACTATTTTTGTAGTATATATATATATATATATATATATATATAAAAACTATTTTTTATATATATATATATATATATATATATATATATATAAAACTATTTTTGTAATATATATTATATATATATATATATATATAAAAACTATTTTTGTAGTATATATATATATATATATATATATATATATAAACTATTTTTGTATATATATATATATATATATATATATATATATATATATAAAACTTTTTTTGTAGTATATATATATATATATATATATATATATAAAACTTTTTTGTAGTATATATATATATATATATATATTTAACTTTTTTTATATATATATATATATATATATATATATATATATATATATATAACTTTTTTTGTATATATATATATATATATATATATATATATATATATAACTTTTGTAGTATATATATATATATATATATATATATATATATAACTATATTATATATATATATATAGTATATATATATATATATATTATATATATAACTTTTTTTGTAGTATATATATATATATATATATATATATATATATATATATACTAAAGACTACAAATAAAATATTAAAAAACAAAATCCAATCTTTTGGTATTTTAACAAAATAGTTTAATCTCCTCAGTGGTGTGTCACAGTTCCAGATGTTCTTTCTTGTCAATAATTCTAAGATCCCCAAGGAAATGGTGCCTGTTCTTCAGAATTGTTCCATGTTGAATTTCAATGGCAAGATCTATAATTGGACTTTGCAGGAATAAAAGCCTCATTGGATTAACAGAATTTTTATGGTCAGTGAAATTCCTTGGTGACCACAACTGTTTTATTTTCTTACCAGTTTTAGAAATAAAATTCAATCTCAGAAAAATTAATTAGGAATCCTTAAATTTGGCTTCACTGAAATTTGATCTTTATGTTAAAGGAATTTTTTATAGAGATGGCTGATTTGGGAATAGTTTTTAAAAAAATACTTTGATTATAAGACTGATGTATGATATATGTGTAGGTTTATTTTTTTTACATGTGTTGTTTGTTATACATACTAGCAAAAAAAAAAAAAAAAAAAAAGCCCTCCAGGCGGTGCAAAAATTATTTTTTGTCATGCTCTTCTGTAAAGTAATATAAACAGATCTTTGAAATCTTATATTTTCTTTAATAATAGACATAAAAAATATAGTTCTGCTGTCAAAATTCAAATAAATGTTTTCTTTCTAATAAAACCAAGTTTCTAACAATTAAATTAAAATTGATTCAAATATCTTAGTGGGATGTAATGTGGTATATCCACAGGTATGGCTAGTCTATATGATACCAAATGTTTTAAATGTATCTTGACATATGGTTTTTAATGTATCTCGACATATTTTTGGATGTATCTTGGTTTTTAATGTATCATGAGTTTCAATGTATCTTGGCATGTTTTTTCTAATATATCAAGGTTTTTAATGTATCTTGACATGTTTTAAATGTATCTTGACATATTTTTAGAGAATAATAAATTCTTTGGAGTAGCATTGTCAGTTACAGGCCACAAGAGAACTTTTTTTTGTGTGTGTGTATTTATTTTTTTGTTTTCTACAGAGTGGGTGGTATCTTACCATTGAGTAGTTACACTTTTCTTTTTTTTTTTAGCGAAGCAGCCTACTGACTAATTCCTCCACCCTCCCCAGACTCCCCAAGCAGGTAACATTAATTTTATGAAAACAGATCCCATACATATTTCTATCTTTGAATGACAGGTGAAACTTAGATCAGGTGTTACAACAACAAAAAAACCAAAAAACCAACAACATAGCAAAATAGTCAATTCTAAAATTACAAATAGATAAAATTTAGACACATACCAGTCAATACCCTTCAAAAAAAAAAAACATATGACGTTATAAGTACAGACATACACATTTTATATATATTTCGACATATTCTATATATATATATATATATATATATATATATATATACACACACACAATATATGAAAACAGAATCTCTCAATATATATATATAAATAAAAACAGAATCTGTTGAAATATATATAATATATATATATTATATATATATATATATATATATATATATATATATATTTCAACAGATTCTGTTTTTATTTATATATATATATTGAGAGATTCTGTTTTCATATATTGTGTGTGTGTTGAAAAGATAAATTGAAAGAAAATACATATTTTGAGATGGATAAAATTAATTTATGCTTATATGTCAACACATGTTTCGACAAAAATTTGCTTACACATACTGCATTCTATCTAAAACATAAAATAATAGTAGAAAACACAAAATTAAGCATATAAACAATAGATTAGTATCAGGGCAGAGTGTTTCCTATACATATATATATATATATATATATGACAGATTCTGTTAGTGTATGTATATATTACAGAATCTGTCAAAAAGTTCCACATTCTAATCATCATAAACAAATGATAATTTACAGTATCTAAAATACAAATACACATGTTTCAAAATGTTGATGTGAAAATATGTGGGGTGGGGGTGGAGCTCAATACTTAAAAACTAAAACAGTATAATTACTTATGTTTTTCTTTGTATCATAATTCATAGCATATTGGATATTGTTGCAAGAATTGGAATCAGCAATCTGAGTTCAAATCCTAAACAAACTTGTATTTCAATTTGCCCTAACACCCTTTTTGAAGGTTTGAATCTATCTGTATCACCCAGCTATGGGTTAATAGTAGAGCAGACTAATAGAAAGAGAGAGATAAACGTGAAAGAGAGAGAGAGAGAGAGATGAAGAGAGAGAGAGATGAACGTGAAGAGAGAGAGAGAGATGAACGTGAAAGAGAGAGAGAGAGAGAGAAACGTGAAGAGAGAAGAGAGAGAGAGAACGTGAGAGAGAGAGAGAGAGACGAACGTGAAGAGAGAGAGAGAGAGAGACGAACGTGAAAGAGAGAGAGAAACGTGAGAGAGAGAGAGAGAGAGAGAGAGACGAACGTGAGAAGAGAGAGAGAGAGAGAGAGAGAGAAACGTGAAAGAGAGAGAGAGAGAGAAGAGAGAGAAAGAGAGAGAGAGAGAGAGAGGAACGAACGTGAAAGAGAGAGAGAGAGAGAGACGAACGTGAAGAGAGAGAGAGAGAACGAACGTGAAAGAGAGAGAGAGAGAAAAAGAAAGAGAGAAACGGGAAGAAAAATAAGAAATCTGCGATTAAGCGACACCAGATAATCTGTATTTCCATTTTGCATCTTGAACAATTTGGACGGTCTCATTTTTAAACAGAGGGTGTCGCAGGATGATAACGGATAGAAGATTTAGGAACGAGCGTATTTTATATATAAATATTTGGATAGTTACATGAACTATCAATGGTCTGTAACAAGAATTTGCTTTCACCTAATGAACCTCGTTCAACATTGGCATAAAGAACTTCTCAGAATAAAACCCCTCAGCAATAATCGTATCATCCAACCAAGGTTAGGCAACCAGTCTAGGAGAAGGAAAACCCTTAATTCAAACCAGCTTTATTCTACTTAAAAAACTGTTCATACATTTCAACCTTCCAGTGGCAGAGATGTTGAATAAATATATATATATATATATATATATATATATGAAGTATGCTTGTTTCATTAAAAACTACAATCATGGTTCTTTTTAGCAGTTTATTGGATTTTTTTCCCTTGTCTTAAAAGATTTTGGTTTTTGTTCACACAGTAAATTGTCTGAAATTTTCTTCCCTTGTCTGTTTTGATCATAGTTGAGATGTTATTTTTTTTTTTTACAATACTGTAAAACTTTTGTCATTAATTTTAAATTCTCTCCAAAATAATTTTATTTAATTTTATAGAATTTAAAATTAGGGTAAGATGTCTCTGGGGATGAGGTTCCAGTTCTGGAGAGAGTGTAGTACTCATTCATTGCCATTACTCCCATGTCTACTCTGATGGGAATTAGGGTCCTATCTTTGGGTCAAATAGATCTGTTTGAAAATTATTCCTATTCAATAGGACCATCTGAAAAAAAACTCTTAAGAAACAAATGTAAATAATAAAGTAAGCCTAATGAGTCAGAGAATATCTACCTAGGTTTTTCCTTACAGATCATCAGGTAATTCTGATTGGCAGATTTTGGGGGTTGTTGGTAAAATATAAGTATATTTTTTGTGAATTTAGGAAAATTGTAATTGGTCAATTGATTGATTTTTAATGGCAAGTCAACACATCTACTGTTATATATAAATAGAGGTTAGGGAATCACGTTCATTGTACATATCTACATTTAATGTGTTGTAGTTATTTTATTTTTTTTATTGGTTTCTTCTTTTTTATGCTAATTTTGTATGTCCTTGTGACGAATTTTGGGAATAAAATATAATTTGCACCAAAATCTGCCAATCAGAATTACCTGATGATCTGTAAGGAAAAAACCTAGGTAGATATTCTCTGACTCATTAGGCTTACTTTATTATTTACATTTGTTTCTTAAGAGTTTTTTTTCAGATGGTCCTATTGAATAGGAATAAAATATAATTTGCACCAAAATCTGCCAATCAGAATTACCTGATGATCTGTAAGGAAAAACCTAGGTAGATATTCTCTGACTCATTAGGCTTACTTTATTATTTACATTTGTTTCTTAAGAGTTTTTTTTTTCAGATGGTCCTATTGAATAGGAATAATTTTCAAACAGATCTATTTGACCCAAAGATAGGACCCTAATTCCCATCAGTGTAGACATGGGAGTAATGGCAATGAATGAGTACTACACTCTCTCCAGAACTGGAACCTCATCCCCAGAGACAGTTTAGTGTCATACCCAGGCCTCACTTTTTTTGTTGGCTGGTTGTTTGGTTGGATTTTACGCCATGTCAATACTTGGGTTATTTTATGCCAAAGACGTTTTTGCTTTATTCATTTTTGTTGAGTATTAAATTTTGATTTTAAACTCACTTTTCTTTATTAAACATTCTTTTTAAACTCATTTTTTTTTATCCAGATGGGACCCTAACAGGTACTTCCACTTTGGGTCAGAGTTGCCCCTGAGAGTAATCGTGATTAAGGGGTACTCAACACTACCCAGAGCTCCAGAATTAGAACCCTTTTTTGGTTATGTTACCCCTTTATAGAGGAATACAGTCAGTATATATTAATATTAATTGGAGGCATGTGGTGTAATGGTTACCATCTTAGGAAATGGACTTGTCAACCTGAGTTCAAATCCTGAAAGAGGCTGTTTGCATTTCACATAGCGCTAATAACCTTGGGAAAGGTATGCATCCAACTACTCTCCCTCCAGCTATGAGTAAATAGTAGGGCACACGGAGTCCTTAAAACCTTGGCTAGGTATCCAGTCTAGGAGAAGGAAAACTCTGAATTTAAACCTGTTAATATCTGCTTAAGAAATTGACCTTATGTCACATCCTGCTCATGGGAGGAAACGCAAGATTCTTGGTTCGATACTGGCCCTTGCCAACTCAGCATATGAGTAGCACAGTGATCTGTGCAGTAAAGTGTGGAGCTGATGGTAGGTGTGGCGCTCAACCTCAGATGCAAAAACAATCTCCTTGGTCTAGCACTAGTGAAAAGGGGACTCCCTCGCTGTTTGGCTGATACCGACATTAGGCCACCCTGATGATTCTTTAAGCCCCACTGACAGGACAAAAAATTGTATAAGGTTTCCATAAAAAAGTTAGTTTGGTAACTACGGATATAATTCATGACAAGTTTGAAAAATCAGGAGGTTATTCAGTGCAATGAAGCCAAAGTTTATTTTTAATTAACTATCACTTACTCTAATTAAAAATAGACTTTGGCTTGCACTGCACTGAATAACCTCCTGATTTTTCAAGATAGTTAATTACAACCCTCTCGGATTCAACCCAACGTAGATCTCCATTTAAACATCAACTTCTCAAAATATCTTGAATAAACCAAAACCAAAATCTACAATAAGTTCATCAACATTAACAAAAGGGTTTGTGTATTTATTGTTTTGTTTGTTTGTTGGGTTTTTTTTTAATTTCTATTTTTACTTTTCTTATTTTATTTGTTTGTCTTTAATTTTGAACGTCTCGCCAAAAAAATCTGCACCAATACGGCAGACATGTAACTAACACCTGTCTGAAAACAAAATAATCAACGAATGATTACAGCAAAAATCTATACGTTTCTCCTCCCCCTCCTCCTTCTTCGTCGTATTCGATCTGTGTGCAGCCAAAAACTACAGTTGCAGTCATTTCAAAATTATATCTCCTTCATTGGCGGCAGCGGGGGCCAAGATTTTGGCAAACGATGACTTTAATCTGATGAGCACCTTGTATTGATAGATTTCATGATGAGATATTCATTAGTCGGCTTCAAATCATTTCCGCCATGTTTGGCAAATCCCACAAGCAAATAACAGCTTATAAGACATCACATGATTAAACAGTGCATTTGTATCGGCCAACAGTTTTGTTTTCTCTTGCCAGACAAATAGCACCCCCACAACCGCAAGCCTCTCGCCCCCACGATCGGGACCCAACTCCTGCTTTCCCCTCCAACTCCCGTGCTCTTTTTCTCATCCAAAAACTAGCCAAAGTTTGGTGTTGGCATACTCTAAAGAGTTCCGTTCGTCTATTTGGTTTTTTGTTTGCTCGGTAATTCTTAGCTAAAAATGTCCAAACTGCCTCATTAAGAAAAAAAAAGAAAAAAAAAAAGATATCAAAATAAAATCATAAAAAAGAGACTAAGAAATAAAGGAAGCTTTTTTAAAAATAATTACAAATGAATAAATGAATTGCAGAAAACCAAATTAAACATTAGATTAGTATATATATATATATATATATATATATATATATATATATTTACCAACCTCTTCACATAAGTAGGATGTGACACATGGTCAATTTATTAAGCGGAGTTTAACAGGTTAAAATTCAGTGTTTTTCAGAAAAAAGAGATATCAAAATAAAATTATAAAAAAGAGCATATTAAATAAAGAAAGTTTTTTTTAAATGTTTAATTTGTTTTTCTGCAATTGAATTAATTGCAGAAAAACAAATTAAACATTAAATTAGTGATATATATATATATATATATATATATATATATATATATATATATATATTTACCAACCCCTCCACATGAGTAGGATGTGTCATTTATTAAGCGAATTTTAACAGGTTATGAATTCAGTGTTTTTTAGGGAAAAAAATATCAAAATAAAATTATAAAAAAGAGCATATTGAATAAAATAAAGCTTTTTCTTTTTAAATAATTCAAATACAGAAAAACAAATTAAACATTAGATTAGTAAGATATAAATTTTAGATTTTGGATCAATGCAAACAAATTTTTCTTAAAATTAAAAAAAAACAAAAACAACAAAAAATGATCAATTATAGTTTCAAGTTGTCAAAAATTAACAAAGTTAGCCACCTAATTTCTTAGCTGGAGTATGCTATTTTGTTGTGTGCTTTCCCCATAGTGGTAGTAATTGATACTTGTAGGATCTGTGGATATACCACATTATGATAATTTAATTATTACAATGTTTGGTATGTTTACTTAAGAGCTATTGCTAAATAGTTCAATATGAAAAACGTATAATAATCTTGATTTAATTCTCTCTCACTCTTTTTCTTCTTTCTTTATTTTAACCATTCAATTAAAATTCTTTTTATTTATTTCCTTTAACCATTCAACTAAAGTTTTTTTTATTTATTTCCTTTAACCATTCAACTAAAGTTTTTTTTATTTATTTCCTTTAACCATTCAACTAAAGGTTGAGCATCATTTAGATCGGATGATATAAAAGGTTGATATCCCATATTATTATAATGAAGATTCAGTGTTTGTAATCAAATCTCCATCACATTAACCTCAGAAATTGTGTAATTTTATCTATGAGTATTTAATTTAATTTAATTTAATCTATAGTCAAAATCATCAATTCATAGAATAAATCTTATTAACTATGTCTATGAAAATCTGAGATTTACCTCAAAACAGCCTATGTTATTAGTGCATTTAAAATTCTGCAATGTATCTTATATATCACTAAGAAATAAAGGTTTACATAATATATGCTGTGGTTAATTTGCATACTGGCTTTTAACAAACCAGGTTTAATAAATAATTACTTGGTATTATTAATCTCTAATATTATTGTTTTTTTCTCCAACATATTAAAATCAATCCTATGAACGATTTTATATAGAAATCATAACATAATTAAAATAAGTGTAATATTTTTATATTTGTTCTTCTTTAGTTTCATTGCTCTTTTTAATTTAATGATATTTTATTATGTTAGAACTATGTGGGCACATACATTTTCTAGTAATAATAAAGATGAGGACAATAGTCCAAATAATCCAAATAATACGAACCTTCAAACTTTCCAGCTGTGCTTTACCTCTAAGCCAAATCCACAAGTGCAAATATTTTCTTGGAATTCAATGTTTGATCTTTGGACTACAAGACTTTTTTTTTCTATTTCTAGAATTTATCTTGAACGAACTTTTTTTTTTTTAACTGGATAAAAGTTTTCAGGAGAAGTAGACATGAAATATTAAAATATATAAAAAAAAAAATTGAATTGAGTAAAATCATAAGCAGGAATTTTTTTTTTCTTTTATTATTTTAAAATACTACCTAAAACTTTCTAAAAAAAATATGAATTGCATACACGAGTTAACCCCACCCCTACAAAAAAAAACAAAAAACTTCAACAACAATAATATAATCAATGACAATAGGGAGTCGTCCTGCCCAGAAATATGGAAATGAGAAACGATGAAAAAATTTTAAAGATTGATTTATCGACATAATTTTTTTTTTTTTTTACTTTATTTTTTTTTTACTTTATTTTTTTTACTTTATCTTTTTATGTCCTATATTGAACTTCAGAAGAGAAACCTATAATCCTAAAACTAACATTACATTCTCAAAGATTTACAAATCAATTCATTTTTTCTGTCCATATTATAAAAAAAATTTTTTTTTCCATTCCTGGGGAGGAGAAAAATAAAAACAAAAGTCGATAAATGAAAAAAAAAAAGGAAAGGTGGGTAAGGGCAGGCGGGGAGGGAGGGTTAAGAACATTTTTGTTGCGACAAATTTATTTTGATGCCTTGTTCTCAAATACTTGTGAGTCCATCAAAAATTCTTAGTGCGGCTTTCCTAAAATTACAGGTCAGAGGAAGGCATGACATAAACAATTGAAAAAAATGTCCATTGAAAAATGGGTGATGCAGAAAGAATCACAAAAGATGAATATATTCAATTTATTTATTCATTCAAATGTTACTGCTTTTCCATTTAAAAAGAAAAAAGATAAAATTATTTTTTTTTTGCTTGCTTTAACGTCCATTTAGTATGAAATATTAAGAAAAAAAAAAAAAACTCACTGAATTTTTGTAAAACAAAACAAAAAACAAACAAACTTTGAAATATATTTGAATGAAATATATTTGTAGAAATATGAATAAATAAAATAAAAATATTAATATATATGTATGTAATGTATATATATATATATATATATATTTTGTTTTTGGATCATTTGTCAATATTGTAAGAATGGATGAAGACAATGAAGAAAATATGAATTCAAGGGAATGTGGAAGGGACTAAATAAATTTTTTTTCTAACTTTCAATTTTAGTGATTCTTTTTTTACTCCGCCACCCACCCCTCCAATTCTGTCTTTTTGTATCCCCATCCCCATCCCACCCCACTCTGAATCTGGGTACCATGTCAAAGGTCATAAAACATTCCTTTTCAAATCAATCGTCAGTTGTGACAGCAACGTCAAGAAATATTCAACTAATATCTACAGACACATGCAACGCCTTCAATAGCTTCTAGATGCCTTCAAATCTTCATTCAACTGGAAAACACTAACCCCTCCCCCTCCCTCATCATCCATATCTATCTATGTATTTGTCAAAAATATAAATAATAAAAAAAGGGATAAGCACAGAGATAAAAAAAAAAATAAACAGACAGAGATAGAGAGAGAGAATAAAAGAGAATGTAAAGAGATACACTTATATGTATAAATATGTGTATACCGTGTAACTTAACAAGAGTTGCATAGAATATCTATTCATACAAATCCACAAATAACCAACATTATCAATCTATCTTCTATACATATATAAAGGGCAGTTGGTGTGTATATCTGGATGAAACTATGAAAATAAAACAATTAATGAAGTAAATATATATATATATATATACTCAGTAGATATCACTGGTTCTTGCTTTTTGTACAAAACTTACAAACTTTTGATTTATATTTACAAAGATATCTAAATATTAAAATATACATAATAACAATGGATCTGTGAGACTAACTTGCTAACCACGTTTTTTTTTGTCCCTGCTTTCTACCAAGGTGATGCTGGGTAGCCACTTCTAGTCTTAAATAAGAATATGTATGTGTATAGATTGCGCATTTTATAGCTATCTCACACATACATATTCTCGATCGATTCCTGTAGTCGTTAGTATACATCGCTAGACTTAATAAAGTCGAAACATACGGTGTTCTGCATATCCTTTGCGGGATTTACTTGTCAAGATATATTATAATATATATAATATATAAAAACAAACATAAAAATCTTATATATATATATATATTATATAAATATACACACAAAGAAATTGTCAATAATGATATGAATAAGCGACTTATCTGTCTTGTCAGCTGGGGCAGAACAATACACCAACTGCACCTCTGCTGAGGGGTAAAATCCCCCTAATGGGGCCACACACACAAATGACCATCATTATCTTAAATAAACACGTATGTGTCATCATCATCATCATCAATCTGTGTTGGCAGCACGGATATCCATGACAATCACTTGTCAACCATCCCTATCTGTCATCACCCCCAGGAAGTCCTCTGTGCAGCATCCATAATCTATGCAGAACTGATTGATGTAGGTCCTTGCTGGGCAGCCCACACTGGTATATCCACTGGAAAACATCACTTAAGAGTTCATCCTTGCTTCTCCAGCAGTTTCCAGTTTGTTCATCTTACTCAGATGGTTTGTGTGATGGAGGCCAGAGACTATGTACCTAGGTAGGAATATCTCATCCACAGGAAGTGATATTAATGCATGTATATGGAAGGCATATATAGATTATCAATCATATGAAAATCTGATTTAAATGATTGGTTAAAATGATAATTCTTCCAAACCATAGTTGTGTTAGTGCCACTGTATGGCAGCACCACCTGGACCTTAATGAAGTGCCTGAAGAATAAGCTAGATAGAAGATGCACTAGAATGCTGTGTGTGGTCTTAAACAAATTATGGAAACAACATCCCACAAGAAACGTATATATGTGTAATATAGCTATATAATGAGTAACAGTCTGATAGATATTTTAAATATACTAGTGAAAGTATACACAATAAAACATTAATTTTGAAAGACTATCAAAACTAAATAAACGAATATAGATTATAAACACTTATTTCAATATTGTCTTAATGTTAAATGCCAAAGGGAATATTTTAATTTTTAATTGTTTCATTCCTTGGTAAATAAAACTTTAGTCTTGATATTTTACACACACACATTTTATTATAGAGTACAATACACTTAAGGGGTAATTGTTACCATTGGTTTCAAAGCAGCATATTAGCCACTTATCATCAAGATGATGCACATGTGAAAAGGTGCGTTGTCTTCATGATAAGCGACTAGTATGCTGCTTTGAAACTAATGATAACAATTGCCGCTTAAGTGTATTGTACTCTATAATAAATAAATACAACTCTTACACCTGAAATCAAGCACTTTAATTTCAATTCTCCAATAATTATATATATATATATATATATATATATATATATATATATATATATATATAGAGAGAGAGAGAGAGAGAGAGAGAAATTGGATTTTATCATTACTCAACTTCCCCATTTCATTGTAATAGAATATTGTAGTAATGTAGAAAAGTATTACAGAAACATGAAACACGATTGGCATCATTCAAAAGCATGCAAAACAGTTAACATGACAACAAAAAAGTGGGAATTGAAAAGCTCATTCAAATATATATAAAGATAAATCTAATGAGTCAGACGAACCTACTAAAAGTTTCGCTTAATGCTCTTCAGGGCTAAGATCTGAGCACATTTTACTTATTAGCTTTAGTCTCCTGGCGGTTTTGTATGAATATATATATATTTTATATATATATATTGGCCAAATATTGTACTAATAAATTATTTTTTGTTGGTACGATTATCTTGGTCTTTTCTTTTTTCCAAAAATTTTTTTCTTCCCGGTTGATGTTTGGTAGTATATTTTTACAATCAAAATATTTGCTGTTTTTTTTCTCACCATGAGGATTTACCAATAAGTTTGGTATATTAAATATATATATATATATATATATATATATATATATAGATAGATAGATAGAGAGAGAGAGAGAGAGAGAGAGAGAGAGAGAGAGAAAGAAATCTTATACTATATTTGTTATATGTCTCCCTGTCTATCTGTCCAGGATGCAATTGAAACAAACCCCAAGTTCAAACAAAACTTTTCAAGGAAAAAATTTACAAGAAATCCAGTGGGGGTATTTATATTTATCCCTGAATTTGGGGTCACTTGGGACCAAATTACGGACTGTGGTATGAAGCAGTATTATTGTGTTAGTGGTAAATGGGGGTTAACATGCATAAATTTCCATTGTAGCATTCTCACAATAAACACATCGAGTGACAGGCATTGTTATCCAATGGTCAGCAGTATGAGATTTAAAAACTGTATACTTGAATTCAGTTGGCTATTATATAACCCAGACAAGGCCAGGAACATACAGCTAGTATATATATATAAAAGTACATGTAAAGATTACTTTTTAGCTCAGTCAGTAGAGCACCCGACTAGGAATTGCAAGTTCGAGTTTAATAGCAGTCCCCACCAACTCAGCATATAAGTAGGACAGATTGGGTAATCTGATCTGTGCAGTAAAGTGGGGAGCTGACGGTAAGTGTGGCGCTCCACCTCTGCAAGAAACAATCTCCTGGTCTAGATCTAGCGAAAAGGGGACAGACTCCCTCACTGTCCGGCTGATACTGACAATAGGCCACTCCGCCAACTTTTACTTTACTTTTATATGTAAAGATATTTAGTTTTATTTTACAAAAACGTATTTTATAAAAACTAAAAAATGTCCAATTTTTTCAGAATCAATATATACATCGTCTATAATATAATCATACTTTCATCTATACATGATTGATTGATCAATTTAATGGCATGTCAACCCATCTCGGGTTATTTTATGCCTAGAGGTTAGGGAATTGCTTTCATTGTATAGACGTATTTACATTTTTTGTGTAGCTGTTTCTCAAGAGTTTTGTTTACACATTTCTATTGATCAATAGAGGGAACCATAACAGGAGAGTGGATCTGGGAGTAATGGCAATGAAGAGGCAGCCCACACTCCCCAGTTCTTCAGACCTGGATCTTCATCAGTAGATGCAGTTTAGTGTCATACCCAGGACACACATTTTAATGGGGTTGTCTTACCCCTTTGCAAGGGATACTGGGAGCGAATTCTAAGCCCTGCCAACTATTCTTATGCTACCCTTGTACCATAATCATTGATACATTTATATGCATATATTTCTTAGACTAAATGTAACAACTACAATATAACGTAATATACAAAGACTAGCCACACTTGTGGATATACCATATTATGATAATTTAATTATTACAATGTTTGATATGTTTACTTAAGAGCTATTGTAAAATAGTTCAATATGTAAAAAGTATAATAATCTTGATTTAACTCTCTCTCACTTTCTTTTTTCTTTTCTTTATCTTTTCATTATGCTCGATTGAAAGATTAGTGTTATCGCTTCTACATGCTCACCCCTCTCTCTATATATATTTCCCCTACTCTTTCTTTCTTTCTTATATTTTTTCTATGTAGCATATCCTTTTTTTGCCTTTCTTTCTTTATAATTAAAATGGAATGGTCTATTATTTGGATTAGGTGACGACACTTTCATCTTGGACGATTTGGATGGTCTTATTTTTAATCAGAAGGTGTTCCAAGATGATAATGGTCGGAAGATTGTTGCATGATGATAACAGTCATATTTTTTGTTTTTTTAATACACGAATAGCAAAGGCATGGGCGGCCACAAATAGATTATCAGTCATATGGAGGTCCGATCTCCCTGGCAAGCTGAAGCGACAGTTCTTCCAGGCAGTGGTTGTGTCGGTGCTGCTGTATGGCTGCACCACCTGGACCCTGACAAAGCGTCTTGAGAATAAGCTAGATGGGAGCTGCACAAGAATGCTGCGTGCAGTCTTGAATAAGTCGTGGAAACAGCACCCCACAAGGAAACAGCTGTACGGTCACCTGCCCCCCATCTCACAAACTATCCGAGTGAGACGGACAAGGCATGCAGGACACTGCTGGAGAAGCAGGGATGAACTCATAAGCGACGTTCTCCTGTGGAAGCCAACACATGGACATGCAAGTGTGGGGCGCCCAGCAAGGACATACATTGACCAGTTATGTGAAGATGCTGGCTGCTCCGCAGAGGAGCTTCCAGGTGTAATGAATGATAGGGAGGGTTGGCGAAGGATTGTCATGGATGCCCGTGCTGCGTGCGCGACATGATGATGATGATGATGATGATGAAGGAACACCAGTATTATACAGATGCATTATTTTTTTAAGAGAAAAATCTTTTTTTTTTTTTTAATTGGGTGGGTGTGGCAAAATGATTTATCTAGTTTTGTTGTTTGGACTGCAACTGCACACTGGTAGATAAAGGCATTCCCTAATGTCTGCAGTTAATGGCAATATCCCACAGGCATTTCTTTGGGAAACTGATAGTTTTTATTGCATTCCTTATCATGTGGAAATATAGAAAAATACCCCTTTCCCATGAAAGCAAAGTCCTGCATAGAAATTTAATTCTGTAATGGAATATTATTTGTTCATCCTTTGCAGATTCAAAAATTGCCATTCATTTTGGTGATTGTTCACACATTTTCTCATTAATGAGCAGTAAAATTTTAATGAGTCCATCTGATAAGATCAAATTCTTTTTTTCTTTCTTCTATTCAATAATTAAAATTAACAAGCCTTGCCTACCCATTCTTGAAATTTAGACATTAATCTTGCCACTTCTTTTTTAAACCTATACATTCCTAAGCAACCACCATTTTTCTATAACAAACTGTTTTTGACTCTCTCTCTCTCTCTCAAAAGGGCATAAACATAGTTGTTTGGGTGGTACATTATGATGTATGATACATGTTCCTGTGTTGGTAATTATACCTGTTTAAACAAAATGGCATTACTTTTTGACTCACGTTCGTTTATAGATTTGAAGCAAAGATGAAGTAAAACAATATTTGGTTCCAAACGGCCATTTATTTTGTTCCAACATTTCAAACAAATTTGTCTGTTCATTGTCTCCTCATTTTATTATCTTCTTTCTTTTTTGATGGAGATCAGGGTTTATTTCTTTAAAGTACTTTACAGTAAGTTTTTTAAAAAAGAACTGGGTGGAGGGGCTCAAAATTCAATAAAAAATTATAATTTGGACAGAAGCCATAAAAACTAAAAAACAAAAATTAAAAAAGACAATTTTAAAAACATTAATAAAAGAAAATTTTAAAAAATTAAAAAAAGAAAATTTAAAAAGAAAGATTTAAAGAAAAATTTAAAAAACAAAGATGGCTACAATAGATCAAAAATTTTTACCCATTATATGAACATAAGAAAAAAAAATCTTTTCTAATGAAATCTAAAATGTTAATTTGAAGTTTTGAAATTTTTTTTCTTCTCCTTATTCTCCTCGAGTGTTTAATAAAAATTCTTTGTCTTTGTTTGGCCAGACAATAAATTATTTTATAGTTTGCTTTTACATAAGTGAAAAATTTCATCATCTTTTTCTTTTCTTTCTTTCTTACTTTATTCATTGTTTTTTATTTTAAACATTTTTTCTTTTTTTTTTCTTTCTTTTAATTTAAGACGTTCTTTTTTCTTAAATTTTTTTTTTCTTTTCTTTCATTTTCTTTTAAACATACTTTTCTTTTTATTATTATTTTATTTTAAACAATGTTGCTTTTGTGTGGTTATTTACTTAAAAATGAAATCTAAAATGCTAATTTTAATGTTTTCACTTTTTTTTCATTGCATCTTTTTCTTTTAGCCTGTTTAATAAAGATTCTTTTCACTGGTTTTTCACACAATAGATTATTTTATGTTTCGCTTTTTATATAAGTGAAAAATTTCATCAATTTTTATTCACATTGTTTGTCTCTTTTGTGAGCTCATTATTTTCTATACATTCAATATTAAGACATTAAGTAAAATTATTTGTAATTTCAGAGAAAACTCTAATTTTAATTCTTTTCATCTTTTCCCAGACTAATTCATTAGCATCATCGTTATTTCACCAAACAATTTGCTTTCCTTTCACTCTGATTCATTATAGATTATTAAAAGTTTATATTTCAAACACTAAATGCTCTTGCCAGCATCAAATACAACCCCCACTCTTCTCACTTTCTTTTTGTCTATCTCAATGTCACTCTCACTAATATATAATATATATAATTAGGATTAAAATTTAACGCTAAAAGCATTTTAATCAGTAAAATACAGTGTTTTATACAGAGCAATATCAAATTACTTCAGCTAGAAAATAGGATAAAACTCATAAACGAGTTTCACGTGAGCCAGTATTTGTATATACATATATAAATATATCAGGAAAAAATAGAAGTGAATCCGACAGTATGCAATTTTCTAAAAATGAAAATGCATTATTTAAAAGATGGTCAATTAGATAATGCATTAACAAAACATTCTGGAAACAAACCACCTCTTTAATTTTAAAGAATCTAAAATGTTAGTTAAGATACACAACAAAAAACTAAGAAAAATCATGGAATCTGGCATAATTTCAAATTACAATACAATTAAACAAAGACCTGGTTTTTACAACTTATTACCTTACCTAATTAAACTAATGCTTAAATATCACAAAATATCTTATGTTGATTAATAGTATTAAATTGTTCTTCTCAGCTTATTGTTGGGAGGATCAACTTGTTTATAGGTATTATTAATCTAAATATTTTGCTCCAATATTTTGTATAATTAAGCACTTGTTTAGAAATACTTTTCTGTGTGTGGTAATCCTTTTTCAGCGATATCAGGGTAGTGGCTTGTTTATAATTGTTTTTTTTTTTCATTTGAAATATGGCCCCCTTCCATAAGGAAGGGGGATACAGTCAGTCACTGGAGAAGACTGTATCAAAATTCTGTTACCATGATTGAATATCTTATTCGGCTTTCACTCTTTAATTTTAATGAAATTTTTTGTAAAAATATCAAAACCAATTACAATAATCTTCTACGATTTAATTCAAAGTTTTTGGTCATTAAGAAATAAATGGAAAAGATCCGATCCAATTCAGAAGCGCCGACCAATTCCTAATTTCCTCCAGATGTGGGAATTTGATTCTAAATCATATGTGACAAGAACAAACATGAAACCTTAATCTCAAATCTCAGCAGATGAGGAATTTTTTCGTCAATCAAGCCAGGTATCTAGATAAATGCAGGTGTAAAAGGTTCAGGTTTCCAATCAAGTAATAGAACTTACTCGGAGGCAGTGTTTTCAACCTTGAACTATATACAGTGTCGCATTTTATTTATTTAACAGCAGGGATACTCGGTGTTGTCCAGATTGAAATTGCTTGATCATCAAGCAAGAACAAATAAAAAATAGAAAATAAGAAAAATAAAAAAAGTTATAAAAAGAATAAAAAGCCCAGTCTACCCTGCTATTTACCCATAACTTGAGGGAGAATAGTTGGATTCATACCTTTCCCAAGAGTATTAGCACTATGTGAAATGCAAACAGTCTTGTCCAGGATTTGAACTTGTTTTGTTGTGTCCATTTCCTATGACAGTAACCATTACACCATGCATCTTTTGCAATTTCATCTTTGGTTACAAAATTTCAATATTGTTGAATTGAGAAATAAATGTGACCTAATAATATTTGTTTTTATTTTATAATGTTCCAATCTTAGTATAATGGGAATTATGTAACTGTCTATAACTGAAATGTCCCACTGACATCATGATTTCCTTAGTTATTTAAGTTATGTTATCATTATGAAATGAAATAGTCATCATTTAATCTTAATTAGCATCTTGTTTATTAACTATGTTTAGCCTAGTTATATTTTCCATGAAACTGCCCATATTATTAATGCATTTAAAACCCTGAAATATCTGTTATATATCTTTAAGAAATAAAGATTTACATAATACAGGGGGGGGGGCAAGATAAGTTGCATAATGATTTTAACAAAACCAGGTTTAATAAATAATTATTTGCTGTTACTGATTTCTTATTTTATGTATTCTCAAATGTAATAAAGCAATCCTATACATAATTTTATATAGAAATTAATCAAAATAACTTTAAAACAAGTGTAATGTTTTTATATTCATTCTTATTTAGTTTCAGTAGTCTTTCTAATTTTAGATAATATTTTATTCCATTAAAACTTAAATACTTGCGCTCAGAGTGCATACTTTTGATAGTAGAAATAACATATCATTTGTTTTGAGGAAAATCAACTTTTTGGGATCTTTGGTTTAGAAAAAAAATTTCAGAAAAAAATCTGACTGGTGTGTACTTAATTATGGGTGATACTGTATGTGTGTGTGTGTGAGAGAGAGCATATATATATATATATATATATATATATACACATATGTGTGTGTATACACAATGCATTTTTTAGATGTAAATGAATCTCATATATCAAAGGAGGTACATGTATTTGTGTGTATATATATATATATATATATACATACGTGTGTGTGTGTTGTGTATGTGTTAGTGTATATATGTGTGTGTGCAGATATACATTACATTTTCTAGATGTAAATGAATCTCATATATCAAAGGAAGTACATGTGTATGCAAATATATATATATATATATATATATATACATATATATATATAAAATGTATGTATTTATTTGGAATAATATATATAAAACCATATGCCATTTTCTCCGCAACTATTTTCAATCAATCTTTAAGTATCTTGTCCCAGGCAAATTCACATATTATCCTTGGATGTTTACAATATCTTTTCTGTATCTTAATGTAGCACTTGATATTGTCTATGGATTACAGGAAAAGAAGTGAAGCAAATGTTTTCTACCACAAAATATTCCCATGCAAAGACCTTTTTTTTTCTATCTCTCTCTCTCAACTACTCAAAGAAGATAAGTCCCTCTGACATATCCATCATGATCTAAGCCCTCAAGTCGATAGACAGATTGAGCATGCACACCAAGGTTGATAGCAATCTCTAACTTCTTGCAAGATTCTCACACACACATTATATATATATATATATATATATATATACATACACACACACACACACACACACACACACACACAAGGTGTGTCAAAAAAGTATCAAGATTTTTTGTACTTTTTGACACACTTTGTATTCTGAAAAAAATAATGTTCCATTTATTGTTCATTTCTATCTTGGTAAATACAGCTCTAAACTTGGTACTTTTTTGACACACTTGGTATTTTGAAAAAAATTAATGAATGGAACTTTTTTTTACTATTAAGAAAATAAAACTTTAGATATTAAAATATATACAAGGTGTGTCTAAAAAGTACCTAGACTACAAGGTGTATTCTGAAAAAAATTAATGTTTCCTTCATTGTTGATTTCTATCTCGGTAAATATAGTTTCAAACTCGATACTTTTATGACATATCTTGTGTGTGTGTATATATATATATATATATATATGACAAACATGAGTGTATTATCAGTAGTTTTATGAATGCAGTTTTTACTTATATGTATACTAGAATTGGCTACCCAGCATTGCCTGGGTAGAAGGGTAGAAGAAAAAGTTAGTCTCGCAAATCCATTGATTGTTTTGGTCTTACGTAATTGATTTGTTTTAATCATGAACACAACCAAGCACTTTCCCTTTTCTTACTATTCAAAACCTAATTTTTAAATATCTTTCCAGATATAGATAAAATCTTCATTATTTTTGTACAAAAAGCAAGCTCTGGTGATAGTGAATCTGTACATATATTTACATTGTCGTTAATTGTTTCATTTTTGTAGCTTCCTCCGGACATACATACAAACTGCCCTATATATATGTATAGATTTCTATAAACAGAAGTAATATGTGCTGTAGTTATTTTGTTGGTTGGTTGGATTTTACGGCATGTTAACACTTGCTGGGTTATTTCATTCTATCCATTGTTGATAGTATTCAAATTTTTTTTCAAACACATTTTTTTAAACTTTTAAATAAAAGGCTAAAAAATTATATTCTATAACTTTGTCCTCGGTATGATGTTAAACTGCATCTAATGGTGAAGTTCTAATTTGGAGCTTTGGGGAGTGCGGAGTACACTTCATCGCCATTACTCACAGGTCCACTCTGGCTCAGAGTGGTAGTACTTTTTAGGGTCCCATGTATGAGTTAATTAGTAAATATGTTCTAAAAAATTTTTTTTATATAAAAAAAGTTTTGAAAATATTGAATACCCAACTAGAAGGAATACAAGAAAAACATCTTCAGCATAAAATAAACCAACAAGGGTTGACATGCCATAAAAACCAACCATTTACAAAATTCATACAAAATCATTTTTTCTACACTTTTATAATATGATATGTTTTCTACAATACTATGCTATTATGTTTCTATTATATTACCTGTTTTCAGCAGGTCTTAAAAGTTTATGTATTTTCTATATGTTGGGACAGTAAATAATTATCTCTTTCAGAAAATTGGCCTATTGGGGGCCTCATAGGGTGTCCCATGACAGAGTCAGAAACCTCTTTTCAAACTATGAGCCTCTGTTCTTTGAATAGTAGAAATGTTGTCTTAGATCCTGTCAGGGAAAAGTAAATCCATATGGCTCTATTATTCACATTTATCCAGTAAGACTTTTTTTTTTTTTAATACCTATTCTACATACTGCTGGTCCATGGACCAATATCTGTATAATTCTATCAGGGAACTTGTTTTATGTATTCTTTACTGATGTAGCTACAGCTTTTACTTACACAATATCATGGGTGACATTTTTTCCTCTATTTAGAAAATAATGTGAATTAACATTAACAAAATAATAATTTTTCTTCCTTGGAAATCAAATATTGATTTTATATTAGAATAACTTTCATTTGTTATGAATAAATATACAACTTTCTCTATCACACATTATCTCTGTATGTGTCTGTGTGTGGAGCGGGGTGAGATGTTTTTCGTACCAAGATGAGAAAACTGTTATGATAAATGACCAAAAATTTTGTGGTAGACAAAATTTGAATGTTTGGATAATTTAAAGCTTTGGAAAAATTCCAGTTCTAATAAAATTAGATTGACATCAAAAGATTTTGGTATTCAAGAAATACATTACTTTTTTTTCTTCTTCTTTTTCCCTCTCTTTTTAAAATGTAGTTTTCTACTGTCCAATCTACTTTTTTTCTTCTCTCTCTCTCTCTCTCTAAAATCTCGTTTTCTACTGTCCAAACTTCCTCTTTCCAATCCCAACAAACAAACTTTTTTTCCGAATCTAAACTCTTTCATGTCAGCAACATCCATGATCAATGAATCTAATAAATATTTTTTCCATTAATGCTTGTCTGAATCAATAGAGACCAAATCCACAAACATAATTGGTTCCTGAAGGAATGGACAATATATATATATATATATATGTTGAGTTTTTGTGTGGAATGAGGATTTACAATGGCAAACACTTGCTACTTGGTAGGTATATTTTGTAAATGTCAAATTTAATAAAAGTAAATTAAATCAATTTACTCTATTTTCAGATATTAAATTTGAATATATAGTAAACTAACCCATTATATTTATATTATTATTTATTCAACCCATTCACCATGGGTAGGATTTTTCACAAGTATGGAGCACCCAGTGAGGATCAAACTCACAATTCAGTAGTAGTGGGTTCAGAAGATTAGCTTGCTAACTATTTGGATATATTTTGCCCCACTCACCAGATCAGAGGCCCCTAATCCATCTAAGTATTTTTTATCTTTTATCAGTAGAAACCGATAAAAAGTTGAACAAATGCTGAATTTAGCTGTTACAAATTCTAAAAATGAGATTGAAGGAGTGCAACATTAATGGAAAAATAAACCTCATTTGGTCACTTTCCAGTATTTTGAGGAGGTGAATATTACAATCAAATTATCTGTTGATTGTTCTCAAGAAACTGATCAGACTAAAGACAAAAAAACATTTAGATATATAGAAGGAAAGACATAAATAATAAAAAATGAAACTAGACCAGAATGTACAACAATATAATAACTCAAAATACATAAAAAAATAAGTTACATAACATCAAGTGATACAAACCATTTGTTTGTTTTTTTTTTTTATGGCATATCAATCTCAGTGGGTCATTTAATGCTGACAAAGTTTTGAAATAAATTTAATTTTTTTATAAACATTTTTCTATTTAACTGATAGATGGGACCCTAACACGTACTACCATTTCGGGTTAGAGTGGACTAGGGAGCAATGGTAATGAAGGGGTGTTTCACATTCTCCAGAACTGGAATCTCACCATCAGGTCATGAAGGCCCTCAGTCACTGCCTTCTAGTACATATGATAAAAAGGGTTGGGGATTGCCATAAAAGTACTAGGGTTGGGGCAATCATATAGGTGCTAGGTGTATTCTAAAGCCCCAGCCGACAGGGCTGACAAACCATATGAATATTTCTAATTAAATTAATTATGAGAAGATTAATACACTAAATGATTGTACATGAACATTTTGTTTGAATCTTAAGAGATTTGTGAGATTTTGATTTCAATAAAAAAACATCCTGTCATTAAATTATGTATTTCTATTTGTTTTTTATTTTATGGCATATCAGTGGGGCATTTAATATGCAACCTAGTATTACTTATCATCCACATCTCATATGTTTGATGACAAATACAATTTCTCCATTTATATTTCATATTCCAGATTTTTTCATGCATCTAAAAAAAATTATAATCTCAGAAATTTAAAAGTTGAATAAACTGTAAAAATTATTTTGATTACTTTTGAAATGAAACTAATAATTCTAAAATTATTGAAATCATTGGATATCCAGTGACATACGCATTGAATGCATGCCATGGAATAGTGTTTAGCAAGTTAGTTTCATAGGTCATTATCATTGTGTAAAGAGTTCAATCCTCACTGATTGCCCCACAGTATCAAATTTAATCTAAATTAAATAACGATTATGTCAGATTGCATTAAGTTTACTATATGTCTACAATAAAACAGGAATTTGCTTGAATTTTTGAGATGAGGCTTGATAATTTGGATTTTCAGACTGTTTCCCTCATCTTTATTGTTATATACACAATGTTTTGGCCAATCTATCCTTCAATTTTTTTCACCCCAGAATTCCTTAGTCCAAAGTTAGGAGGTCATCTTATTGATTGATTGATTGATTGAATTTAATGGTCTATCAACCATTAAACAGCCATGTTTAGGATTTGAACTTGGACACAACAATAAACATTAAACCATGATCAGCTCCTACCCTATATCACAGATATACTAATGCTAATATTGATTCTTGGTTGGTTGGATTTTACGGCATGTCAACCCTTATTGTGTTTTTTTTATGCTGAACCTGTTTTGCTCTATCCATTCTTGATAATGTTAAGATGTGTTAAAAAAAATTGAGTTTTAAAAAAAGATTTAGTTTAAAGACATTTTTGAATAACCCAACAAGGGTTGTACATGCTGTAAAAACCAACCAACCAACCAACCAGAAGGCTACAGAGTACAACAAAAAATTAATTGAAGAAAGCCAGTTTGGTTTGGTTTGTTTGTTCAATAGCATATCAACGTCCATGGGTTATTTAATGATAAGCCATCCTTGTAGAAGAACAGTAGTGGTACTATTTAACCCAGAGATGAGGGGGGGGGTCATATTTTCCCAAGAATATTAGACCAAAAGAGAAATTACTAGCACTACTAGAGTTTGAACATGTTTACATTGATGTCGCAGTCTAGCATATTAGCAACTACACTATAGGGACTCCACACACACACACACACAAAAGAAAAAAAAGAAAGAAAACCTGGAGAGTACAGCAGCTGTATGCTTGTGAGTATAGCAACCAAGATGAGTATAGCAGTTCACAATGTATTGAGAATTATAGTTTACTAATCCAATGATATCTACATGGGTCATTTTTGTTATCTTTTAAATAATCAATCATTGCATAAACTGAGGATCTTCTTTTTTTAAGTTAACTAAACTAAAAAAAGAGAAAATGAAAATTTTAAACAAAATTCAACATTATTTATTAATGTAAATTATAAACAGTATAAAAAAATATATCTAAGGTAGGTGGGTTCTCTCCCTTGATTGACAAACAAAACCAATCACAAGTCCACAATTTTCAGTACCAGAAATCAAAGATAAGTATCTTGCTCTTTTCCAACAGGTATCTTGTTTAAATTTGTCACTGCTACTACAAACAGAGAAAACAAGGAGAGCTTTTCATAAGTACAAAAAATCTTAAACATAACCATTTACCAAGGACTTAGTTAAGTGGACTTATATTCATTTATATTTGTATAAGACAATATAGCTGCAAACAGTACAATTTGTAACTGAAAATATTACAACTGTATTTTCTTTATGTATGAATGTAATACAATATTCTTCAGACTCCAAATTGTTCATGTGCTTCCTTTTACTGACTAATATTTTCACATTAAAAATGGAGACACGTGGTGTAAGGTTTAGAATCGTAGGAAATGGACTTGTTGACCTGAGTTCAAATCCTAAACAAAGCTGTTTGCATTTCACATTGCACTAATACCCTTGGGAAAGATATGAATCCAACTACTCTCCCTCCAGCTATAGGTATATAGTAGGGCAGACTGGGCTCTTTTACCTTGGATAGGTAACCAATCTAGGAGAAGGAAAACTCTGAATTCAAACCTGTTAAACTCTGCTTAAGAAATTGACCCTGTGTCACATCCTACTTGTACAGAGGGGTTGGGAAATATATATATTTTCATATTACTATCATATTTGCAGCATAAATCAGCATAACATAACTTTCTATGTTAGTGACAGTTTTACAGTACCAAGGGTTAGAAGGCTGGAGAATATAGCAATCTGTAACGTGTAGAAAAATATAGTTTCCTCATCCTCATGTCGTATTGGCAGCATGAACGTCCATGACAATCTCTCGCCAACCATCCCTAATTGTCATCGCCTCAGAGGTTCTCTGTACAGCATCCAGAATCCACACAGAACTGATCAATGTAAGATCTTGTTGGATGGCCCACACTGGCATGCCCATGTTTAGGTTCCCACAGGAAAATATCACTTATGAGTTCATGTTTGCTTGTCCAGCAATGTCCAGCATGCCTTGTCTGTCTTACTTGGATGGTTTCGTGTGATAGGGGGCAAGTGGCTGTATGGCTTCTTTCTTGTGGGGTGTTGTTTCCTTAAATGAATAATGGTTTACTAGTACAATGATATCTACATGGGTCATTTTGATTATCCTTTAGATAATCAAACATTGCATAAACTGAGGATCTTTTTGTTCTTAACTAAAAAGAAAGAAAATGAAAATTCAATTTTAAATAAAATTCAACTTTTATTTATCTATTTATATGCAAATTATCTACATAACTTTCTATGTTATTGACAGTTTTATAACACCAACGGGTTATGGTCTTTTAACCTTCAAATATTGCAAACAAAAATGTCCTTTTGTTGCCTCCCAATGCAGAGAAAACTGACATTGAATTTATGCATAAAGAGCCTCAAAGAGTTTTTTTTTAAGTGAAAAATGTATTTCCTATATTGTCATGATTGTAAAGAAAAATGGCAGCCGCTGCTGATGATGATCATAATAATTTTCCTATAATGGCTTATTTCATAAAAATTAATATTTCATGAAAAATTTCACAGTCAATTTTCTCCTTCACTTGATCTTAAAGACCAGTTTTTAATTATAGTGAAGTTTAGCATATTGTTTTTCAAATAAAACTTTTTTAAACATGTAAAAGAAAGAAAGAAAGAAAAAATGTACGCACAGCATATGATGAATAAATTATACCCCTTTAAAAAAAATTTATTCAATTTACTGACCAGAATAAAATGTAAACAAAATAAATAAATGAAATATTTAAAAATGAAATATATAAAAAGCGGGGGTGGGGCGTGAGGGGTGGAGAGAAAAAATGTAAATTCAAATTTTTATCAATTATTATCTTTTCTCATTTATTTATAAAGTCTGGAAAAATTCAATTCCCAAAATGAATTGGAAATTCTTTATTTTGTCACATTTCAATGGAGATTCTTTAGTTCCATGGGGGTGGGGAGGGATTGGTCATGTCCAGTGAGGGGGTGGGGGTAGAGATCTCATCAATAATGTTGACAATTTGTTGTGTGAATAGCAATTCAACCCTGGATAAATAACTTGATTATATTATTGATTTCCATTTTGCTGAAATGGTCACATTTAGTAACCTGCTTTCACAGTGTCCAGTGAATATTCAGGGTTGTTAATTATTTAAAATTCAACTTTTTACACCTCTGCACATTCCCTTGTGAGAGAAAAGAAATAAGTGTGTGTGTGTGTGGGGGAGTCAGAAGAGGGGGAGTAAAGGGAAATAAAGGGGGAGAAGAGATAGAAGAATAGTAAGAAAGAAATGAAAAGAGGAGGCAAAAAAGGAGGAGAAAGAAGAGATAGAGAAAGCAGAGATGGAGAAGGAAATAAAGAAAGAAAGAAGAGATTGAAAAAGGTAGAAGGAAGAGAAGCAAAGAGAGAAAGAAGAAGAAAGAGAGAAGAGAGAAGAGAAAGAAGAAAAGAAGAGAAAAGAGAGAAAGAAGAAAAGAGATAGAGAAAGAGAGAAAGAAGAAAGAGAAGAGAAAGAGAAAGAAGAAAAGAGATAGAGAAGAGAGAAAGAAAAAGAAGAAAAGAAGAAAAGAAGAAAAGAGAAAGAGAAAGAAGAAAGAGAAAGAGAAAGAAGAAAAGAAAGAGAGAAAGAAAAGAGAAAAGAGAAGAGAAAGAAAAGAGAAAGAAGAGAAGAAAAGAGAAGAAAAAAGAGATAGAGAAAGAAGAGAAAGAAAGAAAGAAAAAGATAGAAAGAACATAGAGATGGAGAAAGAAAGAAAGAAAGAGATGAAGAAGGAAAGAAAGAAAGTAGAGATGGAGAAGGAAAGAAAGAAAGAAAAGATTGAAAAAGAAAGAAAGAAGGGGGAAAAGAGATAGTGAGAGAAAGAAGAAAATAAGAAAAGAGATAGAGAAAGAAAAAAGAATAAAAGGGAGAAAGAAAGAAGAAAAGAAAGAGCAAAAGAGATAAAGATATAAAGGGGAAAAGAGATAAAGAAAGAAAGGAGAAAAGTGATACAGAAAGAAGGAAAAGGGAATAAAGAAGAGAAAGAGAAAAAAGGAAGAAAAGAAAAATCAGAGGTAAGAGAAAAGAGGTAAAAGAAAGAAAATGGTAATGGAAAAAGAGAGCAAAAAAGGAAAAGTACTTGACAGATAGAAATTAAGAATTAAAAAATAAAGAAAGAGATGAAGGAAAGATAGAAGAGAATTCTAAATGTGTGAAATGAAAACAAAAATTGAAAATGAAAGTGAAAGTAGAAAAACTGAATGGCTAAAAATGTTTAAAAAAGAAATGAACAAACAAACATTTACAATAACATCAACAACAATGTATGCAAATAGATTTAGTCAGTGGTATGGTTGGACAAACCATTTACATCAATTATGTATCATTACCAAGAGCTTTTAACATGCCTTCACCAAAGAATTCAACTGGGAATTCACAGGCATTAATTCCAAGCTAAATTCAACATATTGGATTGAGCTTAAATGATAAAATGAAATGAAATAAAAGCAAGGAAAATAGAAGAGGTAATGAAATCAACTATCAAAAGATCGTCTTTTGAAGTCAAAATAAAAATCATTGTAAAGAAAATCTAAGAGAAAAAGTGCTAAAAATGGTGAACTCTAAATGGAGAAAAGAAGAATAATTAAAAAAATAAAGAGGAGATATATGAAAGGGAATAAAAAGATTTTTTATTTAAAAAAACAATAAAAACAAAAAACACCTAACAAAAAAATTATATAGAATTTAAAGAAAAGGAGAGCATGTGCTGAAAAGGAGAGCCCATTTATAATGTATTTTTACTGTTAGAGAGAAAATCCGGACAAAACCAAGCTTTAAAGATAAATTTAAAGAGAAAATATGAAATAAGTGGTGAAAAACATGAGGATAATAATGTGAATTATTTTGTCAAAAATGAAATACAAAATTCTTTGCATTTTTGGCATAAAGTCCATCAAGAATCAAACAAAGGCTCAAGTTGAACAAAATTGTGAAAGTTGAATGTAATATGTCAAAATACAAACTATATACATAATTGATCACATGGCACATCACATATAAGGGTTGAGGTAATACAGTTCTAAGTGACAATTATCTGTAGGTTGCAGGTTCAATCCTGGCTATGGGCAATAATAACATAGAATACTTAACATAGCTTAACACTTGTACCCAGTCATGCTTAATGGAATGAAAACAGTCTACTACTGTGAATTGAATAAAGAATTCTGTTTGGAGTTCCAAGAATGTTCCTGAATTTGACAAGAAGGTTTCTGGATTTGACAAGAAACACCTGAAGAAGGCTGGAGGGCACATTGGCTGAATCGTTGTGTATATAACAATAAAGATGTGGGTAATGGTTCAAATAATCCACATTCAAAAATTCAGACAAATATATACACAGGGTTTACAGAAATGATACAAACGTCTTTTTGGCAAATTATGTTTAAACTAATTCAAATCTAAATCCTACCTATATACACTATCTGTGGAGGCATGTGGTATCAAAGTTAAAGTCATAGTAAATGGACTCATCAACCAGAGTTCTAATCCTGGATGAGGCTGTTTGTATTTCACATAGTGCTAATACCCTGGGAAAAGGTAAGCTACAAACTACTCTCCCTTCAGTTAGGGGTAAATAGTTGTGCGGATTGGGCTCTTTAACCTTTGGTAGGTAACCAGTCTAGAAGGAAAAACCTGTATTCAAACTTGTAAGACTCTGCTTAAGAAATTGACCTTGTGTCACATCCTGCTTGTGTGGAGTAGTTGTGGTGTGTGTGCATATATATATATATATATAATATATATATATATATACATATATATTTATATATACTCTCACACACACACAGAATATGTTCTCTTGAAAATTTTCCAGATAATCAACTTAAATTCTTAGATGCAACTTTGAGAATCCTGTCAGTTAATAAAACTGACTGGCACATACCAAACATGTATAACTCTTGTCAAAAACTTTTGAACTCACCCAATCTTAGAAAACGTTTCTTCCATTATTTCTAATCCATAAAAAATAAACTAAGTACAAATCTTAGACAAAACCTATTTTATCTAATGGTCTTTCTGGTTTTATGTAACATGCCTCAAAGTAATTAGAATGATTCATTTTAATTATCAAGATTCTTCAACATAAGTTAGAGGAACACATTTTTCTAAGAGTGAGGAGTCAATATTTTTTCCAAGGGTAGTGTGTGTGTGTGTGTGTGTTGTGTGTGTGTATATTCATATATATACATGGGAATTTTTGTGACCCTAGGTTGGTTTCAAGCAAGAGGCGATCCTGTAGATGAAAAGCAGATGATTTTAATGTATGTCATCCCAGAATCACTCCCATTCTGAGTAAGTTAAAAAAAAAAAAAAAAACACTGGCAGTATCTTGGACAAACCTCCTTCTGGACAACCAAGTAATGGACAACAAAACCAGGTAACTTGATATTGCTGAGGTCACACCTAATGTGAAAAGGTCAATTCAGGACATATTTGGAACTGTGTATTTTCTTGAGAAACCATCAGAAAGATTTTTAAAGTTACTATATTATTGTTAAATTATAGATTGACTTACTCTTTTATTTGGCATGTAGTGTATTGTTTAAAAAAAAAGAATTAAACCATTAAAACCAAAGGTGAGATGAACTGAGTTTAATTGACAGTTTAAAGTCAGTTAAAAGCTTGGCTTTTATTAGAGGAGATTTGGTTAGATTTATTTTATGGCATATCAACCTCAGTGGGTCATTTAATGCAGACGAAGTTTTGAAATTAATTCATTCTTAATGGATACTCAATTTTTTTATGAACACATTTTTTTCTATTTAACCCATAGATTGGACCCTAACAGTATGACCACTCCGGGTCAGAGTGGACGAGGGAGCAATGGTGATGAATGGGTGCTCCTCATCCCCAAACCTCCAAAACTGAAACCTCACCATCAGTTTTAACATCATTCCCAGGACATGGAGACCCTTAGTCACCGCCTTCTAGCACTCATATGATAAAAGAGTTTGGGACTTGCCATTAGGGCAATAGGGTCGGGTAATCATATAGGTGCTGGGGCTTGACATGCCCAACCAACTGATTGGAAAGGGTCCACTCCGAACACCTGTCTTGCCCAAGTAAGGGTCAAAGTGGAGTGCTGCATGTCATGGACTGCTCATCCATAAGGTTAAGCACCATGGGTTGGCACCCACGGCCAACAGGTGGCCACATTGGGGGAGTCTTACCCCTCTGTAGAGGTGCAGTCAATGTATTTTAACGTCCAATCCGACAGAGCGTGTTGAGGAGTTTTGTTGTCAATTGATCTTTCGGACAAGTATCAAAATTCAGTGAGTATGAATTTAATTAAAAATAATTAGTTAACAACTTTGTCTGGAAAATTTGTGTTTTGGATCATAACATTTGCAATAAGTTACCAATCCAGAATTTTCTAAACAGCTACTACGACTCCAGTTGTGTTTGACTTGGTTTCGTTTATTTTCCATGTTTAATGGCATATCAACCATTGCAGGTTATTTAATGAATTATTTGATTAATCATGACTTATATAATGCCAAATCTATCCTTGTAGAAGAACAGTAATGGTACTATTTAACCATAGCTGAGGAATGAAGGGTGCATACCTTTCCCAAGGGTATTAGTCTGAAAGTGAACATAATAGCATGACTGGAGTTTGAACTCACTATAATGTTGCAGTCCAGCACATTAGCCACTATACCGTGAGGACTACCCCTACCATTACAGATCAGAGTAAAGGAATACTAGAATCTCTTGATCTCTAAAATTTGACAATTTATAATCAAATATTTGCAATAAGATACCAATCTAGAATATTTCAATTCCAAATCGAAATTGCAAAATAATTTACAAAAGCACAGATTTGACTGCGAGTAAAAAAAACAACCAGCAGTGTGTGTGTGGGAGTGGGTGGGGGTGAAGGGAAACTCCCATGGCCTTGTCAGTCATTTATTATAAGAAATACCAAATTTTAGGTTTAAAAGTTGATTACCATTAACTTGTACAAAGACAATTGGATGGGGATAGAAAATAATTTTCAAACTCTGGGTGACCCCAATGAAGATAGAAGAAAATAAATAGATAAAGAAAAAACAATAACATAGAACAGGAAATAGAGAAGGATGATGGGAAGGAAGAGATTGACAGGAAGAGGACATGAAAAGTTGAAGATGAAGGAAAAGAAAAAGATATGAAAATGGCCATTGAGAGAAATAAAAATAATGAAGATTGAAAGTGGAGATAGAGTGGAAGGAGGAGTTAAAGTTTGTTTTGGGGATGAGGAGAGAGACTACAAGCATTAGGAAGGGGTAGACATCAGAAAAGAGAGAGAGAGAAGGAAGAGAAGATAAAAAGAGTAGGAAATAGAGAGATAACAAGGAGTTGATGGAAAGTGGGAGGGGTAAAAAGAATGAATGAATAAATGTACAAAGAGAGAATGGAAGTTTGTTTTGGGATGAGGAGAGAACCTATCAGCCTTAGGAAGGGGTAAACATAAAAAAAGAGAGAGGGGAGAGATGAGAGGAGAGAGGAGAGAGATAAGAGGGAGAGAGCAGGAAATAGAGAGATAAATATTTGATGGAAAGTGAGAGGAGTAAAAAGAATGAATGAATGAGTGAAAAAACAAATAAATGTAAAAAGAGAGAATGGAATGAGGAGTTTGTTTTGGGGATGAGGAGAGAGACTACAAGTATTAGGAAGGGGTAGACATCAGAAAAAGAGAGAGAGAGGAAAGAAGAGATAAAGAGGGTGGGTATAGTGAGATAAACTTGAAAATACAAAATAACAAGGTGGGAGGGGGAAAATAATGAATGAATGAATGAGTAAAAATAAATAAATAAGTCTAAAGAAACTGGAGAATTTTGAGAGAAATAACAATAAAAGTTGTGAAAATACAAAACTAAAAAGGAATGATGAAATAAGAGAATGTGGAAGATCCAAAGAAGAGTGAAGGAAGAATCTGTGAAATAAAAGAAAGAAAGAGGAAACAGGTAGAAATTAGAGAAGAGATGAATTGTGGGAAGGGAGGGGGAGGGAATAAGAGATTGGTTCAAAGGAGAAGAGAAAGGAGAGCAAGAAATTTGATAGATTAATGAAGAAAGTATTTTAGGGGAAATAGAAGAAATAAAAAGGGGGAGAAAGAAGAGGAGGGGGGGGATAAGGGCAGGTGTAGAGGTTAAGAAGTGCTTCAAGAGAAAATAGCATGAGAGGAAATTGACATATAAGGAATGAGGAGGACAGAGACAGAGAGAGACAGAGTAAAAAAGAGGTGAAGGGGGTTTGGGGATAAAAAATTAGAATAGAGAGAGAGAGAGAGAGAAGAGAGAGAGAGAGAGAGAGAGAGAGAGAGAGAGAGAGAGAGTAATGGGTAGAAGGCAAAAAATTCTTAGAAAGAAGGGGGGTTGACAAGAAGAGAATTAAAAAAAGGATAAAAATAAAAATAGAAAAAGCTGGATAGGAATAAAGAGAGATACAAGATGAACAGAAAGAGTAAACAGAAAAAGAGAGAGAGAGAAAGACAGAGTAAAAAGAAAGAGAAAGAGAGAGAGAGAAAGAGTAAAAGAAAGAGAGAGAGAGATAGAGAAAGAGTAAAAGAAAGAGAGAGAGAGATAGAAGAAAGAGTAAAGAAAGAGAGAGAGAGAGATAGAGAAAGAGTAAAAGAAAGAGAGAGAGAGAGGAGTAAGAAAGAGAGAGAGAGAGAAGAGTAAAAGAAAGAGAGAGAGAGAAAGAGTAAAGAAAGAGAGGAGAGAGAGAAAGAAGAGTAAAAGAAAAAGAGAGAGAGAGAAAGACAGAGTAAAAGAAAAAAGAGAGAGAGAGAAAGACAGAGTAAAAGAAAAAGAGAGAGAGAAGAGTAAAGAAAAAGAGAGAGAGAGAGAAGACAGTAAAAGAAAAGAGAGAAAGAGTAAAAAAGAGAGAAGAAGGAGAGAAAGAGTAAAGAAAGAGAGAAGAGAGAGAGAAAAGAGTAAAGAAAGAGAGAGAAAGAGTAAAAGAGAGAAAGAGAGAGAAAGAGTAAAAGAAAGAGAGAGAGAGAGAGAGAAAGAGTAGAAAGAAGAGAGAGAGAGAAAGAAAAGAAAGAGAGAGAGAGAATAAAAGAAAGGGAGAGAAAAGAAAGAGAAAAAGAGTAAAAGAAGAGAGAGAGAGAGACAAGAGTAAAAGAAGAGAGAGAGAGAGACAAAGAGTAAAAAGAAAGAGAGAGAGAGAAGAGTAAAGAAAGAGAGAGAGAGAGAGAGAGAGAAGAGTGAGTAAAGAAAGAAAGAGAGAGAGAATGAGTAAAAAAAGAAAGAGAGAGAGAATGAGAAAGAAAGGAAAGAAGAGAGAGAGAGAAAAGAAAGAAGAGAGAGAGGTAAAGAGAAAGAGTAAAAGAAGGAGAGAGAGTAAAGAAAGAGAGAGAAAGAGTAAGAAAGAGAGAGAAAGAGTAGAAAGAAAGAGAGAGAAAGAGTAAAGAAGAGAGAGAGAGAGAGAGAAAGAGTAAAGAGAGAGAGAGAGAGAGAGAGAGAAAGAGTAAAAGAGAGAGATAGAGAAAGAGTAAAGAGAGATAGAGAAAGAGTAAAAAGAAGAGAGAAAGAGTAAAGAGACAGAAAGAGTAGAGAAAGAGAAAGAGTAAAAGAATGAGAGAAAGAGTAAAGAAAGAGAGAGAAGAGTAAGAAAAGAGAGAGAAGAGAGAGAGAGAGAGAGAAAGAGTAAAAGAAGAGAGAGAGAGAAAAAGAGTAAAAGAAAGAGAGAGAGAAAAGAGTAAAAGAAAGAGAGAGAGAAAAGAGTAAAAGAAAGAGAGAGAGAGAGAGAGTAAAAAGAGAGAGAGAAAGAGTAAAGAGAGAGAGAAAGAGTAAAAGAGAGAGGAGAAGAGAGAAAGAGTAAAGAGAGAGAGAGAGAGAAAGAGTAAAAGAGAGAGAGAGAGAGAAAGAGAAAGAAGAGGAGAGAAGAGAAAAGAAGAGAGAGAGAGAGAGAAAGAGTAAGAGAGAAGAGAGAGAAAGAGTAAACGAATGAGAGAGAGAGAGTGAGAGAGTAAGGGAAAGAGAGAGAGAAAGAGTACGAGAGAGAAGAGAAAAGAAATTGTGAGTGAGACAAAAATAGGAAAGAGAGAGACAAGATAAAACAAAAAGTCAGAAAGAAAGAAAGAAGAGAAAGCAAGTAAAATGAACAGAAAGAGAGAAAACATAAGGGGAGAGGAGGGGCGAGAGAAAGGAGAGAATAAAGATAGAGAAAGGAAGAAAAAGTGTAAAAGAAGTAAAGCATAGATGAATAACGGAAATGAAATGAAAAGAAAGAAATTTAAAAAGGAGCTAAAGTCTAAAACAAGATACCCTCACCCCCTCAAAAAAAAATAAAAAAAAATAAAAATAAAGATAAACTAAGTCAAATAAAATAAAATAAAAACTTGATGTAGTAGAAAATTTTCTAAAAGAAAAAGAGAAAAATCCAAGAATATTTCATGGGTCATTGAAAACACTTGAAAATGAAGTATCAATGTTGTGGTTGGGTGAACAGCGTTACTTGTGTAACATTCTGATTGGTTGATCAGGTGACTGGCATGATGAATGAAATTAATTACCCCTGTCAAGTTATATTGTTTCCAAAAAGAAAGATTGAAAATATATTTCTTGTGTTTATTCTATAGAGTAGAGCATAAGAAATTTCCATGGAATACATGCATATAAAAATGATAAGACATAACTAGCAGAACCTGTGGATATACCACAGTATGATATAATTTAATTATTACATTTGACATGTTTACTTTATAGCTATTGCTAAATAGTTCAGTATGTAGAAAGTATAACAATCTTGATGAATTCTCTCTCACTCATTCTTTTCATTATGTTTGATTGAAACAGATTAGCGTTATCGCTTCCACATTCATTAAAATTTAATAAAATTTTGTAGAATCAAGTAAAAATGGGTGCATTTAAAAAAACATTGTCAATCATAAAACAAAACAAACATCTTGGAGGGAACATCATACTTTTTAAATAAGTAATTAATTTTTAAAAAATATTAAATGTTTTATTTTATTTAATTTTTTCTCCAGCCCTCAGGCAATATCTTTCAAAAATTAATTTTTATACTGCTCAGAGGGTTTTTTTTGCTAGTAGAATTAATATTAAATAGGAATACTTGAGACCATTTAACTGAATGCAAGTTATTTGTATTAATACTTACTTGAAGCTATAAGTATTTACCTGATATTATAATAATGTAGTTTAATGTTAAACTGTGGAGATTAAAATAAAATCAAAAGAAAAAAAGAAAGACAAAAATAAATCTCCTATGAGTCTTCACCAGAAGAACACTCCGCACATGTGCGAGAAAAAAGGACCCACTTCCAACCCCCAAGATAATCTCTCAGCATTCTAGTTTATGCCTTAACTGTGTCTAGTCACTACTATTGGCCAGGGAGATATTTCCTTGTCACTTGGTGGCTGTGACCGGTGAATAAAGCCAGTCATAAAACCACCTTCTGTCTTTGTCTCTTTTTCTTCCCTTGAATTCCTTCTTTTTCTGCGTGACCACCAAATAAGATGGGGTTAAAAGCAAAACCCTAAGAATACGCACCAAGAATATCCAGCTACCTTTAAACCTTAAAATACAAAACCTCTTGCCACCCCATAAAACCCAACACTCTAGTTTTGTGGTTAAAGTTGTGGTTTTTGGGGAAGAGTTTTTCTTTCTTTTTTTTCATTTTTTATTCCTTCTGATCTTTTTTTTTCTAGTGGGTTGGAGTGGGGGGTTGAATAGAGACTGACAAAAGAAATGTATGCATGGGTTCTTGGTCGGTTTGATGGGAAGAAGAAGAAGTTTCGATAGTCTGAAAATTGAAATACCGCACCAACTCAAAAAAAAAAAAAATTAAAAAGTGGAAGAAAAAAAGAAGAAGGAAATAGTGCCAATCCTGACAATAACAGCGAACAAATATCTCAAACAGCTTGTCAAAGATTTGACGCCACCCACCCCCATCCTCATCCCAACCAATTTGATGCAAACGAGTGAGTCCGGATCATGATCCTTAGACGTTTGCAGATGGATTGCTTGAAGAAAGAATTTACCACTACCAAAATGGAACTGACATACAGCAAAAGTTGAGAACAAATTTTTTGTAATTTTTTTATTTTTATCTTTATTGCTTTTTGTTTTTGTTTTTGTTTGACAACTGATAGGTTGGGGCTTGAGGGTTTAAGGTGTTTGATGGTGACTAGTCAAAAGTGTTCAAAATAAAGCAAAACATAATGAGTATTTATTTATAATAGTGCGGGCATTGTCACTAAAATGTCTTGAGTGACTAATTTTAGCTGGGTCAGTGATCCAGCCCCACCCCATCACTGATCTTGGTTTTTCAATTTGGTTTCAAGGAGAAAAAATTTCTAAATGTGGAGACGGGAAGAAGGAAAATTAGATATGAATGAAATTTAATAAAAATGGAAAGAGTTGAAAAATAAAAAAATACATAATATAGAAAAAGACAATTGAAAGGAAAAATGAGTTGTTGGGAAAGTGGCGAACGAGTGGTGGAAGAGT
>CM042148.1:112956138-112991138 GCA_023376005.1 Doryteuthis pealeii
TATTAGAACATTACATTTAAATTACTCTAACTTATAGAATAAAACAATTTCCAGTACAGTTTGGAACTGAATGATAATTTTGTTAGATCATTATTAATCATCAAGTTATGCCATCAGCATGGATCTTCATGATTTTTCCTTGCAACCTAGTTGTCTTTCCTAGGCTAAAGAGCCTAGTCTGCCCTACTATTTACCCATAACTGGGGAGAAAGAAAAAAAATAGTGTCATGCCTTTTCCAAGGGCATTAGCACTAAGTAAAATACAAAGAGCATCTTTCAGAGATGGAGACCTTGTATAATTTATGAACTTCTTCAAAAAGTTGTAAAATGAATTCTAAACTGCTTTGTATTATTTGGATTATTCAGAGTATTGTCCTCATCTTTATTGTTATATGCACAATATTTCAGTCAATTTGCCCTCCCCACTTCTTCAGGTGTTTCTTGTTGTAATTAGGAGCCTTCATGGAACTTTGAACCAAACCCTTTATTTAATCCACAGGGGGTAGACTGTTAACCATGACTGGGTACAAGTGTTAAGCTATGTTAAGTTTTCTATGTTATTATCACCCTTGGCAAGGATTGAACCTGCAGCCTAGAGATGATTGTCACTTGGAACTGTATTAACTCAACCCTTATATCTGTTGCGCCATCAACACCCGAAGAAGGCAGGACACATTGACCGAAATGTGTATATAACAATAAAGATGATGACAATCATCCAAATAATCCAAATTATCAAGCCTCATCTCAAAAATTCAGAGAAACTGTAAACTGTTTGTTGATTGGAAAGAAACGTTTTTATTTTATTTTCTGAATGGCCAGAAAAACAAAATGATAAAGGAAATTCAGTTTCTTGTAAATTATTTTTGCAGAGAATTCATGATTGAACATAAGACAGTATAAAGTTGTCCAATTGTTAAATAATTCTGTTCAAACTGATTCCAATAAATGTCATCTTGAACTGCAAACATTGGTTCCAATCATTTACAGAGAGAATTTATTGACCCAAATTAAAGAATTTTATCTTGAGAACAGATTTTTCTTCATTTACTTAACTGAAGACATCAAGTAATGCAAAAATAATTGATTTGGTTAGGTTAGTTAAATTAAGAATAGGTTAGGTTAATTTAAGAATAGGTTAAATTGATTTACCTAGATAACAATGGTTGTAATGTTTTAATGCTATTTTTTTCTCTGTGCAGAAAATACATTTATCTCAGTTTAACTAAGTAATGACATCAACTTAGTCAAGTATAAGGTAGGGGCTAATGAAATCATATCATCGAAACCATGGTAGACCCATAAATTTTTCCCACTATTACTACTACTAGTAATTTAATAACAAAATTTAATAAGAACACATAAAAAGATTACACTTATTTTAATTATATTTTAATTGGTTTCTATATAAAAATCATTCATAGGATTGATTTTAATACATTGGAGAATAAAACAATAATATTAGAGATCAATATCACCAAGTTATTATTCATTAAACCTGGTTTTCTTAAAACCAGAATGCAAATTAACAATGTCATATATTATGTAAACCTTTATTTCTTAGTAATATATAAGACACATCACAGGATTTTAAATGCACTAATAATATGGGCTGTTTTGAGGCAAAACTAACTATGATTTTCATGTATTAATGATTTTGACTATAAACTAAATACTTATTGATAAGCTTATGCAATTCCTGAGGGTATTGTGATGTAAGTAGTGACAGTTTCATTTACAGGCAGAGAAATACCGAATCTCCATTATAATAAGATATATATATATATATATATATGTGTGTGTGTGTGTGTGTGTGTGTGTGTGTGTGTGCGCGTCATACCTTAAAAAGTATGGCCATCAAAAAGTGAACAATATATTTGCGGAAATAAAGTAAATATACTTTTGAAGGGGGGGGGCTTAGAAATTTGTGGCAACAGGAATGGTCTATGCCAGGAGCTGTGATTTACCCTTATTTCATCTCAAGTTGGAATTTTTATTTTAAAAGCCCTGCCCTTCACCTTCCTTTGGTGCACACCCCCAGTCCCCACCATCATACACCTCATGCGCATCTCTCAGCCACTGAAATATGAGAAAATATTTCAACAAATATTTGGGATGGGTTGCCCCCTTACAAAACTGCTTACCTTCTAACTAGCTCAAAATATCCACAAGATCAAACATACATAGAACTACACTCAGGTATACATGCATGCACTTGTATACACATAATAACCTCAACATATATATATATATATATATATATATACACACACACACAGACACACACACATACTGTATATAACTTGAAAATTCTGTACAAAAAGTGATGGGTACCTAATTATAAAAAGGTATGAATACCTTCTTACATGTACATACATAGTGGGTTCAAAAAGTATCATGATAGAATGAACTATTAATGAAAAGTTAATTTTCTTCAAAATAGTTTCCTTGGCATTCAGCACACTTATTCCAGCGAGTTTTTACTGGTCAGTGCACCTTTGAAATGTCTTAATATAGTGTGAGGCTGTTCTGTCATATTTCTTTTAACGTCCTCCATAGTTTTATATCTTATCTTGAGATGAATTTTCGGTTTTGAAAATAAGACAAAGGTTGGAGAGAGTTAGTCCCCTTGTTATTCAGACATTCCAGTGAGTTTTCTATTGATCAGAGCACCTGTGAAACACCTTAATATTGTATGAAGCAGTCCAATCATATTTCTTTTAATTTCCTTCATAGCTTCAAATTTTAAAATTGAGATGAATTTTCAATTTAGAAAACATGAAAAAAATGATGCAAAATTATTCCAGTGAGTTTTCCATTGGTCATAGCATTTCTGAAACTCATCATCTGATATGTTGTAAAGAAGAAAACAAAACAAGCATGTTGAAGGATCACCCAAAACAATTCTCAGAAATGAAAGAGACAGACAGACAGAAAGTGTTCAAAAAGTGTTGAGATTAAGTCACGGAAAGACAGAAAGAGTTTAAAAAGTATTAAGACCAAATCAGACAGACAGATGTTCAAAAAGTATTGAGACTCAGTTGGTATCCACCAAAACTGAATGGAATAAAAATAGTCCTCCTTGACATTCAACATAGATATCCCACTGAGTTTTACATTAGTCAAAGCACCTCAGAAACTCCATTTTTAATGTCCTTAGCACCCTACAAATCTTATTCTTGAGAAGAATTTTCAGTTTGGTAAACAAGAAAAAGACAAATATAGCTAGTTCTAGATAGTGTGGAAGGTGCTGCAACTGAATTGCCCAATCGTGTGTTATGTTAAAAACATTTAATTATAAAAGTATTGATCAATTCTAATGGCATATCAAGCTGTCTAGATTATTTTATGCCTAGAAGGTTAGAGAATTGCATTCCTTTTATATTCATAATTCCATTTTTTGTGTTGTTTGTTATGTTTTTTTTTAAAGTTTCTATTGGGCCTATGATGTTTATTAAAATAGCAATCTTAAACAAATCTTAGAAACAACACCCCACAAGAAAGCAACTGTATGGCCACTTGCCACTTATCACACAAACCATCTAAGAGAGATGAACAAGACATGCTGGACATTGCTAGAAAAGAAAGAATGAACACATAAGTGATGTTCTCCTATTGAGACCAACACATGGACATGACTGTAGGCCATCCAGCGAAGACCTACATTGACCAGCTCTGTATGGACACTGGATGTTGGGAAGAGGACCTTCTGAGAGCAATAAATGATAGGATGTTTGGCAAGAGATTGTCATGCTACTAGCACAACATGATGAGGATGATGATATTTTTTATTATGTTATAAATTGGCATTGACCATTCTAGACAATTAGACATTATCCCTTTGTTGTATAAGTTACTCAGTTATGCACATTTTAATTTTTAAAATCAAAAACATCTACAACTATAATCTTTATACATTTTCAGAGATCTTGATATTAGAAATTAATTATACAAGATAGGTTACAAGGTAGGAGTTAGACGGCTTTACTTGGGACCCATACATTTTCGAGGGGACTCATTCAAAGCAAATATGTGTGTCCCCGGATGCACTAAATCAAAAAACTATCAGCACCACAACATTCTTTTAATCCCATCTTATATACTGATATAAATGAATTTACCTGTCTCTAATAAACTGGATGACTTCTCTGGCCTTTTTTTGGTTTTTTTTTTCTTGTCTATCTTTAACTTGTTGGAAAATATAGCATTTGCTCAACCTGATAAGATGAATGTGTTGCTCCCCAGCTCTTCTTCTACAATCAGAGTGAAGTACCTATACCCATGAGAATCTATCTATTATCTATTTATCATTTTAAACAATTTTATAATAAAATGTTATTCTTTGAAATCATAGCTGTTTTATCTGCATTTTCTTTTTTATATACATCATATAGTTTTTAAAATAAACATGGAATTTCTACAGATCAAGAAATAATACTGATTCTAAGCAGAAATACCAATCAATGTAAAAAGATTTTTTATGGGAACTATTATATATATATATATATATATATATATATATTAATAATGGAGATTCTCTTTCGGTTTTTGTCTGTAACAAAAATTATGTCACTGCTTATGTCACATTACCTAAAATCGTCATAACATAGAATAATTACACTCAAAGTTTGAACAGACAACATTAGACAGTCCTCATTGTTTTTTAAAACAAGTTTTAATAAATATATGATTGGTATTATGTATCTATATATAGTTTGTTTTATTTTTATACATATTTAAAGTTTACATTTCAAATTATTTTATTTTTAAATCCTTTAATGAACTTGATGATTTTACTTACTTAGGGTACAAACTCGCTGACATTGAATTTTTTACTCCCATCCCTCAGGCAATATGTTTAAAAAATCTGGAGGGCGTTTTTTATTTTGTACTAGTATATATAAAGGAACAAAGAATAATTAAAAGAAAATGAATACCTGATAAATTAAATGCATTCAATATGAATATGATATTTGTGTCAAAGAAAAAAATGAATTTCATAACTGGATTAAACTCTAATACAAACCTGAAAAATATTGATATGAGTTATACATAATACTAGTTTATTAATGATTATATAATATATATATATATATATATATAGTTATATAGTTGGGCCTATTTATTTTAGGCATTAATCTTCATCATTTAAAGTTAATAACTCATGTTTCAATATCTAGATATTCTAATCAAAATCTTTTTGAGTCACAATTTTGAAGTTAATTCTTTTTTTAATTTAAAATTTGATGATTGTTTTGAAAATAAATTATATTTAGATTTTCTTCTAAGCATAAATATCTTTTGTAATCTCCGGTTTTAAAGAAATCACAATTGACACAATCAGAGTTTTGTAATCATTTATTTTCATTTCCATTTGAACTTCAATAAAATTGGAATTCTTTCAGATTTTTCATTGTTAAATGAGAATTTCAAATTGCCAAAGCTGATTTTTGATTTAATTATTTTCTATTTTTATTTAGCTTAATGATATTTAACTGATCACATTTTTTCTACAAACCATTTATTAGGGATATATATATATATATATATATACACACACACAAGGTATGTCAAAAAAGTATTAAGATTTTTGGTACTTTTTGACCTACCTTGTATTCTGAAAAAAAAAAAAAAAAAAAAAAAATCCATTCATTCTTCATTTCTAGCATGCTAAATACAGCTTTAAACTTGGTACATTTTAGACACACCTTGTATTCTGAAAAAAAAATTAAGGAATGAAACTTTTTTTTTTCAGAATACAAGATGTGTCAAAAAGTACAAAAAATTTTTAATATTTTTTGACAAACCTTGTGTGTGTGTGTGTGTGTGTGTGTGTGTGTATATATATATATATATATATATATATATATATATATATATACTAGCAGGACCTGCAGATATACACAGTATGATGATTTAATTATTACAATGTTTTATATGTTTACTTAAGAGCTATTGCCAAAATAGTTCGATATGTAAAAAGTATAATAATCTTGATTTAACTCTCTTCCACTAATTTTTCATTCTTTCTCTTTTTTTTCTTTTCATTATTTTCAATTAAAACAGATTAGCAATATCACTTCCATGTGCTTACCCCTTCTCACTATCTTTCCTCTAATCAGTATTTAGCTGATGTGATGACACTCATCAAAAATAAGAATTCAGCGAAAAAGCAACACCAGATAATCAGGATCTACATTTTTGCACTTCATCTTGGATGAGTTGGACAGTCATTTTTAAACCAGTGGGCGTTTTAAGATGATAACAGTCATACAATTAAGGAAAACAAGTGTATATATATATATATATATCAACATTAAGTTGAGGTGACAGCATGGATTCCTTGACTATTTTTTCCCTATCTATCATTGCTCCTGGCAGGTCCTCAACTTGGCATTCTATGTCCAAACACAGATGTCGATGTAAGTCTTTGCTGGTTAGCTAACACTGATGTGTCCACTGGAAATGTTACTTCTGAGTTCGTCCTTACTTCTCCAGCAGTAAATTAAAACTATAAGATATTTCCCCCATGAGGCAGTTGATGCACACTTATACTTGCAAAATCTATTAATTTAATAGAATAAATATTCTTAAGCTTAATTGTCCTTTATGGAGGCACGTTGTGTAATGGTTATCATCATAGGAAATGGATTTGTCAACCCAAGTTCAAATCCTGGACAAGGCTGTTTGCATTTCACATAGTGCAAATACCCTTGGGAAAGCTATGCATCCAACTACTTATCCTCCAGCAATGGGTAAATAGTAGGGCAGACTTGGCTCTTTAACCTTGGCTAAACAACTAGTCTAGGAGAAGGAAAACTGAATTCAAACCTGTTAAACTCTGCCTAAGAAATTGGTCTTGTGTCCCATCCTACTTGTACGGATGCGTTGAGTAAATATATATATTCAATGTTGGTATTCTTCTCTCTATATCTGTTGAAAATTAATAGTAGGCGTTACTTTTGGAGCATCCCCTCATATACGTCTATTTCTTCTTTCTCTTTATTTGTTTATCTATTTCTAACATTTTTTGGGGCAAATAAGAACTATAGAATATTTTTTCCCTTGAGGCAGTTGATACTTTCTTGTATTTGTAAAATCCATTAATTCTATAGAATAAATATCCTTAAGCTTAAATGTCTTTTATGGATCCAGTTTGCAGCTTCTATATTTGTCGGATTCTAAAAATAGATAAACTACTCTGAAGACAAAAATATCCGTCCCCTCCAAAGTAATAAAGCAAAGAATTTTTCAAAGGAGGGATGCCAAAAATGCCAAGAAATATCACAATCTTTGAGGATACAATAAAATGAGAATGGGCCAAAAAGAACCATTAAGACAAAAAAAAAAAAACAGGAACATTTGCAGACCCAGAAAAATGTAATGAAGAAATAATTACACCAGTCTTAATTCCAATCAGTTAGTGTACGTAATATCACTTTCAGTAAAAAGAGCTCTTAGGATTTTTATGTAGGTTTTTACCCAACCCATTCACTATGGGTGGGATGCGACACAAGGTCACAAATATGGGGCATTTAGCAAGGCTCAAACACAACAACTGCATTGTGGAGAGGAGGGTCTGCTGCTTGGGCAATAGCACATCCTCCATATTAACCTGCCCAGGCTACGTAGATCAAAGAAAATTTTTTTTTTTTTAATTTGGACACTATGCCATTGTCTTTTGCAGATAGAAGGATGCCAATATTTACCCAACCCATTCACCATGGGTAGGATGCAACACAACATCACATATATGGGGAATCTAGCAAGGCTCGAACTCACTATTCAATAATAGGTATTTACTTAAATGGGTAGGATGTGACACAAGTCACAAATATGGGGTATCCAGTAAAGATTCAACTCGTTATTCATTAGTAACAGATCAGTGAGACTAGATTGCTAACCATTACACCATGATAGGACACCCTAGATATTTACCCAACCGGTTCACCATGAGGAGGATGTGACACAAGTTCATAAATATGGGGCATCTTGTGAAGATCTAACTCATTCATTTCTAATGGATCTGCGAGAGTAGCTTACTAACCATTACACTATGTTAGGACACCCTAGGTATTTACCCAACCCATTAGCCATGAATAGGATGTAACACAAGGTTACACGTATGGGGCATCCAGCAAGGACCAAACTCACTATTCATTAGTTATGGATCTGTGAGACTAGCTTGCTAAATATTATGCCACAAAGTAATGCCCTCATAGGATTTTATATATACTAGCAAATTTATGCACCCTCTGGGTGCAAGTTTTTAAGTTTTAATATAATAAAATATCATGTTAAATTAGAAAGGCTAATAAAACTAAATAAGAATGCAGACAAAAAGATTTGGAACAGAGGGGGTATTATCGAAAAATAGAACAGCTTTGAAACTAACTCTTCCTTCATTTTCCCTTACTCCCGTCTTTCATTGGTAAATTTTCCTAATTTAACTCTTTACTTAAAATAGGAAGTAAAGGATAATATTACAGTTATTTCTTCTTCTTAATGAATTTCTTTTAAGATTTATCCCAGAGATCTTTGCTCATATTCAATAAGATAAAACCAAACAATTAGAAATCAATAATACTTAGCATATATTTATTAAAATCAATTTTTAAAGATCAATATGCAAATTAGCCTTCCATTCACACTGTAAACCACTATTTTGTTGTATATATAAATACAATTGCGTATTATTAGTACGTAGATATGGTCAACAGTCTTAATAATATAAAATAATTTTATTATTCATTGAGGTTTAAATAAAAATAAAATCATGGAGAATGTGATGTAAATAACTAAGGGAACTGTGAATTGAGTAGTAATATAGTTTCAGTTACAGACAGACAAACACATAATCTTATTATAATGGAGATTGTGGGTTTGTATGTCTGTAACTGAAACTATTTTACCATTCAAGTCACAATTTCCTTTGTTATTTACATAACATTCTCCATGATTTTATTTTTATTTAAACCTCAATTATTAATAAAATTGTTTTACATCATTAAGACTCTTGACCATATCTACATACTAATAACATGCAATTGTATTTATATATACAACAAAATAGCGGTTTACAGTGTGAATGGAAGGCTAATTTGCATATTGATATTAAAAATTTGATTTTAATAAATATATGCTTGGTATTATTGATTTCTAATGGTTCGGTTTTATCTTAATGGACATGAGCAAAAATCTCGGGAATAAGTCTTAAAAGAAATCCATTAATTAGAAGAAATAACTGTAATATTATTCTTTACTTCCTATTTTAACTAAATAGTTAAATTAGGAAAATTTACCATTGAAAGACGGGAGTAAGGGAAAATGATGGAAGAGTTAGTGTCAAAGTTGTTCTATTTTTTAATCATACCCCCTCTGTTCCAAATATTTTTATCTGAATTCTTATTCAGTTTCATTAGCCTTTCTAATTTAACATGATATTTTATTATATTAAAACTTAAATACTTGCACCCGGAGGGTGCATATATTTGCTAGTAAGATTAAAGTATATCTATGTGACAATTTTTTTTTTCTAATGGTAGTGTTGAAACTCTTGAACACTAAAGCATTTCTTTTTCTTCAAAACGTCATCCATTAGCATAAACCAGCCTACATATGATTCCCCTGGGGGTTGAGATCTGGTGACTGCACAGGCCAACTCAAAATGTTGTTATTAAATTCAGTTTTTCCTTCTCATAGATTGGTTGCCATACCATGGTTAAAGAGCCTAGTCTGCCCAACTATTTTACCCATAGCTGGAGGAAGAATAATAGGATCTATACTAAGAGTATTAGCGCTATGTGAAATGCAAACAACCATGTCTCAGATTTGGCCTCAGGTCACAGTGTCCATTTTCCTATGATGATAACCATTACACAATGAGTGCCTCCAATCCAAGTATGTATACTTACCAACCCTTCCAAATGATTAGGATGTACATGCACAGATTCACATATATTTAATGCCGACAAAATTTTAAAATAAATTAATTCTTAATGGATACTCAATTATTTTTATAAACACACTTTTCTATTTAACCCATAGATGGGACCCTAACAGGTACTACCACTCTGGGTCAGAGTAGACCAGGTAGCAATGGTCATGAAGCTGTGTTCCACATTCCCCAGATCTGCAGAACTGGAGCCTCACCATCAGATAGAGTTTAACATCATACCAAGGACACTAAGACACTCATGGATACTCAATTATTTTTATAAACACATTTTTCTATTTAACTCATAGATGGGACCCTAACAGGTACTACCACTCTGGGTCAGAGTAGACCAGGTAGCAATGGTCATGAAGCTGTGTTCCACATTCCCCAGATCTGCAGAACTCGAGCCTCACCATCAGATAGAGTTTAACATTATAACAAGGACATTAAGACACTCATTCGCCACTTTCTAGCACATCTAGGATAAAAAGGATTGGGGCGTGACATAAGGGCAATAGGGCTAGGACAATCATATAGGTGCTAGATCTTGACATGATTGATCTGAGGGGGCCTCTCTGACTGCCCATATAGCCTAGGTAAGGGCCAAAGTAGAGTGTTGCATGTCATGGACTGCTCATCCACCAGGATTCCGTCAAGCATCACGGGTTGCTACCAACGACCAACAGGTGGCCCCAATGAGAGAGGGGCATCTTACCCCTCTGCAGAGGTGCAGTTGGTGTATTCTAAAGCCCCAGCTGACAGGGTTTTGAAAAGACTGTAACAGCAAAGAGTTATGCTGTAGCTGTCTTCAATGAAAATACCATTGTCTCATTCATCATTTGAAGTATCAGGTTTTTAAAGTTTTGGTATGCAAGGGATGAAGATTGTGGTTTTCACTCTGCACGCCTCTTTATAGGGGGGGGGGGTGCATTTGACAAATGCAGTAGACAGCAAGTTACAGGAGTTTTGATGCACTTACTTTCAAAATATAGGTGAGTCTCTGTGGCATAGTAGATAACATGTTGGATTGTGACATCTTTGTAAATGAGTTCGAACTCCAGTCATGTTGACTGTGAAACCATAATTTTGTGCAAACCAATAATCATAGACAAAAAAAAAAAAACAAAAAGAAAAAAGAGTGGTTCAAAATAGAAGAATGGATATAACAACACAGCAACTAAATTCAATTGATATTTTGCCTCGGTATTTAGTGAGGCTTCCTAAAGACAAATGGATTTAACTCTTAACACCTGTTGAGAATTTTCTAAGTCCAGAGCCTCATTCCTATAAGGGCTTATAAAAAAAATGGTTAAAAATGGCCTTTTTATTTAAAGTTACCTGTTATTTCCCTTAAATCAAAGACTTCTAAATATGTTTAATATTACATTTAAATAAAGGCTATCATTTGGGGTAGATTAGGAAAATAAATGGGACTTCTGGCTGAGTGGAATGAGGTGGTATAGGACTTTAAGAGTTAATCAATCCTTCACTCCTCCAAAAAAAAAAAAAAAATAGAATAACAATAAATAAATGCAATGGAACATTGAAGATATAATAATTATAACCAAGGAGGTACTCATGTGTAATGGTTATTGGCATAGAAAATGGATATGGCAAACCGAGGTCAAATCCTGGACACTGCTTTTCGCTTAGGACTAATATGGAACCTATGGGTACAATCCTAGTGTAGACTACTAGGCTCTTTAAACTATAACATATTTTAGAGAGTGTAGAGATTTGTGGGGTGATTATCATTCAGCTGTGTTGAAAGCTGAATATGTTGTGAGGATCCAGACTTGGTAGGTTGTTTAAATATTAGATTGGACTATTTCACTTGAATCCTGATTTGCTGTTGATTTTAAAGTGGACTCTTTCATCTATATAAACTGAACATTTGACTGTGTTAAACTATTTAGTGAGAGCATATTTGGTTACATTCTCTTTTCTTTTTGTCTGATTACTGGATGCTAGTAACACCCTTCCCATAGAGGTGAGTATGAAGTTTTATTCTACAGAGAGGTTTCTTTTTCTTCAAATTATTTACATTGTCTTAAATTCCTGATATTTATTTTGCTTTCAACAATCAAAAATGAAGATAGAATTAAAAATAATAAAAATCATGTGCAAGTCATGAGCACTTTCAAAATGTTGCAGTAGAAATTTGGAGTAGAATATAAAGGATAAAATTTAAGTGAAGATTATAAAATCAGGTAGGATTAGGAAAATGAAGAATTGTATTAGTTAAAATTATTATCAATAATAAATTGTCATTTGTGTTTATTATACTGGATCAGATTTAGGCTGAAATAAAGTGCTTCCCAATTAATTCAGCAGCCAAATTGGATTCCATATATATATATATATATATATATATATATTATATATATGTTGAAAGGAAAAATAGAAGAAAGAAAATGCTGAATGGATAAAATTTATTTTATTTATTTTACTGACATGTGTTTTTGTCCAGGAGTTTTTCCATGCACATATGCACTCTATCTATTATTATTTTAAATACAAAATAAAATAATAATAATAGAAAACTCAAAAAAACTTTTAGTATACAAGGAATAATAGCCTTCGTCAGAGTAAATTCTTTGGTGTTTTTTTGGTGTTATTTTACTTTGTATTTAAAATAATAATAGATAGAGTACATATGCACATGGATAAACTCCTGGCCAAAACACGTGTCAGTAAAATAAATAAAATAAATTTTATCCATTCAGCATTTTCTTTCCTTACCGTTGGATTCGCTTCCATTTTTAATTTATATATATATGTATATTTTAATATTTTGTAGATAATATGGGTGCTACATTTGGAAGTAGAAATTGCTCAATATCATTGATAAAGTATTTATATTTAAGTTAAGGTAATATGAATATGGATTCCACACCTGATTATTCCATTTTCTCGCCTGTGTGATCTTCAATTATATAGGCGAGAAACTGTCAGTAAACAGGTGTTGACTCCATGTCCACACTACCTTAAATTTTTATAATATATATATATATATATATACGAGGTGTGTCATAAAAGTGCCGAGTTTGAAGCTGTATTTATCAAGACAGAAATGAACAATGAATGGAATGTTAATTTTTTCAGAATACAATGTGTGTCAAAAAGTACAAAAAATCTCAATACTTTGTATATATACATATATAAAAAGAAAATGGAAATAAATCCAACATTAAGTAAGTATAGAAATATGAAAAAATATATATTCGGAAGATGTTTTTATCTATAAATGAATAGTTCTGTCTACATGTGAACATTTTGGTTTATATATGTATATTGTATATATCAACCATCATCAGGACAATATTAAGGCCAGACTTCATGAAGCTCTTACAAAAAATGTTATTTTCAAGCAAGATGAAGTGAAAATGATAAATTTATTTGGTTAACATTAACAGAATTCTTTTTTCTTTCTTTTTTTCAAAATGCAGTTACGTCATAGTAGGATTTGGAAAACGTTTTTTTATAATATCTTGGATTAACAGGAATTAATTTAAATCCTTTGTAAATTCTTTCTTCTGGAATATTCATTTGCACTTTTCTTTTTCTCACATTTTTCCTACAATATCATTCCTTGATTTCATTTTTCTTTTCATCTTCATCCTTTCTATCCACATCATTCCCATTTTGGCACCTTTGCCTTTTATTCTCTACAATAATTTTCTTCATTTTTTTCCCCTCTGTCTAAAGATTTTTCTTCTTTTTATCAGTCGGTTTTTAGTTCCTAAGAAATTGGGAAGATATAACTGTATATTTATGTTCCTTATATAAGTAAAGTCAAGTCGTCGGGGTGGCTGAAAGTCAGTATCAGCCAGACAGCGAGGGAATCTATCCCCATTTCACTAGCACTAGACCAAGGAGATTGGTTTTTAGCGTCTGAGGTGGAGCGCCACACCTACGATCAGCTCCTGACTTTACCACTTAGATCCCTATGCTACTCATAAGCAGAGTTGGGCCGGTATCGAAACAGGAACCTTGAGGTTCCCAGCTGAACACTGGTTCCTTATATAGTTTGTTTTATTTTGGCTTTTTTCTTTTTATGTCTACTCTTTCTTTCTTTCTTTCTTTCTCTCTTTTCTTGCTCTTTTTTCTTCTATTTCTTTTTTTTTTCTTTCAAAATCTTTCTCACTCATTTTCCTTCTTGCTCTTTTTTCTTCTATTTCTCTTTCTTTTTTGTTTCTAAATTTCTCACTCATTCTCCTTAATTCCTTTTTCTCTTAACTCATTTACTCTCTCTGTCTCTCTCTCACTCCCTCTTCCTGTTTCCTCTTCTATCTTTTTCCTTTATATCATCACTCTTTCTTGCTCTTCTTTCTTCTTCAATTCCTCTTTTTCATTCTCCTTAAATCCTTTTGCTCTTAACTTATTTACTCCTTTTTAGAATCTCCTTTACTCTCTCTCCACCTCTTCTTCTGTTTTCTTTCCCCTCTCCCTAATATCAACATCATCTTCTTTCACGCTCTCTCTCTCTCTCACACCCCCTCTTTCTGTTTTCCTCACCCTACCCCCTATCATCAACATCTTTCCTTCACTCTCTGAAAATTTAGAACTTGCATCTGTTTCTTTTTAGACTGATCCTCCCAACCACCAATAACAACAACAACAGATAGCATGTTAATAAACCAACAAATTAGACTTTACTTCATTTGTTTTACCCAATCACATTCTCTCTCTCTCTCTCTCTCTCTCTCTCTCTTAGACTTTTCACTTCTTCTTCTTCTTCTTTTAGTTTCTTGTCTATCTTCTAAGATCAAAAGTAAGATAAAACTCTTGAACAATTACTATATCTCAAGAAACTATCTATAAACCAGCCCAAAACTGCAATTGCAATCTATTTTCAATTTTTGGCAGACTCTAATGAAATGTTCCTGCTGAGAAAGATGTTTTTGAAGCACAAAGAACTATTTCTTTCTTTCTCCCTCTCTTTCTCCCCCCTCCCCCCCTTCAGGTTCGGATCTAAATATAAATGTCAAAGCTTGTCGTTCAAACTATCCATAAACTAATGCAGCTGGAGATTTGTCACTCAAAACTCATTATTTTCAACTTTGTAATAAAAGATAATCCTTAATTTTTTTTCTCTTCTTTTTTTTTTGTGTATTTGATGAAGAGGCTTATCAAGCAGATCTCTTACTTTTTTTATCCAATAAAATTCTATCGTAAAACCAGTTGATACACAGATCCAGTTGTTTATGGTATAGATTTTTAAGAAATCATTATTTAATTAGTATCATTGTAGTTAGTTTTTTTTTTTTTTAACTCATGTTATAGGTAAGATTTATTAAACCAAATGCATCAAACTCGTGTAATCTAGCCCCCCCCCCCCCAATCTGCACAAGTGTCAAATGCTCCCTATAAAGCTGGCTGAAAATCATACTCTGCATCCTTTGCCTACCAGGACTTTAAATGCAGCTATGGGTTAAATAGTGTCATTACGAGGTGCTCCGCCTCAGCAGAACCAATCTCTGTGGTCTAGCACTAGCAAAAAGAGGATAGACTCCCTTGTTATTATGTTCACTTTTGAACTAATACTCGTTGGAAAGGTATAAACCTCTTCATCCCACCAGCTATAGGTTAAATAGACCTATGTAGTAAATGTCAATATGCACATAGGAAAGGCATGAACTGCTATAAACAGATTATTGATCATATGGAAATCTGATATCAATAATAAGATAAAGTGAGGGTTCTTCCAAGTTGAAGTCATATCAGTGTTACTAAAGTCCAAGTGGTGCAGCCATACAGTAGCACTGAAACGAAACAGAAAAAAAGCTATATGAGAACTACACAAAGATGCAGCGTGCTGCCTTGAACAAGTCCTGGAAGCAGCACTCTACAAGAAAGCTGTTGTAAGGCCACTTGCCCCCTATCACCCAAGCCATCAAAGTAAAATAAACAAGGCATAGTGGATACTGCTGGAGAAGCAAAGACAAATGCATACGTGAAACTTTCCTGTGGACACCTAGACAAGGGCACACCAGTGTAGACTGATCAGTAAAAACTTACATCAATCATTACTGTGCAGATTCTGGATGCTGTGCAAAAGACCTGCCAGAGATTGATTGTAATCATAACTATATTTTCAATGTTCCATTGTAATCTTCTTTATATAATACTTTTTATTAGACTATAATAATCATTTGTTTGCTTAGTTATCAAGTATTCCTATCTGATACAAATAATTTATACATAAGGTACTTATTCTTATTTAATTAAAAAAAACATGTTTTTACACAGTTATATGGTTTCAAGTAACATAGTTCTTTATAAACAATTTTATCTTCAATTAACTATGAGGGTGGGGAAAAAAAGTAATGCCATTTTCTTTGTATTAAGTGAAGTTTTTTTTCTTTCTTTTCAGGTTTTTAGACTCACAAGGAGGCTCAGAGCAAGAATCCGAGAGGTAAGACCCCACTTGCCAATTGACAATGACAATGCTCCACTAAACACAAGCATCAGGACAAAGGAGACAATCATCTCATTTTGTTAGACAACTTTACCGCATTCTCCATACTCACCACATTCTCCATACTCAAACTATCATCTCTTCGGCCCCATGAAAGAGGGTTTGAGAGGCAAACATTATTCCAGTGACGAGGAAGTGATATCTGTAGTGAAGAAGTAGCTCAAAGAACGATCAACAGAATTTTATGGAGAAGGGATACATGCTCTCATTTGAAGGTGGAACATTGCTATTGAGAGAAACGGTGACTGTGGAGAAGTAGTGATGGGATCCAACGAGGACCAGCTTCATTTTGATGTAATACATGTTCCTGTGTTGGTAATTATACCTATCCTAAACAAAATGGCATTACTTTTTGACTAATCCTAATATCTTTCATACAAATAATTTGCATACAGTTTAATAATTTCAAGTATTCTTATCTAACATTAATAATTCTATTTAACAATGATGATTATATTTGCTCACAGTTATTTTTTATATATTTCTAGGGATTAGAATAAAATCTAATAAAAAATAAAAATAACACTCTCCCAGGAGCCCTCAGACAGGAAGAAGCCTCTGGGCATGCAACAGAGAACAGGCCTTTCCTGGCTCCAAAAGGAACCCTCAACCATTTGGATGCACACTTTGACTGGGAACAGACGCTACAATTGGCATAGGAAGGAATTTCCTCTCCATGAAATAACAATGAACCTAGAATTAAAGTCTGAAACTTAAAAGTGCCTTTTGTCTTTGTCTTTTCTCTTCTTTTAATTCCTTTAAATCAGCACAACAAATTTAGTTGGAAAGATTTATAAACACACAATGGGTAATATTTATGGTTACAAACATCCCTTACATACATATTTATACACATATATCTATTAATAATGGAGATTCGCTTTCGGTTTTTGTCTATAACAAAAAGTACGTCACTGCTTACATCACATTACCCAAATCGGCATAACATAGAATAAATACACTCAAAACTTGAACATGCAGCATTAGACAGTCCTCATTGTTTTTTAAAATAAGTTTTAATAAATACATGACTGGTATTATATATCTATATATAGTTTGTTTTATTTTAATATATATTTAAAGTTTACATTTCAAATTTAAGAAGGAAGAACCACATATGATGGTGTTTAAAAGAAACAACCAGTGAAACATGCACCAAAAATAACTTAAAAACCTAATACCACATAAAATCATAAAAACCCATATATTGCTAATATAATAATTTTCAAAATTCTATTTGACTCATAGATGGGACCCTAACAAATAACATTTCATATCATTGTGGACCTGAGAGTAACAGCAAGGAAGGGGTACTATCCAAACCCCAGAACTAAAGTCTCACATCCTGGATATAGTTTAATGTCATACCCAAGATAGTTTTTTTTTTTTAAGTTTTTTTGAGGGGTACATCTCTGCAGGGGTTACAGTCAGTGAATTCTAAGCTTGGATTATAGAGTGAGTTCAATCCTCATTGGGTGTACCATACTTATGTTCTTATACTAAATTAAAAGTATTGAAGTTAAGCAGCAATGAACCTGCTCAGTACATATGTAGGTGATTACTTAGAAACAGCAGGGATACTGTGAGCAACCCATGGCCTGTGGTGCCAGACTAAGCAAAGCTTAGTAAATAGAAACAAATGCACTACTCCTAACAATCATCAAGTCATGCTGACAGCAGTGATCTCCGTGACTCTTCCTCACCACCTGTCCCTATTATCAATTGCTCCTACAAAGTGCTCTTGCACAGCATCTAATATCTTGACAGAGCTGATTAATATAATTTTTTGCTGTTCAGTCGACACTGGCATGTGCATGTGTAGATGCCCACAGTATAACACCACATGCATTTATCCTTGCTTCTTCAGCAGTATCCAGCATGTCTTGTTCATTTTACCTGGATCGTTGGGGTGATAAGAGGCAAGTGGCCATACAGCTACCTTTTTTGGGGGTGCTGTTTCCAGGATTTGTTCAGGACAGCACAAAACATCCTTGTATATCCCATTGGCTTTTTTTCCAAGCATTTTGTTAGTGTCCAAGTGGTGCAGCCATACAGTAACATTGATATGGGTACAGCTTGGAAGAATTCCTGTTAAAAAGAACAAATGTTGAATTTCACAAATTCTTACCAATATCTTGCTTAAGCAAATTTTGATACAAATTTTGTTCATTAGGTTTTGAAAATCAAGCAAAAAAAGGTTTCAGTAAGTTAGCAGAATGGCCTATTGTCAGTATCAACCGGACAGCGAGGGAATCTATCTGCTTTTCAGGAGATTGTTTTTTCATCTGAGATGTACCACCACACCTACCATCAGCTCCACAATTTACTGCACACACCCAAGCATGTGCTACTCATGTGCCGAGTTGGCACTGGTTAGCATCGAATCCAGAACCTTATGGCCCCTAGCTGGATTCTCTACCGACCCAACTAAACTACTACTGGCTTAAAGGTCTTAAAGTACCAAAAACTGTCCTCTAAAAGTAATAAAAGTTTGGATTTTATGGCATGTCAACTATTACTGGGTTATCTTATGACAAAGACATTTTGTTTTATTCATTCTTGATGGGTATTCAATTTTTTTTCTTTTGAAAAACAATTTTTTCTATTTAACCCATTGATGGGACCCTGACAGGTGGTACCACTCCAGGCCAGGGTGGACCTAGGAGTAATAGCGGTGAAGGGATATTCCACACTCCCCAGAGCTCCAGAATTAAAACCTCACCATTAGATGCAATTTAACATCCTACTTAGGATACAGTAATAAAAGGTCTACAATTGTTAGCTTTTATTATTTTTTTAAAAGCATACTAGGTTCATTTAAAATATTCGTTCAGATTAATTTACCACAACAATGACCATTATGCCATTCGCCTCTATACACATTCCAATATATATTTTTACCAACCCTTTGCATGAGTAGGATGTAACACAAGGTCAATTTCTTAAGCGGAGTTTCATAGGTTTGGATTCAGAGTTTTCCTTCTCCTAGATTGGTTATCTAGCCAAGGTTAAAGAGCCCAGTCTGCCCTACTATATACCCATAGCTAGAGGGAGAGTAGTTGGATGCATACCTTTCCCAAGTGTATTAGCGCTATGTGAAATGTAAACAGTTTCGTCCAGGATTTGAACTCGGGTTGACGAGTCCAATTCCTATGACTAACAATTACACTACGTACCTCCATAAACTCCAATATATGTTTTTACTCAACCCCTCCACCCAAGCAGAATGTAACACATTGGTAAATTGGAAGTGTCGTTTCACAGATTTGAATTCAGAGTTTACATTTTCCTAGAAGTTGCCACCGTTTTCTTTGCTACTAGAATATAATTACCGATCACTAGAAGATATTCACAGCTAGTATTTGTGTCTCTCGTATCCCCCAACACGACACAACATTTCCAGTGTGTGATGGATGTCTTACACTTCTCTCAAAGTCATTTAAAAAGGAAATAAAGAATCTCATTTTCTATTATTTTTTTCTTTCTTTCTTTAGGAAAAGACATTCTGGGACTTAATTCCTTGAATATTTTAGTAGCACCTTTATAGAAGTTAAATGTAAGCAATTCCTCTCTAAGCTGTTCCCTAAATTTCCATCAACATATATCACAAAGTTTCTTTAGAAAAAAAAAAGAAAAGAAAAAAACAGTTGTTCAAAATTAAAGACATGAAAATAAATCTCTGTGTCTTTGTTTATTCATTCAAAATTCCACATCCAATCAGCTGTCAGCTTTGTCAACCATTATACTTACTACATTTTTGCCTAATTTGTTTCATTGTGAACTGTTTCCTTTATTTACTGCATTGGAAATTTTGGAAAAATCTGTCTAACGCTTCATGCTGTTATTAGTAGTAAAAGAATATTTAAAGAGGAAATCAGAGTTGTTTTTTATCCTATACTTGCCATACCAAGGTTAAAGAGCCCAGTCTATTTGTATGATGTTAAATTCTATCTAATGGGGAAGTTCCAATTCTGGAGCTCTTTCATTGCCATTACTCCCAGGTCCACTCTGACTTGGATTGGTTGTACCTGTTAGGATACCATCTATAGCTTAAATAGAAAAATATGACTTTTAAAATAATTGTTTAAAAAAAAATTGAATACCAATCAAGAATGAATAAAAGGCATGAAAATAAATCTCTGTGTTTTTGTTTATTCCTTCAAAATTCCACATCCAATCCAATGACAGCTTTGTCACCCATTACACTCACTACTACATCTTTGTCTAATTTGTTTTGTTGTGAACAGTTTTCTTTATTTACTGCATTGGAAATTTTGGAAAAATCTGCCCAATGCTTTATGCTGCTATTAGCAATTGATTGGTTGGATTTTATGGCAGGTCAAACCCTGTTGGGTTATTTTGTGCCGAAGACATAAACACATTTTTTCAAAGTCATTTTTTTCTATTTAACCCATAAATGGGTCAGAGTGAACCTGGGAGAAATTTCCCAGAGAACTTTTTTTTTTTTTTTATAATTTCTCAAATGAAGATTCAAATCCAGTGAATAAGAACAAACTTTATAAACACTCCTTCAACTTGATATATTATATATATATATATATATATATATATATATATGAGGAAAATGAGTAAAGAAAAGAAATGTAAATGGATAAAATGAATTTAATCGATATCATACACATGTATTTCGGTCAGTTTTATGTGTGTGAAAAGTAACCCCTAGAAAAAAACAAATATCCAAATTATAACGGTCTCTATTCTCATCGTTCCAAATTTAAAAAAAAAATAAAAAAAATAAAAAAATTCGATTTTCGAATATTTCCAAAAATCTCTGTTGTTTTTCCCAACAAATTTTTTCATTCAAAACAAATGTTCACTCTGATGAAGGTCGATTCTTCTATGTGTGCGAAATATTTTCACACACATAAACTGAGCGAAACACATGTGTAAGTGATATCGATTAATGTGATATCGATTAAATTCATTTTATCCATTTACATTTCTTTTCTTTTACTCATTTTTCCTCATATTGTCGGATTCAATTCCTTTTCCATTTTTACACACATATATATATATATATATATATATATATATATTGAAAAGATATAAAATATTTTCGTTTTAACAACATATTGTGTTTTTCATACCCATATATATATATATATTATATATATATATATAAAACAGAACAAATAGCGATGTTAATTTTTTCATTAATAATCTATAAGACAATTATAAACAAAAACAACAGAGTAAAAAAAAAATCTCAAAAAACTTTTTTTTAGGTTTTTTTTTTACATTTAATTTTCAGATTTTCAGTACTTATTTCCTACCAGAAAAACTCCTTTAAAAAAATGTTTTCTTCTATTCACATCTTCGGTCTTTTTTCTTTTTATTCATACTGTAATTAGTTTCAGAAGTATATAGCCCCACTGAAATTTTGTGCAACAAAAATAAGGGGGGGGGGGCAAAATTAAGTGACCTGAAAAGAATCAGAAAGATTTTAAATAAAATAACTGATGCATTATAAAATTTATTCATTGATAAATCAACAATGAAAATTTAATTCAAATTGGATAATTCCCTGATTTTTGGTAATTTTTTTCAATCAGGGGGGTTAAATTTATCTTTTAAAATACATCTGTGAAGTGAAAATTGGCAGATCCTAGCTTATACCAATAAAATAATCTCCCAAAAGAAAACAGAAAACAAAATTTATAAATACCTCCTTTCAACTGCTATCTATCTCTCTCTCTCTCTCTATATATATATATATATATATATATATATGAGGATTGGAGTAAATCCAACATATATATAAAGTAAGCAAAGTCGAAGGGGCGGCTTAAAGTCGGTATCAGCCAGACAGGGAGGGAGTCTATCCCCTTTTCACTAGCACTAGACCAAGGATATTATTTTAGCATCTGAGGTGGAGTGCCACACCTACCATCAGCTCCTTACTTTACCGTACAGATCCCTGTGCTACTAATATGCTGAGTTGACAAGAATTGGATTTGAACCAGGAACCTTGAGGTTCCTAGTCGATTGCTCTACCGACTGAGCTAAACCAGCCTTATATATATATATATATATATATATATATATATATATATATATATATTAGACTGTAAACTGTCAATGGCTTATACCAATAAGATAACCTCACAAAAGCACAAAATTTATAACCAATTAGATTAAAATGCTTTGACTGTTTTAGTTTTTTTCTCATTTTTCTTGTTTACCGATTCGGTGCCAAAAGTTCTTTAGAACTTCAACTGCTTTAAACATTCATTGAGGTAAGAGAAAGTTTATCTAAGGGAAATGTCATTTTCAACTTGAAAGGTAGACTACTGAGATCCGTACCTGTGATTGTCACCGAATTGTTTCGTTTAATCTTCTTTCCTGTAGGGAAACCTGTTCATCGTTGGGCCAGTGACGTAATAATTAAAACAAACTTTCCACCACATGACATGGTGCATACGGGATGTACGTAGAACACATTCTTAGATGCATGCTGTTTTATTCTCAATGGGAAAATAATAAAGTCAAAATGTTTATAAAAATCACTTTGTCCAACCCTTTAGCAAACAAGACTGTTCTTTATTTATTTATTCTTACTGTTTCATCTTTGGCTGTTTTTTTAAGTTTTTTTATTCATTCTCTTTCGTTTTTGAAACTTAATATTTGCCCCCCTCCACTTTACTCACTCTCCATTTGTCATCTCTCTCTCTCTCTCTCTCTTTTATCTTCTCTGCATTTCTTTGGCTCTTTCTTATTCATTCCCTCATTCTCTTTGTGAAACTGTTGGTTAATTGCTCAAATTTTATGGCATGTCAACCCTCGTTGGGTTATTTTATGATAAAGACATTTTGTATTATTCATTCTTGGTGGCTATTCAATTTTTTTTCTTTCTAAATCCATTTATTTTTTATTTAAAACGTAGATGGGACCCTAACAGGTACTATCATTCTGGGTCAGGGGGGACTTAGGAGCAATGGTGAGGAAGGGGCAATCCACATTCCCAAGAGCTCCAAAATTTCCACTTCACCACTAGATATAGTTTAACGTCATACCCAAGACCCTCAGCCACCGCCTGGCTCCATTAGGTGGGATTGTACCCTTCTGCTGAGGTGCAGTTAGTGTATACTTTTGCCTCAGCCGACAGGGTGGCTTTTTGAAACTGTATCCACTGCAGATGGCTAAGAACTCCCCCCACCAAAAAGAAAAGCAGGGTGCTGGGTATGACGTTAAACTACATCGGATGGTGTGGCTTCAGTTCTGGAGATTTTGGGAGTGTGAAGAAGCCCTTTATTGTCATTAGTCTCAAGTCTACACTTATATCAGAGTGGTAGTAGCTGTTAGGCAGTGGCATGCTAATGTCGTGATCTGGTACTTTCTCCAGAGACCAATAATACGGATTCAGATTCAAATTCATAGTTCAAGAGTATAGCAGCAAAAATTAGGACATGGAGTCAACGACACATAGTTACTTACAATTTTTCGCCTAGGCAATCTTCAAAAGAAACTTTTCTGTATTTTGGAAAAATGTTATTCTTGAAATCAAAAGCATTCTAATCCCCAATTTGGTCTGAAGATTGGATACATGCAAGAAATTGTCAGTAACCGGGCAGCATTGACTCCTTGTCCACACAACTTTAACATATATATATATATATATATATATATATATATATATATATATATTCTAAAAAAACATGACTCCCGTAGGGTCACCCATCGAGCACTAGGTAGATAATTGGGATTAGGGAAAAGTGAGTTTGCAAAGTGAATTAAATCTAAAAGAAAATAAATTGGGTTGGAGAATTAAAAAAATATTAAAATCCTTTTGCAAGATTTCTAAGAAAGGGAGGGATTGACCTAATTTAAATTTATTAAGAGCTAGGATGTTGGCCGGGGTGGTTGCTTATGAAACTTAACATACAAATACGTTTCATAACTTTCCTATCTCTCTCATTAAGAAACATATATAACGAGGAGGTAATAAAGATATACATAGTGAGGGGGAAAGTGATAGGCAGAATGTGAAGTATGAGACTGGTCAGTTTTTGACTTAATTGTAAATTACAACTTATTAGAACCAAGTAAAATGGATTTTTTTCAAACATAACTCAATCCTAGAACTAAGTATGATTTTCATGTCATTAAACTAAACAGTAAAAAAGCCTTTAGGAGGCAAACATTGATTTGCTCAGCTTTAGTATAATAATTATATAATATATATATATATATATATATATATATATATATATATATAAGACTTCTACATTATCCCTCAAAATTACTTACAGAAATGGAAAAAAATGGTGGGAACAGAGTATCAACATGAAAAAGGAAGCTAGTCTTGCAGATCCATTACTACTGAGGAGCGAGTTTGATCCTCATGGGGTGCCCCATACTTGTGAGCTTGTATCACAACCTACCTGTGGCAAATTGAAAATGTTTAGTTTCTTTTTGAACATACTGAATATGTGAAGTTGATTTAAAAGAGTGAGTATTTTTAAAGGCAGTTTTAGTTGATGTGTGTGTGTGTGTGTGTGTATTGTGTGAAAATGCAGTTTGTGATGTACAGTTATTTTTTCTTTCTTTTTCCTTTTATCATATATTCCATATTTCATTTGTCTCTTATCGTTCCAGCCGAGGTAATAAGTGTTGGGTGGAGTGTCATGACTGTTGCAGCTGCCTTTTGTTGTTTTTATTTTCAGAAAAAAAAAAAAACTTTCTTGCCAAGAAAAGTGCTACCCAAGAAGTCAAGCATTTCACAGCCACCACCCTGTTAACCCACCCTGATGTAACTTACTAAAAACTGATTCAATCTGAACCAAACTAGGTTGAGAATTAACTACTAACAGACACAGGTGAGACAGTTTACCTGCTGGGTGGAAGACGAAAAGAGGGTGAAGAGATGAAGATGGCAAAAGAATAAAAAAAGAGTTAAGATGGTGTAGAGACAATATAAAGAGAGGGGGAGGAGGGTGATTGTGTTTTAAAAAAAGTTGGAGAAAGAGAATGAGAGGATGTAAACGAGTGTAAGAGGGAGGAGACAAAAATGTAAAAATAATGATAATGATAAAGAAAGAAAGAAAAGAATTAGGTGAAGAATGGTAGAAAGAGAGAAAATGTTCATAATGTCTAAAAGATAAGAAAAAAGATGGAAGGAAAATTTCAAAATGTATGAACGATAAGAAAGAAAGAATGAATGAATAAAAAGAAAGAAAGAAAGAAGAATGAATGGAAAGAAAGAATGAATAAAAGAAAGAAGAAAGAATGAATGAATAAAAAGAAAGAAAGAAAGAATGAATGAATAAAGAAGAATGAATAAAAAGAAAGAAAGAAAATGAATGAATAAAAGAAAGAAAGAAAGAATGAATGAATAAAAAGAAGAATGAATGAATAAAAAGAAAGAAAGAAAGAATGAATGAATGAATGAAGAAAGAAAGAATGAATGAATGAATGAAGAAAGAAAGAAGAAGAATGAATGAAAAGAAAGAAAGAAAGAATGAATAAAAAAAGAAAGAAAGAATGAATGAATGAATAAAAAGAAAGAAAGAAAGAATGAATGAATGAAAAAAAGAAAGAATGAATGAATGAATAAAAGAAAGAATGAATGAATGAATAAAAAGAAAGAATGAATGAATGAATAAAAAGAAGAATGAATAAAAGAAAGAATGAATGAATGATGAAAGAAAGAATGAATGAATGAATGAAAAGAAAGAATGAATGAATGAATGAAAAGAAAGAAAGAATGAATGAATGAATGAAAAGAAAGAATGAATGAATGAATAAAAAGAAAATGAATGAATGAAAGAAAGAAAGAATGAATGAAAAAAGAAAGAATGAATGAATGAATGAAAAGAAAGAATGAATGAATGAATGAAAAGAAAGAATGAATGAATAAATAAAAAAAAGAAAGAATGAATGAATGAATAAATAAAAAGAAAGAAAGAATGAATGAATGAATGAAAATGAAAAAGAAGAAATGAATAAAAAGAAAGAATGAATGAATGAATAAAGAAAGAATGAATGAATGAATAAAAAGAAAGAATGAATGAATGAATAAAAAAAGAATGAATGAATAAAAAAAAAGAAAGAATGAATGAATGAATGAATGAAAAGAAAGAATGAATGAAAAATGTAAAAATAATAATACAGAAAGAAAAAAATTAGGTAAAGAATGAAAGAAAGAAATGTTCATAATATCTAAAAGATAAGAAAAAAAAGAAAGAAATATGGAAGGAAAATTTCAAAATGTTTAAAAGAAAGAAAAGAAAGATAAGAAAGCAAAGAAGTAATTAGGTAAGAAAGAATGAAAGAAAGAAAGAAAAATGAAAACAGGTTAAATAAATGTGCCACCATAGTAATTTAGTTCCAATTTCAATTGTGAAATGTTTAAACCAAAGAAAAAGGTGAAAACTAAAACTCTTGGCATGAGTAGGAAAAACAAAACAAAAAAGCAGAAAAAAAAAAACCTTAGAAAAGATGATTGGGTAACGAAACAACGAGATCTCATGGGACTTACAACCTAGCAATTGCTAATAGCTGTTCACCTTGTATCTTTGCTTGGTAAACGTTTTTCACTATCCTTAATACCTATTGTTTTTCATCCTATTATTTCTCTGTTAACTTTGATACTTGATTTACAACAAACTCCTTATGGGTTTTATATATATATATATATATATATATATATATATATATAAAAGAAAAAGCAGAGTAAATCCAACAAACCCAAGTTTTATTCACAAGTGATGTTTAATAAGCCAATGATGTAGTGTTTCAGTTTAACAAACCTTCATTTGTTTAAATTGGTTTGTTCCTTAAGCATCAGGGGTCACCATCCATGGCCAACAGGTGGCCCCATCTCTGCAGAGGTGCATTCATCAGCCCAGATGATTGGACAGGTTAAAACAGAAGGAGAAAACTATTAAGTTTTTAAAAAAAGAGAGAAGAATGGTTTGTGTCTAGAATATTTGTTTAGTCCCCAGAAGGAATCCAAACACTAGGCAAGAAATTCTGAATTTCAAATGCTAAATTTTCTAGGAAGGGAAACTGTTTTTCATCCTGTCTATCAATTTCACCCTTGCCTTGTGCCATACAAGGTTAAGTTTAGTAAACTTTGAGAAGAATAAAGATGAATATGAATTTGATAAAGAACAATAAGTCATCTGGAAGAATAAAATAAAACCAATGAAGAAGAAAGAAAGAAAAATAAGAAAACCAATGAAGAAGAAAGAAAGAAAGAATAAGAAACCAAGAAGAAGAAGAAAGAAAGAATAAGAACAAGAAGAAGAATAAGAAAACCAATGAAGAAGAAAGAATAAGAAAACCAATGAAGAAGAAAGAAAGAAAGATAAAATAAAACCAATGAAGAAGAAAGAAAGAATAAAATAAACCAATGAAGAAAGATGAAGAAAGAAAGAAAGAATAAGAAAACAATGAAGAAAGAAAGAAAGAATAAGAAGAAGAAGAAAGAAAGAATAAGAAAACCAATGAAGAAGAAAGAAAGAAGAATAAGAAAACCAATGAAGAAGAAAGAAAGAAAGAATAAGAAAACCAATGAAGAAGAAAGAAAGAAAGAATAAGAAAACCAATGAAGAAGAAAGAAGAAAGAATAAGAAAACCAATAAGAAAACCAATGAAGAAGAAAGAAAGAAAAGAAAACCAATGAAGAAGAAAGAAAGAAAGAAGAAAACCAATGAAGAAGAAAGAAAGAAAGAAGAAAACCAATGAAGAAGAAAGAAAGAAAGAAGAATAAGAAAACCAATGAAGAGGTGAAAGAAAGAATAAGAAAACAATGAAGAAGAAGAAGAAGAAAACTAATGAAGATGAAAGAAAGAAAGAAAGAATAAGAAAAGCAATGAAGATGAAAGAAGGAAAGAAAGAAGAAAACCAATGAAGACAAAAGAGAAGAAATCCAATGAAGATGAAAGAAAAAAGAAAACCAATGAAGGTGAAAGAAAGAATAAGAAAACCAATGAAAAAGAAAGAATAAGAAAATCAATGAAGAAGAAAGGAAGAAAGAATAAGAAACCAATGAAGAAGAACATGAAAGAGAATATAATGAAGGTGAGGAAAAACTAAAATAAAAAAAACAGAAAATAACAGCAAGAAAATGGTTGGGGTGGGGGCTTCGAAAAAGAAAAAAAAATGATCATGATCATCAAAACAAAACCCAAAAAACAAAAACGAAGAGTTGGAATTCACATGTCCAATTGATAGCAGAATGGACCTAAAGAAATTTGAAACCTTGGGTAACTTTGAAGAATACTTGAAGCTATTAGCATAGATTCCTGCAGAAAAAAATCTGATATGGTAATGGGTAAGGCTTGGTCGGGTAGTTCAGGTATACTGAGGGTGGGGACTGTTGGTGATACTGTGAGATAAACATTCTTCTCCATATTATGAAACTCAAATAAAAGTAACCCCCTCTCCATTCCTTTTACTTTACAACTTGTACTACTTTGAAACCTCTGAATATTGCTACTACTATTATTATTATTATTATTATTATTATTATAATTGTCATTGTTAGTACCTTTTGCTATTGTCTGTTACCTGTATGGGTCTTCTATTATTAGGTGGGAAGCACAAAGTATAAATTTAACTTACTTCTTCATCTGATCTCTTTCCTTTGTTTAGTTAGAGAGAAAGGTATGTCTTTCCAAAACATTCATACCTATGTACATATGTGTGCCCACTCTTCCATAAAGGAGTATTTAAATAGACAGACATCTATATAAGCTATTTCACACTCAGATTATATATATATATATATATATATAGATAGATAGATAGATTGATTGATTGATGGATAGATAGATAGATAATGACAATGAATATAAATGTTTTGGACAATTTCTTGCCCAGAAATGGTTAAGAATTTTTCAAAAATTACTCAATGCCATTATGATATATATGCATTTTGAGTTGTAATATGCTTCGCATATTTGTGCTGTAAAAAATAAAGAGAAAATAAAATCCATTTTTTTAAGCATGAATGGTGTTCAAATTGATTCATATTTTTTAAAATTCAGATGACAACTCAAAAAATCTCTACATAAAAACCATAAACTGGGGGTTTTTCAATTCACACTTAAATACAAAAGTATCAATCATTTTTCTCAATAGAATTCACTAACAAGTAAATCTTACACAGTAGTCCAATAAGTCTGGTGGTATATTGCTACTGTATATTGCTAGGGGCACTTAGGGTGGTTGTAATGATGCTATGGCCCCAAAACCATGTTGGACCCCAAGGTCATCATCTGATGAAGGTTCTATTGGATTCTGTCCTACACATACACATCTTATACCATACACCATCTCTAATTGTTTAAAAAGTTCAAGGTGAACACAATTGAAATGAGATACCCCACATCACCCCATTATTCGTGTTCCCTAAAAAAATCCGAACTACACACAAAACCACTAAAGTAACATTATACTCACCACCTCAATACTGAACATACAAAAAATACAAATTAACCTACGACTTGCCACAATTTAAGAATTATCCAATTTCTTTTTAATTAAAATATTACAAAACCACTTAATAATTTTCCAAATATTTGTCAACATACAAACCATGTTCCAATAAAAATTCATTAACTTCAAAAAAATTTACATACAATTAGTATAAATATCTCATGAGTCCAGTATCCTTTACTAATTATTAATCCTACACAACGGGTAAGTCATCTATATTTTCTTTAAATATTAATCTATTTGAACACTTACATTCACCATTCATGCATTAAAAAACAAAAAAACAGTATTTTTATTTTTATTATTTTTCATAACACACACACACACACACATATATATATATATTGGAAATACAAACACACACAAGAAAATTGAAATAATACTAAAACATTATTAAACACACAAAGATTTTGGAAGAATAAGACATTATTAATAATTTCTTATTTTTTCCAAACATACAAACACACAATTACAAGATACAATGGATTGATTACAACAGCAGTCAGTATCTCCCAATAAGGCTCTGAACTTTCAGAAGCCTTGTGACGAAGGGATTTTTCATCCAAAATATTAAGAAAATAAATTACAGGAACCTCACCACTGTAACATCATACCCAGGAGACTAAGACCCTCAACAACAGCCTTCTAGCATCCATATGATACAAAGGGTTAGGGCTTGCGATAAGGGCAATAGAGTTGGGGCAATCTTATAGGTGGTAGGGCTTGACATGACCAGCCAATTTATCAGAGGGTGCCTCTTCGATTGACTGAAAACTTGTTAGGTGATACAAAGGGTTGGGGCTTGTCATAAGGGCAATAGAGTTGGGGCAATCATATATGCACTAAGGCCTGATGTGACCAACAAATTGATCGGAAAAGAGCCTCTTTGACCACCCATCTAGCCTAAGTAAGAGCCAAAGTGGAGTGTTGCATGTTATGGTGAAAATATTTCCTTTCTTTTTGAACATCTTGAATATGTGAAGTTTATTTGAAGGTGTGAGTATTTTTAAAGGCAGTCTTTGTATGTGTGTGTGTGTGTGTGAAAATGCACTAGAAACTCTATAATGTCATACCCAGGACTAAGACCCTCAACAACTGCCTTCTAGCACATACATAATAAAAACTGTTGGAGTTTGCCATAATAGCAATAAAGTTGGGAAAATCATAAGGTGCTAGGGCTTGATATGACCAACCAATTGATTGGAGCAGACTTCTGCAATCACCTATCTGCTCAGCCACCAGGTGTCACCACGTGTCACCACCTATGGCTAACAGGTAGTGCCTGTTGGAGGGTGGGTCTTACTCCTCTGCAGAGGTGCAGTTGGCATATTCAATAGCCCCAGCTAAAAGGTCTTTGCCAGTTCTGGCTGACCAGCAAAAACATACAATCATCAGGTTGGTACAGACACTGGATGCTGTCTTGAGGACTTACAAATGGCCGATAAGGCTGGATGGCAAAAGAGAGTCAAGGGAATCCATGCTGTGAACACACCTTAATGATGATGATGGTTTGGTTTAGTTTGGTTTGTTTTACGGCATATCAACCTCAGTGGGTCATTTAATGCCAATAAAGTTTTGAAATAAAGTCATTCTTAATGGATACTCAATTTTTTTATAAATACATTTTTCTATTTAACCCATAGATGGGACCCTAACAGGTACCACCACTCTGGGTCAGAGTGGACCAGGGAGCAATGGTGATGAAAGGGGGCTCCACATTCCCCAAACCTCCAGAATTAGAACCTCACCATCAGAGTTTAACGTCATTCCCAGGACATATAGACCCTCAGCCACCACCTTCTAGCACCCATATGATAAAAAGGGTTGGGGCTTGCCATAAGGGCAATAGGGTTGGGGCAATCATATAGGTGCTAGGGCTTGACATGACCAGCCGATTAATTAGAGGGGGCCTCTCCAACCACCCATGTAGCCTAAGTAAAGGTCTAAGTGGAGTGTTGCAGGTCATGGACTGCTCATCCACTAAGACATCATCCTTAAGCATCACAGGTCGCCACCCACGTCTAACATGTGGTCACATTGGAGGAGTCTCACCCCTCTTCAGAGGTACAGTCAGTGCATTCTAACATGATGATGATGATCAACAAAATGCAAATATGCTCAATTATTATTTACTAAACTTATCTAAGTATTGTACAAAGGCAAATGATAGAACCTAACAGGTATGACTTTGGATCAGAGTGAACCTGGGAGTAATGGCAACAAAGAAGTGACTCCATATTTCCTAAAAATTCAGAAAGGGAGTCCCACCATCCGATGTATTTTTTTTTTTTTTTGGTGGGGGGAGTAGGGGGGTCTTACTACGCTGTCGGGACACAGTTTGTGTATTCTAAGTACCTGAGAGTAATAGCAACTAAAGATTGACTTCACATTTCCTAAAACTGCAGAACTGGATCCTCACCATCAGATGCAGTTTAGGGTCATATTCAGGACATCCTTTAAGGAGAGGTCTTACCCACTCTGCAGAGATACAGTTTGTTTATTCTAAGTACCTCCAACAGAGATAAGGACATAAACAATTCAGAATAGAAAACAGTAGCAGTATGTTAAAGTACATACAATGGTCTTATAGTATCATACACAGGACAACCCTGTTTTTAGAGGGGGTGGGATTATCCCCTCTGTGGGGACATGGTGTATTCTAAGTACCTCCAACAGAGCTACAGACATAAACAAGTCAAAGTGAACCTGGGAGTAATGGCAAGAAAGGAGTGACTCCACATTTCATAAAGCTCCTGAACTGGAGCCTCACCATCAGATGTAGTTTAGTATCATACCCAGGGCACCCCCGTTTTTCAGGGGGGGGCTTAGTCCCTCTGTGAGGATATGGTGTATTCTAAGCACCTCTAATGGAGCTACAGAGTTACAGACATAAACAATTCACAATAGAAAACAGTAGCAGTATGTTAAAGTACATGCAATGGTCGTATTCTCTCTAGTGTACAAAAAACAAAGATGGAGACTTGAAAATGCAATTACAATAAAAAGGTCATCAAATTATAAAGATCATTTTTTATTCAATACTAAAAACATTATTTACTTAAGAATAATTGCTTTTTCTTTATAATTCATTCTTCGTACATTTGTACTTATAGACCTGAGTTGTTGTTTTTTTTTTTTGTTTTTTTCTTATTTAAAAAAAAATATATATTTTATTTAGTTTTCTCTTTTTGTTTTGCTTTTTGTTGTCCAGCTAATTGATTCAAAAACCACAAACATGCATAAGTCCTGTCAAAAATGTAGATTAAAAAAAAAAAACACCACACACACACAAAGGTAAATTGTATTTACTAGTAGGTATTTAACCAACCCATTCACCACAGGTAGGATGGGATGCAAGATCACAAGTATAGGGCATCCAGTGAGGATCAAACTCACTATTCAGCAGTCATGGATTCATGAAACTAGCTTGCAAACCATTTCACCATGATGGGATGCCCTGTAAATTATATGACTGTATTCAATTAATATATTGATTTATTAGTTTGGTTTTGTTTTACGGCATATCAACCTCTGTGGGTCATTTAATGCCGATAAAGTTTTGAAATAAATCAATTCTTAATGGATAATACAATTTTTTATAAATACATTTTTCTATTTAACACATAGATGGGACCCTAACAGGTACTACCACTCCAGGTCAGAGTGGACCAGGGAGCAATGGTGATGAAGGGGTGCTCCACATTCCCCAAATCTCCAAAACTGGAACCTCACCATCAGATAGAGTTTAACATCATTCCTAGGACATGTAGACCCGCAGCCACCGCCTTCTAGCACCCATATGATAAAAAGGGTTGGGGCTTGCCATAAGGGCAATAGGGTTGGGAAAATCATATAGGTGCTAGGGCTTGACGTGACCAGCCGATTGATTGGAGGGGGCCTCTCCGACTGCCGTCTAGCCCAAGATAGGGCCAAAGTAAACCACTATGCCTCAGGGAATTCCCAAGAAACTTGGTAGATCAGTGTGACAACATACACATTCATTTTTTATATAACTAATCATGCCCAGTGAATTGTATTCATATCTTCTTTATATCAATATTCTTGTTCTTTAAAAGTATGTACATTATCATCTGGCAACACCTCCAGTAAAAAATGAGACCTTCCAAATCACCCAAGATGAAATGCAAAAATGTAAATCCTGATTATCGGGTGTTGCCTATTTGTCAAATTCTAATTTCTTATAAATGTCATCATTTCAGCTAAATAATGGACAATTCTGTCTTTATTTTAAAAAAGGGAAGAAAAAGTCATTCTACACAGAAAAAATATAAGAAAGAAGGTAAGAGAGTTGGAGAAAGATAGAGATGGGATGAGCCCACAGAAGCAATAACACTAATCTGTTTCATCGAAAAGAAGGAAAAGAAGGAAAAAAAGAAAAAAAAACGAGTGAGAGAGAGTTAAATCAAGATTATTATACTTTTATATATTGAACTATTTTAGCAATAGCTCTTAAGTAAACATATCAAATGTAATAATTAAATTATCATACTGTGGTATATCCACAAGTCCTGCTAGTTCTTATTACAAACTTATCTATTCCTCCAGTAAGCTGTGGGGCAGTGGGGTTGGGGCATTACTCTCATAACAAAAGATTTTCAGTTCCTAAATGAGGACAAATCCATTTGTAGTGTGAATATTTGAATTTAATCTTTTCATATATAGAGAAAAGCATTATCAAAGTTTTCTCTTTCATACATCTACTTTACTTGCACCATTACTGTTCATTTTCTTTGTTTTTCTTACAATTATAGCAAACTAGAGTGTCGGACTAGGAACCACAAGGTTTTGAGTTCGATACCGGCCCTCGTCAAATTAGCGTATGAGTAGCACAGGGATATGTGCACTAAAGTGAGGAGCTGATGATAGGTGTGGCACTCAGATACAAAAACAATCTCCTTGGTCTAGCGCTAGTGAAAAGGAGATAGACTCCCTTGCTGTCTAGCCAATACTGACTTTAGACCACCCGATGACACCCGAAGACTCAATGCAATTCAAGATGTCTGCCATTTAGTCTATTACTATTCTGATCATATACAATTAAGTGAAAATATTTCAAGAATGAAATACAAATGAAAACATTCTTTATTTTTGAGTTAA
>CM042148.1:112996138-113020316 GCA_023376005.1 Doryteuthis pealeii
AAAGGAGTACTCCACATTCCCCAGAGTTCCAGAATTTTAATAAACAGAGGACTCGGGTTGCTTACAGTACCTGCTGTTGCTCAAGTGGTCACCCAATTAAGTACTGAACAGGCTCATCACGGCTTAACTTCGGTGATTTAGCGTGGAACCAGTCAAAAAATTAGGGGTCATTGATTGCATGGAATAGTTCATTACTCAAGTACATAGAGTATGTCCTTGTTGAGTTTGTAGGTGTATTCTGACAATAGTGGTGTTTCACATGAAACTCTCAGCAACAGACTCAATGAAAACTTAAAATTCTAGACAGTATCCAATGTTTGCATAGTTTCTGTTCATTGGCCAACACTGGTGTGTCCATGTATAGTAGTTCATAGGTCATACAACAAATGGTATAACAAGTAATATATAAGATAGAAAAAAAATAAGAAAAACACACATAAAAATCAAAGAAAGAAACAAGAAAAAAATGCAAAGCAAAAAGACAAAATTTGATTTTATATCTTATTATAATGGAGATTATGAGTTTTTTTCTGTCTGTAACCGAAAGTATATTACTACTTAATTCACAATTCCCTTAGTTATTTACATCACATTATTATTTTTATTTAAACCTCAATCATTAATAAAATTGTTTTACATTATTAATAATGTTGACCATATCTGCATACTGATAACATGCAATTGAATTTATATATACAACAACATAGTGGTTTACAGTGTGAATGGGAAGGCTAATTTGCATATTGATATTAAAAATTTGATTTTAATATGTGTTTAGTATTATTGATTTCTAATTGTTTAGTTTTATTTTAATGAATATAAGCAAAAATCTTGGGGTTAAATCTTAAAAGAAATCCATTAACAAGAAGAAATAACTGGAATTTTATTCTTTACTTCCTATTTTATCTAAATAGTTAAATTAGGAAAATTTAGCAATGAAAAATCGGAGTGATGGGAGAGTAAGTTTCAGTTGTTTTATTTTTCAATTATACCCCCTTTTGTTTCAAATCTTTTATCTGCCTTCTTATTTAGTCTCATTAGCCTTTCTAGTTTAATATAATATTTTATTACATAAAAACTTAAATACTTGCACCCAGAGGGTATATATATTTGTTAGTATATACAAGATGACTCCAAAAGTAATCCCTCTAATTTATTTTATCAAAAATACCAACAGATACTGGGTACGCTATGACATTATTGAATTGAGCAAGTTTTCAGCTACAAAACTTTTCCCATGTACTCACATATATTGTTCATAAAAATCTTCACCAGCAGAGGCAACCAGCTTTTTTATTTACAGTGGATGATGGTATTATACATATTTTGCTACTAAAAAAAAATCTGGAACTAGAACACGAAAAAGACACTTCTTTTAATTTTGATTTCTTTGTCATTCCTGAATATAATAACCTTTTTAATTTCTTATCTTCAATTGGAAATACCGACTGATGTTATTAAAGAAGAAAAATCAGCCTTTTAAGTTCGATGATTTAAAACTTAATAACAATGTAGGTACCTAGAGCTCTCCTGCGGCCACAGGACAGGAAGCAAGATATTAACCTCCCTTGGTTTGTTGTGGGAATGGCCTCCTTTCAAGCCCTTACCAAGAGACAATAAACATCATAGTCTTAGACCAGCTCATTTACTCTCTACAAAACCTAAGCTAGGCTAGTCCACAACAGATTACTACATTCTTCTAACAGAAAATCCTTACAGAACAAAGTAACATTACTGCATTTTGCTGCTAAAAATAATTTTTTTATAAAATCCGGAACAAGAACATGAATAAGACACTTTCCTTTCATTTTGATTTCTTTGTGATTTCTGAATAAAATAACCTTTTTAATTTCTTATCTTCAATTGGAAATACCGCCTGATGTTATTAAGGAATAAACATCAGCCTTTTAAGTTCGATAATTTAAAACTTAATAACAATAAAAATGACAATTAGGAATGACTATGAAATTACAGAGATGAAATTGATAATTAATGACAATCATTTATGATAGTTAATCATTAAAATCTGTGTAATCAGCAAAGACATTTAAAATGTTTTGGGGACAACAAGAATTTATTGATAGAACACAAAATCCAATTGAAGAAAGATGTTTCAATTGGATTTCTGACAATCTTACATTTCTACTGTGAAAGATTATAAGATTAAATATAATTTTTAATGCATCTATATCAATAATCAGGAACAGTGTGTTTGTCTGTCTTTTAACAGACAAACAGTTTGATGCTGGATTTGGTTTGTTGGATTTTACAGCATGGCAACCCTTGGGTTATTTTATGCTGAAGACATTTTGTTTTATTCACTCTTGTTGGGTATTCATTTTTTTTTTTTTTTAAAAAACAATATTTTTTAAAATCAATTTTTAATACTCATCTTTTGATTTATTTAACCCATAGATAGGGCCATAACAAGTACTACCACTCCAGGTCAGAGTGGATCTGGGAGTAACGGCGATAAAGAGCTACCCCTCAATCCCAAGAGCTTCAGAACTAACTTTACCATTAGATGCAATTTAATGTCATACTCAGGAAACGTTTGATATATGTATTTACCAACTCTTCTGCCAAAGTTGGATGTGACAAAAGGTCAATTCTTGTTTAAGTGAAGCTTAACAGGTTTGAATTCAGAGTTTTCCTTCTCCTAGACCGGTTGCCTAACTAAGGTTAAAGAGCTCATTCTCCTCTACTATTTACCCATAGCCAGAAGAGAAGTAGTTGGATTCATACCTTTCCCAAGAGTATTAGTGCTATGTAAAATTCAAAAAGTCTTATCCAGGATATGACTTGAGTTAATTTCCAACAACTAACCATTACACCTCGCACTATATATATATATATATATATATATATATATATATATATATATATATAACAATATTATGTTATACTCATGACAAAATTATGCTATATATATATATATATATATATATATATATAGGTCAGATCATGTATATCATAATTAACATTTTCCTATATCCTTTCTTAATACATGTGATCTGTGTACATGCATATATGCTATCATGTATATACACCTTATATAAGCATGATATGTATATTTGGTGTATTATATTTGCATGTATGTATGCATATATGCTATTACACACACACATATATATATATATATATATATTTATTACACACACACACACATTCTGTCATTCATATTATATATAAAATTGATTTGTGGATTTATGTATCTATAAATATAACTTTATCCATATCTCTCATACGGCATAGTGGTAGCAAGGATGAGTATAGCCAGTGCGTGACATGCATATCAAAATACTTATAGATTTCATATGAAAGTATATTTATGAGCAGTGATGTGTCTGCATTTGCACCTCCCTTACTCAGCCCCAACCCCGTCACAATATATATATATGTCATGTCTGCAAAGACATGTTGTGGTCACTTCATAATGGCACCTATCTTCACCGGTTCTATTTGCAGACACAAATTCAATTTGGCATCATCTACTCTTGGAGATTTCTCAAGGTAATTGTTAAGATAATGCGCCACCACTTTATTGCTGACAATGCTGACGAGGTTGACTGCATGTCCTCTATTCACGGAGGTTGGCGATTCCATCTCAATTCCAAATTCACCAATGCCAATATTACAATAAGAAAAGGCACAATTTGACAAACTGGGGTAGCCCGCAGAAAAGAACACATGATAGACAAAATGTAATATGAATAAGCTCGAAAGGATTATTTTGTATTCTGGACGAATCTGTCGGCTTCAAAGTCTCTTGATCAACACTACTTTCTATTTGTTTTTTTTTTTTTGTTGCTTTTTTTGAGAGGGGGAATTTTTTTTTTTTAGTTTTGTTATTTTTTCTTACTTTTTAGGTTTCTTTCAGTATATGTGTATCTTGTCAAAAAAAGACTTCTTCTCACAAGCACCACTCTGGATGTCTGGATTATCATATTATCTTTTCTTTAATATGAATATATTCATATCATCTATACTAGCTAAAAATGCACCCTCCGAGTACAAGTATTTAAGCTTTAATATAATTATATATTATATTGAGTTATAAAGACTAACCAAATTAAATACGAACACAAAAAAGATTACACTTATTTTTACTCATTTTTTTTTTTACACATTTTTTTCAAACTCAATTTTTCTATTTTAACCCATAGATGGTACCCTAACAGGTACTACCACTTGATGGGAATCTGTGTTTTCAGCATGCTCTGATGATGAAGTTGTAAGGTTCATAGCAGAATAAACTTTTTGTTTGAATTGACAGTTAAATATATAAATAAATTATGCTAAATTTGAAGAAGGTGCCATTCTTTAAAAAACAATTGAACCGTAATTTTTTTTTTGTGTTCCATACGGTACCACATCCTTAGCGGACATGTGCAGTAAGCATTCTGAAAATGATATTATTGTTCCAAGATGTGAAGTGCTCTTATTGCAGAACTATTTCAAGAGATTCCACATGTATATTATAACATCTGGAAGACAACTAGAACTTCTTCTTACAGACACAAAGTACAAATTCTACATTGGTGGTTCATTTGACTTTCAACAGATATCAACCTTTTGTTTTAATACTTCACCTTAACAATTCTCTGCTTTACACTATGCGCTCTTTTCAGATTTTGAAGAATTGCAGACAGGATTCAATTTCAAATATAGAATAATCAAGAGTAATAATTGTGTTAGTGAAATAGATCACTAATTAGGACTGAGCCTATTCTAATAGTGACCACCCCAAGTGGAGTTTAACAGGTTTGAATTCAGAGTTTTCCTTCTCCTAGACTGGTTGCCTTACCAAGGTCAAAGAACCCAGTCTGTCCTACTATTCACCCATAGCTGGAGGGAAAGTAGTTGGATTCATACCTTTCCTAAAGGTATTAGTGCTATGTGAACTATGGCTTCATACAGTATTTGAACTTGGGTTGACGAGTCCATTTCCTACAACTCTAACCATTAGACAACACACCTCCAACAAATCATATATTTTGGTTTGCTTTGATTTGATGGATTTTACGGCATGTCAACCGTTGTAAGGTTATTTTATGCTGAAGACATTTTGTTCTATTAATGCTTGATGGGTATTCAAATTTTTTTAAAACTCAATTTTTTTTTTTTTTGTTGCTCAGCCAGCATATATTCCAATCCTAAAGCATCAAGGTTGCCATTCCTGGCCAACAGGTGACTCATTAAGGGGTCTTACCCCTCTGTACAGGTGCTGTTGTAGTATTCTAAAGCCCCAGCTGACAAGGCTCTGTGTATTTTGGCAAAATAACTGGCTGATCATTCAGCAAAGTTATAAAAACTTGACGCATTTTGAATATCATATATCAAGAGTTAAAACTAAATTCTCAACGGGCAAATATATGTGTAAAAATCAGTGATGTATTATAAAGTTAATTAAAAAAAGGATTAAAAGATAAAAGAAAGTAATAAAGGATAAAACATGATAAAAAGCAAATAAAAGATAAAATAGAGAAAAATACAAACAAGAAGAATGATGAAAATAAACAAGTTAAAAACAAGAATACACAAAGAATAAAAGATAAACCAAATATATAGAAAATTGTTTTATTTATCTATATATGATAAATATAGGTATATTTATTTTTAGCATTTTAAATCATGGGCATTGCCAAGTAGCTCTGCTTATATATATATATATATATATATATATATATATATATATATATATATAGAGAGAGAGAGAGAGAGAGAGAGAGAGGAGAGAGAGAGAGAGAGAGATAATATGGGTGCTATATTTGTAAGTAAACAGTGCTCAATATTATTGATAGTGCATTTATTTTTAAGTTAAGGTAGCATGGACATGAAGTCAAAGGCACTTGGTTACTGGCATTTTCTTGCCTATGCAATCTTCAGACTTTGGTCTGAAGACCGCATAGGTGAGAAACTGTCAGTAAACAGGTGCCATTGACTCCATGTCCATGCTACCTTAACTATATATATATATATATATATTGGCCTTGTATTAACTATCAACTATGTGTCCCAGAAAGAAGAGACCAAAAATACTGCAAATGTCTTTCTATTTAAGATTGCTTTTTGGATTGCCTATTATTCTGGGAAAAGGAAAGAAACATTTGAAATGTAATTGAGCATACAAGATCAACTGAGCTTGTGAATAGTTGTCATTAACAATGAGGCAGAAAAAAAAAGAAGAGGAATAGTAAAGGGAGATAACTGTAAACAAACACAGCTTGATTTGTACATCTCTTATCTTTTTATGCCTTTTTTATTTTAAAAGCAAATTAACAAACATTTGAAATGATTCCTGGACTTTCACTTTTAAACTGTTTTTAATAATCTTGGGAAAGGGTAATGAACAAATAAGCTAAACACTGTTAAAGCCAGGGAAGCTTAAAAAGTAATCAAAACGATCGGAGGGCGTCTCTATGTGTGAGAGAAATGTCCTTTTTTTAAACTTATATTTTTTTCTTTTTTTTCCTTCTCTATGTATCTGAGTTGCTATCTTCTATATCCTTTTTATTCTATTTCCTTGAATATTCTTCCCTTCCCTCCTTCCTTATTTTTCATTTATTTATTTCAATTTTCTTCCCTTCTCTCTTTCCTTATTTTTCTTTTATTTCCTTCATCTTTAACCATTTCTTCTTTACTTTTACCTGCTTCATTTGTAATGGCTAAATGTAAACATTTAAATCACAATTTAGCCTATTTTAAACTACTCGGTTAAATACCAAAACCTCACAGTCTGTAAATTAAACATGAACACATGTTCTCGTAAAATACTAACTTTAGAACTAAGCTAGTTTCAATAAAAATAGTTTAAAGAAACACAAAACTCGGGAAGCTACTGTTTTTTTTCTAAAAATCAGAGCCTATATGCTTATTACTACATCTGAAACATTTTAAGTGACAATCCTGCCCCAAGGCAGTTGCTGAGATCTACCAAACTGTAAACTTTTGTTTCAGCTTCCAAATAAATGTATCACATAAATGATATAAACGTTATAGGTATAAAAGGTATCGCTATTGACTCCAGAATATCTGCTCTCACACATTTGCTATGTGTGTGAGTAGGGCATTTTGAGTGTCGTTTGCCTTCATTGATCTTTTATGCTCAAAACGTCCTATTCAACTTCAACCACGAATCAATTCTCAAACACATACATAGTAAGAGCTTATGCCATCTACACAAATCAGCACTCATTGGGAACACAAAAGTTATAAAACAGAGGCCAGGTTTCTTCCACCTGGCAATAGCTTCACAAAAATTGTAATTCAAGAGAACAAAATCAAAATAGAAAACGGTTAAAAAATAGAAAATAAATTAGAAAATCACAAAATCTCTAAAATACTCCTAAACAAAAAATATTTCAATCCCCCAGCTTTTACAAACCTTTGCAGACAACAGTCACCACACACTAACTTATGACCAGACTATCAAATTTCTTCAATGATAATAAATGACATCATAAAAAGTACCACACGCCACAAATAAACCATTACTCTTTTTCCTTCACTTTCTCACTCACACATCCAACCCTCCCCTCTTTTTTTCTCTTATCATCACTCTGATTGCTCCCCTCATCTTCTGCCCACCCCAAAATTACCTTTTCATAAAAACAAACTGTGGAACTTATTTTGTCTTCAGAATAAATTTGAAAATCTTTGCAAAAGACCAAGGTGGAATATCATTTGAATTTAGTGGTCATGTGGTTTTATCCGCAGTTTTCCTCTATTTTCACAAAAAATTGCTGGATTTACCCAATCCTTTACTCCATATATATACATATATATATTGGTTTGGAGGTTGATTTTGAAGGCTATCACAATGCAGGTGTAAAGAAAAAATAATAAGGTAACAATGGTGTTGTTGTTAACCTGTGATTTATTTTTATACACAATGCTTCAAGCAAATTATAAAACCCTATATATATATATATATATATATATATATATATATATATATATATATATATATATATATTCTATCATTTGTACAAATCGAATTATTGAATTTTATATTTCAAAACTTCTGCTAGAACACTGTATGTGTGTGTGTGTGTGTGTGTATGTGTATATATATATATATATATATATATATATATATATATATATATTCCATCATTAGTACAATGTGAGTTATTAAAATTTATATTTTAAAAATGCTGCAAGACTTTATGAACACTGTATATACAAATAGATTAGCTCTATAATCATTTTAGTACCTATTTTTCCTGAATGTTAAAATATAAAAAACAGATCTCTCTCTGCAATGCCAACATAAAATAACCATTCCTCTTGCATCACTAAAGAAAAAAAAAGAAGAAAGAATCAAAAATTAAAAAAAACTAAAAAGTATGGACGAGCAGGGTGGATCATTTTAATTTGATACCACACAAATGGATCATGTGGGTCAACAGCTGATAGAATAACACCTTGCTCGAAGACGAGTCTTGCCTCTCCCCCACAAAAACCTGTCATCTGAGCAGCAATATTCTCACTTTTAACCAATCATTTTTCTGCCTCCTAACCACCAGTCAATAGAGTTAAACAAAATTGTCAGACATTGTTAGGGTCAAATCTTCAAGTCATTTCCTAGAAGGTGTTTGCCATGACACCAAAGTCTTTTTCATTGACAAAGTTGTTTTCTTGTTTCTTTTTTTTTTCTTTGTGTGATTAAGGTGAGATATTTTGATGACCTAAGATAATGTTAATAACAGCCAATGCATCTTTTTTAAATGTTTAATGGTGTCCATAGTTAAATGCTTTGTTTTTATTTTATTGCCATTTTATCACAATTTAAGAGTTGGAAATCTATTGCTCAAAACTGAAATGATCACTTATCTCTAACCTACTAAAATCCTTATTGTATGTGTTTGTGTATGTGTGTGTATATGTATGTACATATATATATATATATATATATATATTGTTATGATATCATATCTGTGTGTGTGTATATATACATATATATGTGTTATGATATCATATCTGTGTGTGTGTGTATATATACATATATATGTGTTATGATATTATATCTATGTGTGTGCATATATATATATATGAGTTATGATATTATATCTATGTGTATATATATATATAGGGATGGTTGACGAAAGGTTGTCATGGTATAATAGTGTATATATGTGTGTGTGTGTATAAAATTTGTCAATTCAAATGTAGTGCTTTTATGTAATTTAATTATGAATTTCTTTTTTAAGGGGCAGGGTTAGCTCAGTTGGTAGAACATTCGACTAGAAACCACAAAGTTCCTAGTTTGATACCGGCCTTCGCCAACTCAGTGTATGAGTAACACAGGGATCAGTGCGGTAAAGTAAGGAGTTGATGGTAGGTGTGGCGCTCCATCTCAGATGCCAAAACAATCTCCTCGGTCTAGTGCTAGTGAAAAGGGGATAGACACCCTCGCTGATAGGCTGATACCGACTTTAGGCCACCCTGACGATTTTATATATATATATATGTACAATAAACAACAATACAAAACTATGGGTCTTTGTACATTTATATTTCATTTTAATGATAAAGTGATTTTATTGAGCTCCAAAGCAAGGAACCAAATGATTTCAAATCACTCTACTTTCCAATATCATAAGTGAAAATACTGACCCAGTATAGATAGTTTAATTCATATAGTATAGATAATTTAAGTCAGCCCTATTGGCTGAGAATTTAGAATATACTGACTGTACCTCTATAGAGGGGTAAGACCCCCCCCACTTCAAGTGTCATCAAGAATGACTACAACGAAATGTCTTTGGCATAAAATAACCCAACAAGTGTTGACATGAGGTAAAATCCAATTTAAGTATTATTTTTAGGACCATCAAAAAAGTGACTTTAAATCTTGTTGAATAAATCCAGTTTCATTTCAATTTTAAGAGTTTCTCAGTTTGATGTTTGGAATATCCGTGGCATTTTCCATTTGTCTGGGGAAAATAAAACTGAAAGCACTATTTGCTGTCAGTCAAAAGTCTAATTTTCTTAGTTTGTGGTTCATTTCTCAGACATTTTCCATTTGTTGGGCAAATATTGAACTGTTCTACAGGATGTCAATCAAAAAATGTTTGTTTTTTTATTTAATAAGAGTTATATTTGAAGTTAGCACACTCATGTACTCACTCCAAATTCTTTATTCAAAAAATAAGAAGTGAAGTACATGAGTGTGTCATCACAACTCGGCATATAAGCCGGAAGGTTTTGTTTGGTGGTGGGAGGGGAAGGGTAACAAAACTGGTCATACCACTACATGGATCTATTTAGCTAGGTTCACTCGCTGACCGATCCATTCAAAAATAAACCTGGCATTCTCTCCTTGCACAGCCTACTTACTTACACCAAAATGCCTCTTTCGCTCTATGGCTTTATCCTAAGAGTGGAACTATACACAAAATGAAAATTATTTACAGTGTAAAATTTCTGCTTCTCTTAGAACCTTCAGTATTAATTACAAACTGTGACCACAGTGTTTTCAAGGTTTGTTTCTGGTAATACTCACATGATCATCTATTAATTACTGTGACAATACTCATGGCTGAACAGTCCATAACATGCAACACTCCATTTTGGTGTTTACTTAGGCAAGACGGGCGGTTGAAGATGCGCCCTATGATCAATCAACTAGTCACATCAAGCTCTAGCACCTATATGATTGTCCCAATGCTATTGCCCTTATGGCAAGCCCCAGATCTTTATCATATATGTGCTTGAAGGCAGTGGCTGAGGGTCTTCATGTCTTTGGTATGGCGTTAAAGTATCTGATGGTAAAGTTCCAATTCTGGAGTTCTGGGGAATGTGAAGTAACTCTCTTGGAACTCTGAACCCAACCCTTTATTCAATCCACGGGTGTATACTGTTCTCATTCCATTAACCATGACTGGGTACAAGTGTTAAACTGTGTTAATTAGTATTCTATGTTACTGTCGCCCTTGACAAGGATTGAACCTGCAGCCTAGGGATAACTGTCAACCCCTATATCCACTACGCCATGTGTCCAATTGACACAGCTTAACACTTTTTCCCCAGTCATGGTTAGCAGAGTGAGAACAGTATACCCCCATGGATTGAATAAAGGGTTGGGTTCAGAGTTGCGTAAAAGTTCCCAAGTTTGACAAGAAATACTTGAAAGCCGGAGGGCACATTAGCTGAAAAGTTTTACAGATAACAATAAAGATGAGGACAATAGTCCAAATAATCCACATAATACAAATTATCAAGCCTCATCTTAAAAATTCAGAGAAATAGTATCTTGGAAAAAGTTCCAATTTCCCAGGAATTTTCAAAAATGTTATTATTAACCTACTATACATATATATTTATGTGAGTATATTCTTTTTTGTCAGTTTAATATAATATTATGAAGTATATACTGCATTAGATCTACATGGAAATAATATTTCTTTGCTTCTTATCTTTATTTAAAATTTTTTTTTTTTTGGCTACAAGAAAAGTTTTTCCTCATAATGTATATAAATAAAACAACGCTGTCTATTTGTCTGTGACATCAAAGAATCCGCCATTTAAAAGTCGACTTCATAGAAAAATTTATGTAATAAAGGAGGCTGGAAAAGGCAAAGAAAAAAGAAAACTTTACTGATAATTTGTTCAATCATCTTTAATATGATAGTACAGTTTTACTCATTTTTAATGTCTTTTAATTTTCGAAGCTTTGCCGTTGGCTTTTATCTGATGGGAACATATGCTTAATGTCTGGATTATTTTACATGGAGTACAAATAATACTTTCCTTATAGAGCCCCCTTCTCTCTCTCTCTCTTTATATATATATATATATATATTTGTATATGTATAAGTATTAACTTACCGGTGGGTATAAGAACGATCGTTGGAAGCGCACAATATCCAGAGGTTAAGGTTTGTAATTGGACACAATAATATAGTTTGTAATAATATATGAAATATATGAAATAATATAGTTTGTAATTTTTGGCCGAAACACGTATTAGTATTGTAAAATCATTCCAACTAAATTCTTATAATAACATCATTGAAATAAGTTCTTATTATAAAATCATTCCAAGATTATTCTAATTGTAAAATCATTCCAAAGAAAGTCCTATTGTAAAATCATTTAAAATAAATTCTTATGTAAACTTACATGGAGTACAAATAATACTTTCCTTATAGAGCCCCCTTCTCTCTCTCTCTCTTTATATATATATATATATATATATATATATATATATAAGGATTCTACTGAGTCAGACGAACCTACTTTAGTTTCGCATAAAGCTCTTCAGGGCTAAAATCTGACTCTGAGTCAGATTTTAGCCTGAGAGCTTTATGCGAAACTAACAGTAGGTTCGTCTGACTCAGTAGATATCCTATTACTTGGCTCTACTTAGGTATCGAGCACTTTACAAATTAGCTTCTCCTAGCGGTTATATGAATATATATATATCTTATATACATATATATGCATATAAATTTTTTTCTTTTGGCCAAATACTATACCAATAGATTATTTTTGTTGGTACGAATATCTTGGTCTTTTCTTTTTCAAAAATTTTTTCTTCCTGGTTGATGTTTGGTAGTTATTTTTACAATCAAACTCTCTGCCGGGTTTTTCTCTCCGCAAGGATCTACCAACACGCTTGGTATATTATATATATATATTATATATATATATATATATATATATATCCATCCACCCATCCATATAGAGTTAGATTTGGATAGACAGACATTGAGATATACAGGTTAAATGCTAAAAGATCTTTAAGAATTTTCTTGGGATTCACTGCTTTCTTAGATTTTGGGTTTTTTGGGGTAAAATATGGAAATGAATCTGACAATAAATAGAAATTAGAAAAAACAAAGTGTTAAAAAAAACCCCAGATGAATTTATTTTCATGTTGACGTCGACGATTAAACGTTTCAGTTTGTTAAACCTTCCTCAGTACAATATAATGAAAAAGAAAAAGAAATTTTTGTTTAAACAGTGATGGATGTTTCTAAATAACTAGAGTTGGAAATATATGTATAGAGAAAAAGGTTTTTCTGAAAAATGGCTTTATCCAAACAATTTCAATGGAAATAATTTCCCTTTACAGTGGTACCTTGACTTACAATTTAAATTTATTCCACTTGTAACTCAATTTCTCCATTGAAATAAACGGAAATGCCATTAATCCGATCCTCCGCCACACCAAAAAAAAAAAAAAAAAAAAAAAAAAAAGAAAAAAAGACACCCTAATTTTTTAATGTTTTTTTAAATAAGAAAGAACCTGTGGATACACCACAGTATAATTTAATTATTGCAACATTTGATATGTTTACTTAAGAGCTATTGAACTATACTTCAATATGTAAAAAGTATAATAATCTTCATTTAATTCTCTCATACTTTTTTTCTTTGTTTCCTTCTTTTCATCATGTTTGATTGAAACTGATTAGAATTATCAGTTCCACATGCTCACACCCTCTATCTTTCCTTTACTCTCTTTCTTTCTTATATTTTTTCTGTGTAGCATATCATTTTTCTTCCCTTTTATTCTTTATAATAAAAACGGAATGGTGCATTATTCATGATAATTCGGTGGATAAGCAACACAAGATAATCAGGATTTATATTTTTGTATTTGGATGATTTGAATGGTCTCATTTTGAACCATTCCCCAATGATACTTGCATTAGAAAAATAAGGTCTAAAATGTTTGACTTTTGGTTACACTTGCCCCACTTTTAAACTGGACTTATAACTTTGATATTAAAAATGCATTGGGGGGGGGGGCGAACAACTTTTTAATGTACCAATTGATTTACTAGTTTTATATTAAAAAAGAAAAAAAAAGAAAAATCCATTAGATAGTTTACATGTCTGGAATAAGAATAAGAAAAATAAAATCAATTCTTTTTAGAGAGAGAGAGAAAGAGAATGAAAGAGAAAGAGTGATAGAGAAAAAGAGAGACTGATAAAATGATAGATAGAAAGAGGGGGAGAAAGGTTGATAGTGATAGTGAGAGAAAGAGAGAGAGTGATAAAGGGTGATAGAGAGGGAGTAAGAGTGATAGAGTGAGAGAAAGAAAGAGAAATTCTCACCAAGAGCTAATAAGCAAAACAGAAATAAAGTATTTTCTCCACCTAGCATTTTCTTTTTAAAAAAAAAAATCCTTATCCAATCAACTATATAAAAAAAAAGAATAAATTGAAAAAAATAATAAAAAATAAAATAAAATAAAATAAAAAAAGTCCTCCCCCCAAAGTTCTCCTTGCGCACCAATTTGATACATGTGAAGATGATGAACTGAAGATTAAATCTGAATTGCCAACAAGGAAGCCGTACCTGCTCATTGTTCAAATTGTCTTTTCGATTCTTGCCATCCAAGACAATACACATTGACCCTCTCATCCACACCAGTTCATCATCCACCCACCCCTGCCTTTCCACAGCCCTGCCGGTTCCAGACTGTAATAGCCACTCTAACCTAATCTTGGCTCACTCAAAACATTCAGGATTCTCTCTGGAACTAATATTATGAAATAACCGTTCTTGTTCAGCATACAACTTTATAAGTTTTGATTGATTTCAACTGCATTACTAAGTCAAATGATTTGGTGTCATATACATGTATACATAAATAAAAACAACAACAAAAAAATAAATATATATAAGAAAGTAAGAACCTTGAATGTACACTAAGAATAAAAGTATAAAATTTTAGAGATTTTAAAGTAACTATGTATGGAGAAAGAAGAAAGAGATAGAGAAAAAAAGAAAATAGAAATAAAGATAAAGAATCATTGGTAAACAAAGAAGAATGGTAAAAAATGGAACATGTAAGAAGGAAAAAAGTTTGAGAATCACAAAACAATAAAAACAAAAAAAACAAAGATAGCAAAAAATTAAATAAAAAACAAAAACAAAACCAGAGCAATATAAAATAAGATAAAATATAAATGAAAAAAAAAAAAAAAAAAAAAAAATAATCAAAAAAGCTACAAAAGAAAGCAATAGACAAGATTTAAATGAGGCACAAAATAATAAAAACTAATAAAAAGTTAACAAAAAATGAAATAAAACAAAAACCTCCCCAAACAGGACAATATAAAATAAGATAAGATATAAACAAAAATAAAAAATAGTAAAAAAATAAAATATATGAAAATAAAAAAAATAGAAAAAAAAAACAATATCAAAAGAAAAAAAAGAAAACAATAAGAGCCAAGATTTAAATGAGACACAAAATCTAATAAATAAGCGAATAAACAATTATACTGAATGACCGACCAACAACTATATATATATATATATAATATATATATGAGGTGTCCAGTAAAGGAGCCTTAACTCGACCATATTATTGTTTGTTTTCCTTATTTTCTCTCTTTCAGTGCAAATCATTCATTAATTCTTATCTTCGTTCTCTAAATTCTTTCTTTCCTTTTTTTTTTTTCATTAGTTTCATTTTTTTTTTTTTTTTAAATTCTTTTCTGCCCACTGTTATCCTGCCTTAATACTTGTCAACACAGCAGCACCATTGCCCTATATTCAAGAATCAAGAATTAATTTCAGCACTGGTGATTTTATCCATTATAAAAGGTATTGGTGCTGTTTGCCCGAGGCAGTGCAAAATGAAAGCTTCAACCTATCATGGGTGGTCAATGGAATTTTCTAGAAGCCTTAAGAAATGTAAGTGGCCCCGGTGACTTGATGGCGCCCCAACTAAGCCCTGGGGCCAAGGAGCATTCTCCCAGAGGTTCTTTTGGCTAAGTTAGTTGACGCAATTCTGGTAAAGGACATAGTAATAGTGGACAGAGCGTTTGTTAAGGTTTGGTAAGTGGTTGATAGAGAGGAGATGACCAAGGGAGCATTTAGAAACTGAGAAAGGATGAATGTAGCGTCCTGCTATAATGGGTGGTACCCCCTTATTTTATTTTTTTGTTGTTTTTTATATTTGGTGTTTGCCATTATAGCGCTGACTTTTTTTTTTTTTTTTTTGGCTGACTTGGGACAGAAAGGTTTTCAGCTTGTTTATTTCTTTGTTTTGTTTTTCTGTCCTTGTATACAAAGGTCTTCATTTTATGTTTTTTAATAATGTTTTGTTTTACATGTTTTTTGAATAAAGAGAAAAAAGTGCTGGAAAGAAAAGGGAGAAAAAAATGAAGGAGAAAAAAAATGAAGGAAAAATAAGTGGAAGATTAATAGAATAGAAGGCATGTCCAAAAAGTATCGTATCTGATGGTGAAGCTCTGGGAAATGTGGAGTACCCCTCGATTACCATTACTCCAGGTCCACTCTTACCAGAGAAGTAGTACCTGTTAGGGTCTCAATCTATGGGTTAAATAGAAAAAATGAGTTTGAAAAAAATGTGTTTTAAAGATAATTGAGTTTTAAATTTTTTTTAATACCCATCATGAATGAATAAAACAAAATACCTTCGGCATAAAATAACCCATTTTGGGTTAACATGTCATAAAACCCAACCAATCAATCAACAACCAACCAACATCCTATGACTCTCTCTCTCTCACCATGTGTCCTTATTGGTCATCATTCCTGGGCTTAAAATAGGTTTTTAAAAAACTGAGTACCCATCAAGAATGAATCTAATGTCTTCGGCATAAAACAAGGGTTGACATGCTGTAAAACCAAGCCAACCAAACCAACCAATAAGTATTATGATTAAAATTGTATTTACCAAAACAAGCAAATAAAAAACAACAATATTTATCCAACCCTTTCACCACAGGTAGAATTTAACACAGGGTCACAAGTGTGGAACATCCAGTGAGGATTGAACTCACTTTTAGTAGCAATGGATCTTTGGTATTAGCTTGGAAGAACAAATGAATGCACCATTAGCATAGAATTCAATTCCACAAGGTTTTACTGTTGATCAAAGAATCTGTGATTACCATATTTCTTTCAATGTCATCCACATTCTTAGATTTTACCCTTAAATTGAAATTTCAGTTTCAGAAGCAAGAGAGTCAAATGGAGTAAGGTCTGGTGAATACAGTTGGTTGGATTTTATGGCATGTCAACTCTTGCTGGGTTATTTTATACTGAAGGCATTTTGTTTTTTCATTCGTGATGGGTACTCAATTTTTCTTTTAAACCTTTTTTTAAAAATTCATTTTTTTCTTATTCTGTCAATGTCTAATGGCATCTTAGGCTGTTTTGAGTGCCTTGAACTAGTGGTCATGATATTTAAGCTTCAAAGCCATGCTTGAACTCAAGGTTATCATCTGATGATGACTTTATTCTAAGGTAAATGCGAAACACCTAAACAAGGCCTAAGGTTACAGCTGCCTGAACGTTGTGTTTATACATACTACAATAAAGATGAGAACTGTCTGAAATATCAAAATTATTCCTTTTTTTTATTTAACCCATAAATGGAATGAACAGCTACTACCACTTCAGGCCAGAGTGCACTTGGGAGCAATGGTGATGAAAGAGTACTCTACATTCCCCAGAGCTCCAGAATTGGAATGTCACTGTCAGAGAGAGTTTAATGACGTACCTAGGAAATGAAGACCCTCAGCCACCAAATTCTAGCACATATATGATAAAATGGGTTGGGGTTAGCCATAAGGCCAATAAAGTTGAGATAAGCATATAGGTGCTAGGGTTTGATGTGACCAGCCAATTGATCAGTGGGCCTCTCCTATAGCCCATCTAGCTTAAGTAAGGGCCAAAGTGAAGTGGTGCATGTCATGATTGCTCAGCCACCAGGGTTCCATCCGTAAGCATCACAGGTCACCACATGCTGTCAACAGGTGGCTCTATTGGGGATGAGGGGGTCTTACCCCTCTGCAGAGGTGCAGTTGGTGTATTCTAAAGCCCCAGCTAACAAGGCTTGGTGAATATAGAGAGATTCTGTTTTTACCCAAAGACTGATATTCAAAATTATCAAAACTGACTTTTGATCACAGCTCATAAATTAAAAGAATAGTGAAAGAAGGAGAGATAAGAAAAAAGGGGGATGGTAGAGGAAAATGATATCTTATTATAATGGAGATTATGTGTCAGTCTGTAACCGAAACTATGTCACCACTAATGTCACAATTCCATTATTTATTCATGTTATATTCTCAATGGTTATTAAATAATCATTATTTAATCTAAATTAGTATCTTATTTATTAACAGTGTTTCCATTAAAGTCTAGTTGAGATAGATTTGCCTCAAAACAGCCCATTGTATTAATGTGTTATATATCATTAAGAAATAAATATTTACTTGGTGCAAATAATTTGCATACCAGTTATAACAAAATCGTGTTTAATAAATAATAACTTGGTGTTATTGATTTCTAATATCATGGTTTTATTCTCAAGCATATTAAAATCAACCTATGTAGAATTTTTTCTTGGAATTAATTAGAATAAAGTAAAATAAAGTGTAATTGTTTTTGTGTTTGTATTCAATTGAATATAATATTTAATTATTGTTGGGAATTGGTTAGGGGCCAGAATAAAAACACAAGAGAGAAAATGAGTTAAACAAATATCTTATTATAATGGAGATTGTGTGTTTTTCTGTCTGTAACCGAAACTATATTACTACTTCAATCACAATTCCTTAGTTATTGACATCACATTCTCCATGATTGCATTTATTTTAACCTCAATTATTAATAAAATTGTTTTACATTATTCATACTGTTAACCTTATCTACATACTAATAACATACAATTTATTTATGTATACAACAAAATAGCGGTTTACAATGTGAACGGGAAGGCTAATTTGCATATTGATATTAGAAATGTGATTTTAATAAGTATGTGCTTAGATAATTGATTCTAACTGTTTGGTTTTAATTTAATGAATATAAGCAAATATCCATTTCTATATCAAAATAGCATTAGCCTTCCCGTTCACATTGTAAACCGCTATTTTGTTGTATTACTAAATATAATTGTATTATTAGTGTAATAAGGTTAACAAGTATGAATAATGAAAACAATTTTATTATAATTGAGGTATAAATAAAAATGCAATCATGGAGAATGGATGTCAATAACTAAGGGAATTGTGACTGAGTAGTAAATTATAGTTTCGTACAGACAGAAAAACAACACAATCTCCATTATAATAAGATATTTGTTTAACTCATTTCTCTCTGTGTTTTTATCTGGCCCCTAACCAATTCCCAACCAAAATTAAAATATTATTATTCAATTGAATCAAACACAAAAACAATTACACTTTATTTTAACTTTATTCTAATTAATTCAAAGATAAAATTCTCATAGTTGATTGAATATGGCTTGAGAATAAAACCATGATATTAGAAATCAATAACACCAAGTTATTATTTATTAAAACACGATTTATGTATAACTGGTATGCAAATTATTTGCACAAGTAAATATTTATTTCTTAAATGATATTAACACATTAATACAATGGCTTTTTGAGGCAACTTTTTTTGTTATCTAATTCTCAACTAGACTTTAATGGACGACTGTTAATAAATAAGATACTAATTTAGATTAAATAATGATTATTTAAATAACCAATGAGAAATAAAATGAATAACTAATGGAATTGTTGACATTAAGTGTGACAGATTTGGTTAAGACTGACCATAATCTCCATTAATAATAGAATATCATTTCCTCTACCATCCCCCTTTTTTCTTTCTCCTCCTTCTTTACTAATTCTTTTAATTTATGAGCTGTGATCAGTCAGTTTTGATTAAATTTTGAAATATCAGTCTTGGTAAAAACAGAATTCTTCTCTATATTCACCAAGTCCTTGTTAGCTGGGCTTTAGAATAACACCCTGCACCTCTGCAGAGGGTAAGAATTCCCCCTCATCCCAATAGAGCCACGCTGTTGAACAGCATGTGGTGACCTGTGATGCTTACGGAGGAAACCCTGGTGGCTGAGCAATCAATGAACTATGCACCACTTTTCAACTTTGGCCTTACTTAAGCTAGATGGCTATAGGAAGGAGGCCACTGATCAAATTGGCTGGTCACATCAAACCCTAGCACTATTATGCTTAATCTCAACTTATTTGGCCTTATGGCTACCCACCCATTTATCATATATGTGCTAGAATTGGTGGCTGAGGGTCTTTCCATTTCCTAGGTACGTCATTAAACTCTCTCTGACAGTTGAATTCCATCTGGAGCTCTGGGAATGTAGAGTACCTTTCATCACCAATTTGCTCCCAAGTGCCACTCTGGCTGAAGTGGTAGTAGCTGTTCATTCCATTTATGGAGTTAATAAAAAAAGGAATTTTTGATATTTCGAAGTCTCATCTTATTGTAGTATGTATAAACACAACGTTCAGGCAGCTGTAACCTTAGCCTTGTTTAGGTGTTTTCGCATTTCTTAGAATAAAGTCACATCAATGATAACCTTGAGTTAAGCATGGCTTTGAAGCTTATATAACAATGACACTAGTTCAAAGCACTCAAAACAGCCTAAGAATGCCATTAGACATTGACAGAATAAGAAAAAGGTGAATTTTAAAAAAAGGTTTAAAAGAAAAATGAGTACCCATCACGAATGAAAAAACAAAATGCTTCCAGTAATAAAATAACCAAGCAAGAGTTTGACAATGCATAAAAGTCCAACCAACTGTATCACCAGACCTTACTCCCATTGACTCTCTTGCTTCTGAAACTGAAAATTTCAATTAAGGGTAAATCTAAGAATGTGGATGACATGAAAGAAATATGGTAATCACAGATTCTTTGATCAACAGTAAACCTTGTGAATTGAATTCTAATGCTAATGGTGCATTTCATTTGTTTTCCAAGCCTAAATACAAAGTCCATTGCTACTAAAGTGAGTTCAATCCCTCACTGGATGTTCCACACTTGTGACCCTGTGTTAATCTACTGTGGAAAGGGTTGGATAGAATATTGTTTGTTTTTATTGCTTGTTTTTGGTAAATACAATTTTAATCATAATACTATTGGTTGGTTGGTTGCTGGTTTTTTACAGCATGTCAACCCTTGTTTATGCCGAAGACAATTAGATATCATTCTTGATGGGTACTCCAGTTTTTTAAAAAACCTATTTTAAGCCCAGGAATGATGACCAATAGGACACAATGGTGAGAGAGAGAGAGCATAGGATGGTTGGTTGGTGTGATTGATTGGTGGGTTTTATGAACATGTTAACCCAAAATGGTGTTATTTTATGCCGAAGGGTATTTTGTTTATCATTCATGATGGTAATAAAAAAAATTTAAACTCAATATCCTTTAAAACACATTTTTTTCAACTCATTTTTTTCTATTTAACCCATAGATTTGAGACCCTGACAGGTAACTACTTCCTGGGTAATGAGTGGACCTGGAGTAATGGTAATCGAGGTACTCCACATTTCCCAGAGCTTTCACCATCAGATACGATACTTTTGGACATCCTTCTTATTCTATTAATCTTCCACTTATTTTTCCTTCATTTTTCTCCTTCATTTTTTTCTCCCTTTCTTTACAGCAACTTTTTTCTCTTATTCAAAAAACATGTAAAACAAAACATTATTAAAAACAGAAATGAAGACCTTTGTATACCAAGGACGAGAAAAACAAAACAAAAAATAACAAGCTGAAAACCTTTCGTCCAAGTCACCAAAAAAAAAAAGTCCAGCGCTATAATGGCAAACACCAAATATAAAAAACAACAAAAAATAAAATAAGGGGTACCACCCATTATAGCAGGACGCTACATTCATTCCTTTCTCAGTTAATAAATGCTCCCTGGTCATCTTCCTCTCTATCAACCACTTTCCAAATCCTTACAAACCCTGTCCACTATTACTATTCCTTTACAGAATCTGCGTCAACTAACTTAGCCAAAAGAACCTCTGGGAGAATTGCTCCTTGGCCCCAGGGCTTAGTTGGGGCGCCATCAAGTCACCGGGCCATCTTACATTTCTTAAGGCCTTCTAGAAGATTCCATTGACCCAATGAAGGTTGAAGCTTTCATTTTGCACTGCCTCGGGCAACAGCACCAATGACCTTTTATAAGTGGATAAAAACAACCAGTGCTGAAAATTAATCTTGATTCTTGAATATAGGGCCAATGTGCTGCGTTGTTGACAAGTATTAAGGCAGGATAACAGTGGCAGAAAAGAATTAAAAAAAAAAAAAAAATGAAACTAATGAAAAAAAAAAAGGAAGAAAGAATTTAGAGAAAGAAAGAAATTAATGAATGATTTGGCAACTGAAAGAGAGAAAATAAGGAAAACAAACAATATATGGTCGATTAAGGTCCTTTACTGTTGACACCTCATATATAATATAATATATATATATATATATAGTTGTTGGTCGGTCTTCAGTATAATTGTTATTCTGCTTTTTATTAATTTGGTGTCTGCATTTAAATCTTGGCTCTTATTGTTTTCTTTTTTTCTTTTGATATTGTTTATTTTTTCTATTTTTTATTTTCTATATTTATTTTACTAATTTTTATTTTTGTTTAATTCTTATCTTATTTTATATTGTCCTGTTTTGGGGAGGTTTTTGTTTTATTTCATTTTTGTTAACTTTTTATTAGTTTTTTATTATTTTGTGCCTCATTTAAATCTTGTCTATTGGCTTCTTTTGTAGCTTTTTGATATTCATTTTTTTTTTTTTTTTTTTTTTTTTCATTTATATTTTTATCTATTTTAAATATTGCTCTGGTTTGTTTTTGTTTTTATTAATTTTTGCTATCTTGTTTTGTTTTGTTTATTGTTTGTGATTCTTAACTTTTTTCCTATTACATGTTCCATTTTTACGCATTCTTCCTTTGTTTACCATATGATTCTTATCTTTATTTCTATTTCTTTTTTTCTCTATCTCTTTCTTCTTCTCCATACATAGTTTACTTTAAATCTCTAAAATTTTATACTTTTTATTCTTAGTGTACATTCAAGGTTCTTACTTTTCTTATATAATTATTTTTTTTGTTGTTGTTTTTTATTAATGTATTACATGTATGAAACCAAATCATTTGACTTGTAATGCAGTTGAAATAATCAAACTTATAATTGTATGCTGAACAAAACGGTTATTTCATAAATATTAGTTCCGAGAAATCCTGATGTTTGAGTGAGCCAAGATTAGGTTAGAGTGGCTAATTACAGTCTGGAACCGGCAGGGCTGTGGAAAGGCAGGGTGGGTGGATGATGAACTGGTTGTGGATGAGAGGTCAATGTGTAATTGTCTGGATGGCAAGAATCGAAAAGACAATTTTGAAATGAGCAGGTCACGGCCTTCCTTGGCAATTCAGATTTAATCTTTCAGTTCATAATCTTCACATGTATCAAATTGGTGCGCAAGGAAGAACTTTTGGGGAGGACTTTTTTATTTATTTTATTTTATTTTTTATATTTTTTTCATTATCTTTTTTTTTTATATGATATTGATTGGATAAGGACTTTTTTTTTTAAAAAAGAAAATGCTAGGTGGAGAAAAATACTTTATTCTGTTTTGCTTATTACTCTGGTGAGAATTTCTCTTTATTTCTCTCACTCTATCACCTTACTCCCTCTCTATCGACCCTTTATCACTCTCTCTCTTCTCTCAACTATCACTATCAACCTTTCTCCCCCTCTTTCTATCTACATTTATTCAGTCTCTCTTTTCTCTATCACTCTTTCTCTTTCATTCTCTTTCTCTCTCTCTCTGAAAAAGAATTGAAATTTATTTTTCTTAATTCTTATTCAGAACATGTAAACTATCTAATGGATTTTTCCTTTTTTTTTTTCTTTTTTTAATATAAAACTAGTAATCAATTGTACATTAAAAAGTGTTCCGCCCCCCCCCCCCATGCATTTTTTAATATCAAAGTTATAAGTCCAGTTTAAAAGTGGGCAAGTGTAACCAAAAGTCAACATTTTAGACCTTATTTTTATAATGCAAGTAATCATTGGGGAATGGTTCAAAATGAAGACCATTCAAATCATCCAATACAAAATATAATCCTGATTATCTTGTGTTTGCTTTCCACCGAATATCAATGAAAAATGCACCATTCCGTTTTTATTATAAAAGAATAAAAGGGAAAAATGATATGCTACACAGAAAATATAAGAGAAAGAGAGTAAAGGAAGATAGAGGGGTGAGCATGTGGAAACTGATAATTCTAATCAGTTTTCACAAACATGATGAAAGAAGAAACAAAGAAAAAAAGTATGAGAGAATTAAATGAAATTATTATACTTTACATATGAAGTATAGTTCA
>CM042148.1:113020416-113070416 GCA_023376005.1 Doryteuthis pealeii
AAGAGAGATCTTATCACCACAGGTAGAATTTAACACAGGGTCAAGTGTGGAACATCAGTGAGGATTGAACTCACTTTTGTAGCAATGGATCTTGGTATTAGCTTGGAAGAACAAATGAATGCACCATTAGCATAGAATATCAATTCCACAAGGTTTTACGTGACAAAGAATCGTATTACCATATTTCTTCAAATGTCACACACATTTCTTAAGATTATTACCCTTAAATTGAAATTTCAGTTTCAGAAGCAAGAGAGTCAAAGGAGTAAGGTCTGGTGATACATTGGTTGGATTTATGGCAAATGTCAAAACTCTTGCTGGGTTATTTTATACTGAAGGCATTTGTTTTTCATTCGTGATGGTACTCAATTTTTCTTTAAACCTTTTTTTAAAAATTCATTTTTTTCTTATTCTGTCAATGTCTAATGGCATCTAGGCTGTTTTTCGAGTGCCTTGAACTAGTGGTCATGAATATTTAAGCTTCAAGGCCATGCTTGAACTCAAGGTTATCATCTGATGATGAACTTTATTCTAGAGGGTAAATGCGAAACACCTAAACAAGGGCCTAAGGTTACAGCTGCGAACGTGTGTTTATACATACTACAATAAAGATGAGAACTGTCTGAAATATCAAAATTATTCTTTTTTTTAATTTAACACATACAATGGAATGAACAGCTACTACCACTTCAGCAGAGTGCACTTGGCAGCAATGGTGATGAAGAGATACTTCTACATCCCCAGCTCCAGATGGAATGTCACTGTCAGAGAGAGTTTAATGACGTACCTAGGAAAAAGAAGACCCTCAGACCACCAAATTCTAGCACATATATGAAAATGGGTTGGGGGTTAGCCATAAGGCCAATAAAGTTGAGATAAGCATATAGGTGCTAGGGTTGATTGACCAGCCAATTGTCATGGGCCGCTCCTAAGCGCCATCTAGGCTTAAGTAAAGGGCCAAAGTGAAGTGGTGCATGTCATGATTGGCTCAGCCGACCAGGGTTCCATCGTAGCATCAACAGGTCAAACCCACATGCTGTCAACAGGTGGCTGCTATTGGGGATGAGGGGGTCTTACCCCTCTGCAGAAGGTGCCAGTTGGTGTATTCTAAAGCCCAGCTAACAAGGTTGTGACATAAGAGAAGATTCTGTTTTTACCCAAAGACTGATATTCAAAATTATAATCAAAACCTGACTTTTGATCACAGCTCATAAAATTAAAAGAATAAGTGGAAAGAAGGAGAGATAACAGAAAAAGGGGGATGGTAAGAGGAAAATGATATCTTATTATAATGGAGATTAGTGTCAGTCTGTAACCGAAACTATGTCACCACTAATGTCACAGATTCCATTATATTTATTCATGTTATATCTCAATGGTTTATTAAATAATCATTATTTAATCTAAATTAAGTATCATTATTTTATTAACATGTTCCAATTAAAGTCCTAAGTTGAGATAGATTTGCCTCAAACAGCCCATTGTAATTAATGTGTATATATCATTAAGAAATAAATATTTACTTGGTGCAAATAATTTGCATACCAGTTATAACAATCGTGTTTAATAAATAATAACTTGGTGTTATTGATTCTAATATCATGGTTTTATTTCTCAAGCATATTAAAATCAACCCTATGTAGAATTTTTATGCTTGGAAATTAATTAAGAATAAAGTAAATAAAGTGTAATTGTTTTTTGTGTGTGTATCAATTGAATAAAATTTAATTATTGTTGGAATTGTTAGGGGCCAGAATTAAAAACACAATGAGAGAAAAATAGTTAAACAAATATCTTATTATAATGGAGTTGTGTGTTTCTGTCTGTAACCGAAACTATATTACTACTCAAGTCACATTCCCTTAGTTATTGACTATCACATTCTCCATGATTTTGCATTTTTATTTTAACCTCAATTATTAATAAAATTGTTTTACATTATTCATACTGTTAACCTTATCTACATACTAAATAAATACAATTATATTTATGTATTACAACAAAATAGCGGTTTAACAATGTTGAAACGGGAAGGCTATTTGCATATTGATATTAGAAATGTGATTTTAATTAAGTATGTGGCTTAGTATATATTGATTTTTCTAACTGTTTGGTTTTTATTTTGTAATGAATAATAAGCAAAATCTCTTCAATTAAATTCTACAAATGAAATCCATTAACAAGAAAAAATAACTGTCATTTTATTCTTTACTTCCTCTTTAACTAAATACTTAATATTAGAAAAAATAACAATGACAAGACCGAGAGTAAGGAAGAGTTAAGTTTCAGTTGTTTCTATTATTTCGATTATTACAACCTCTGTTATAAAATCTTTTCTGCATCTCTTATTTTTAGTTCATTAGCGCCTTTCTAATTTAATACAAATATTGTTATTACATTAAAACTTAAATATTTGCAACCCGAGGGTGCCATATATTTTGCTAAGTATAATAAGGAATAATAGTACAAACATATACAAATGAGAAGGTTACTCGCAAGGGCGGTCTTATCTACTGTCAGCAGAAATATTGACTCTGGCTTAAGAGCAGAACCTGCGGTTATTTATAGTTGGAAGAGTTCATGCATGCATAGTAAATTACCATAAAAATTATATCAAAACTTAAATACTTATGCCCATGGAGTGCATTGTTTTGCTAGTTAAAAGAATAGAGAAAGTGGGAGAGATAAGAAAAAGGGGGGTGGGCAGAGGAAAATAATATTTACTAAATTTAACTAAGTAAGAAACATGGCCCAATGAAAAAAGCATTGTGTTATGTCATTCCTTGGATTTTTTTTTATTGAAGATAGTTTCTTTGTTTTTCTATCAGTAATTTCTGCTAAGATGAGAGTGTTATATCTGTGCACATAAAATTAAAGTCAAGCCTGAAAAATTGGCACATAATGTTCTTATTTCTATTTCTTATTATTGAGTCTTGTCTCATACAAAACTAATGTTTGCAAACAGGCCCTTTTCAATTGGAACATTAACACAGCACAATCATCTTATTACTATCTCTAATTACTTGGCCTTGTGCCATAATAAGCTAAGATTAGTAAATATCAAGACAGACAGGCCCTTTCCACATGGGACATTGGCATAATACAATTTTCTATCATGTATTCAGCTTTGTTCTGTACAAAATTAACCTTTGTAAATACTGTGTCCCCCCGCCAAAAAAAAGGCAGGGCTTATATTAATTTTCACTCCAAAATACAACACCAGGGCTTATTTTTTGGGGGGATGTTTTATTCTTCATATATCAAAAAATGACATTACAAAGTAGAAAATTACGAAATTTCTAAAAAAAAAAACCCAGAAATTACAAAAAATGATCTACATTTGTTTATCATAACTGCTCTCATCTAGGGCTTATCTTAAGGGGAGGGCTTATATTAAAATCATCCTGAAAAATCATGCTAGGTTTTATTTTGCAAGTAGGTCTTATTTTTAGGGAAACATGGTATAAGGCATGCAGTTTCGTCCCAGTTGGTGCAACCCAATCTTCCTATATATGTTTCCTGCTATTTGGTCTTGTGCCATAGAAAATTAAGCAGAAAGACCATCAATAATTGAAAGGTTGGTCCTACATAATCTTACAACCAATGTTTCTGTTTAATTGGCCTTGATATATAAAACTAAGTTTAGTTAATATCAAAGCAGGTAGGGCCTCCTGGCACTACACAATCTTCCTATTATTTGTTTAATGGAATGAGAAAAGTGGATTGAATAAAGAGTTTGGTTTGAAATTCTGTGAAGGCTCCTAATTATGACATGAAAGTTCCTGAGTTTGACAAACACCTGAAGAAAGCTGAAAGAAATGGTAAGAAAGCTGAAACGTTGTGTATATAAAAGAAAGATGAGGACAACAGTTCAAAAAATTCAAATGATATTTTCTATTAATTGGCCTTGTGCCATACAAAATTAAGTTTTGTAAATATCATGGGAGGCAGGCTCTTCTCACTTGGGACATTGGCAAAATACAATATATTCTCTCATTTGGTCTTTTGTCTTACCATGTAAATATCATAAACAAAATATAAGAAAAAAACCTACAACATCAGAAGAGGAGACATTCAGTGAAAAATATCTATATATTAATACTTGTGTTCTTTAAAAGTCGGACCGTTATTATCTTGCAACACCCCCTGCTTAAAAATGAGAGCCCAAATCACCCAAGATGAAATACAAAAATGTAATTCCTGATTATCTGGTGTTGCTTATCCGCTGAATTCTTATTTTTTTATGAGTATCATCACCTAAGCTAAATAATGGACTATTCTGAAAAAGGACATGCTAAACAGACAAAATATAATAAAGAAAGAAAAAAATGAATGAGAGAGAGGGGGGAAATAATGCTAATCTGTTTCAATGGAACATGATGAAAAGAAGGAAAGAAAGAAAAAGAGTGAGAGAGAGTTAAATCAAGATTAAAGGAAACACATGAAAAAAGAGATAAAAAAGATAAAATGAAAAAATTAATGGAGGATAAAGATGAGATGAATTCCAAAGGAAAAGAAAAAATGAAGGAAGTAGATGAAATAAAAGAGAAAGGAATGGAAGGAAAAACAAGAGAAATTAAAAAAGAAAGAAAAAAGGGTGAGTAGAAAAGAGGGAAGTGGTCAAAATAAAAGAGGATAAAAGAAAGAATAGGAAAGAGAAAGAGAAATTTGAAAAAAAAAGGAAACAAATGCAAAGAGAAGATGGAAATGAAGCAAATAAAAGAAAAAGGGAAAAAGAGAAAAGAAGAGATAAAGAAAGAGAGAAATAAAAAAGAGGAGAAAGGAAAGAAAGAGAGGAGAAAAGGAGAGACGAAAGAGAAAAGTAGGGAAGGCACCCCCCGCTAGAAATAAAACAACTACACAGCTGGGCCAGACAGGAAGACAGAGACCAAAGACCCCACACGCCACCTCCCGCCCGCCCGCCTCAGAAGAAAAGAGAGAGGATGACAGCACAACAGAGCGCAGACGGAGAAAACGGCACGAAACAGAAATTCTCAAGAAGAAAGAGTCACTGTTACCCCCGAAGACTGCCCCACGGTGACCCTCCTGCCTTCTTATTTCACCAGAACATACAAAAATACAAAAGGGGAGAAAGGAACAAGAGAAAGCGGGACGACAACGGCACAACACGCCACGCACAGGCGACCAAAGGAAAACGAAGCAAAAGGGATAGAACGAACCAGGCACGACACTCCCCGACAATGAAGCAGGGTAGCAAAGGAACGAGAGCAGGCCCCCAGAAAATGCCGAACAGAGGAGCAGAAGAGGAGAAGAAAAGAGGTAGAGAAATAGAAAAAGAAGGAGAAGGAAAGACCAGAGAGCGACCGACCACACCACCACACACCCCGGGAGCACGACGCAAGAAGGAGCAGAAAGAGAGAATAGAAATAAACGGTAGGAGAAAGGACTACGAAAGAGAAATAGGAGGAAGAAAGAAAGTAGAGGAGAAAAGAAGAGAGAATGAAAAGAGAGAAAAGAAAAGAGAGAAATAGCAAATAAAAAAAGGAGAGGAAAGAAAGAATTGTAAATAAGTTAAGAGGAAGGAAGAAAGAAGAAATGAATTAGTAAAAAGAATTAAGAATCACTAAAATAGAAAGAAGTGAAGCAAATCTAAGAATGAAAAGAATGAAAAATATCTCGTGTTGTATTTGTTGTCTTGTCAAAAAGCTTGGAAGCCTATTTAAAAGTGTTATAGGAAAAAAAAAAAAAGAATGAAATGAGAAGACGTGGAAATAAAAGTCAGAGTTTGAAATGTGTGGGGAAAACTAGAAACAAGTCCCCCTAGGCTAAACTAATTTCTCTTGTGGGATTAAAACCTCTGTGACTGGTCTGTGTCCAGAGAGGAAAGAAATAAAAAATAAATAAAGAAATAAAAAGCTAAGAAAAAAAAATAATGTAAAAATAAAAAGATAAAAGTTTTGTCGTTATCTTTTTTTTTTCTCTCCCCCATCATTCCTCCCTCATTCATCATCTTCTAGGCTCATTTGACTTCATCTCGACCATCGACCATTGATGAAAAATAACCCACCCCTCATTTTCTCATCTTTCCACACACACATACACATATATACATCCATACACAAACATACTGCATACTTAACTACTTATTCGACACGCACTGGCAAATGCATATATATATATATATATATATATTCAATCCCCACTATTATACACTATATATATATATATTTACTTAAGTAGTGCATATATATATAAGAAAGATTCTATCTGTATGTTTGTTTTTACAATGACTAAATGAACATCTTTTTATAAAAGAAAATTGGTGGAGACTAGCAGAGACCAAAGTTCAATAAGATCCCCCCTATTTTTGTCTGAGAGGGAGTTTAAAACGCTTTTACCCCTTGTTTTCCATGAGAAAATAAAAATATCATAAGGGTACAAATCAATGATTTAGTAAAAAAAAAAAATGATTAAAGAATAAAACAATAAAAAATAAACAAAAGAAAAATACTAACGAGAAGAATATAAAAATAAACAACTTAAAAAACAAGAATGTATAAAAATATAAGATATATAAGAAATATATAGAAAAATAATTTTTTAATCGATATTAAACATAGAATAAGAAATTTACTTTAAACATTTTAAATCTCAGACAATGCAGATAGCTCTGATAGTATGTATGTATAATATATATATATATATATATATATATAATATATAAATGTGTTTATGGCCTGCTTTTGTATGCATGTTCCACCTATAAATTAAGAAAATAGATGTGATTGAGCATTAAAATTGATGCATATATTTAATATGTTTATATAGGAAAATTACAAATTTAGCTTATGATTTTTACTGATTAAATGACATGATTCAATAATCAAAAATCAATAGATTTGTGGAACTCTTCAAAATTCTTCATCAGTAAGTACAAAAAACAGCCTTTAGAAAAATAATATTGTTTCAATCTACTCATCGAGTTTAGGTTACATTTTTAGAAATGTTATTTTGATATAAACAAAAAAAAACCTCTACTAAATGAATATTGTAATATGTAAATTCTTAGGCTTCTTTTATTGTTAAAATTACTCTCCCTTACCCTTTCTCTCTCACTTCCTGGTGTTCCTAAAATCCAGTCATTGATGGGCTGGTACTTCTGCTAGTATGCGTTGCGTGTGGTGTATATTCAACACACAACACCAACACTAGAGACGGCCCCATCCATGCCAGACTAAAAGGATTTTAGAAAACCAGGAAGTGAGTGAAAATGAAAGGGAGGAGTGAGAGTAAATATATATATATATATATATATAATATATAATATATTATATATATTATATATATATGTGTGTGTGTGTGTGTGTGTGTGTGTGTGTGTGAGGAGATAATTACAATATTGTGAATATACATTTACATTTATCTCACAATAATTCAAGTTTATACTATTCACACAAATACATATCTACCACACACACACATTTCAGGTGATTATAGATTTCAAAGTATATCACCTTACTGATTATTATTCAAAGAATGTATATGAAATAAGGTAATTGTTTATAATTTGAAGGACCTGTTTTGTTTTAGTCAAATCTGAATATTTCCATGCATGTATCTTAAATCCAGAAAACTTATAAGGTCTTTAGCACTGACCGTATAAAAATGGTGGTTAGAGAAGAAATATTGGGAAGAGAGGAGAGAGAGAGAATATATGGGGAGAGAGAGAGAGAGAAATATATGGAGAGAGAGAGAGAGAGAGAGAAGAAATATATGGAGAGAGAGAGAGAAGAGAAATATGAAGAGAATTGAGAATATGGTAGAGAATGAGAGAGAGAGAGAAAGAGATATGGAGAGAATGAGAGAGAGAGAGAGATATGGAGAGAATGAGAGAGAGAGTGAGAGAGAGAGAGAGAAAGAGATATGGAGAGAGAGATATGGAGAGGGAGAGAGAGAGAGAGATATGGAGAGAGAGAGAAAGAGATATGGAGAGAGAGAGAAAGAGAAGGCGAGAGAGAGAGAAGAAAGAGATAGAGAGAGAGAGAGAGAGAAAGAGAATATGGAGATAGAGAGAGATGGAGAAGAGAGAATGAGAGAAATGGAGAGAGAGAGAGAGAGATATGGAGAGAGAGAGAGAAAGAGATATATGGAGAGAGAGAGAGAGAAAGAGTATATGTGAGAGAGAGAGAGAGAAAGAGAGAGAGAGAGAGAGAGAAGAGGGAGATATGAGAGAGAGAGAGAAGAAAGAGAACTATGGAGAGAGAGAGAGACAGAGAAGAGAGAGAGAGGAGAGAAAGGATATTGGAGAGAGAGAGAGAGAGGAAAGAGATATATATATCGAGAGAAAAGAGATATGGAGAGAGAGAGAGAGAAAGAGATATGGAGAGAGAGAGAATAGGAGAGAGAGAGAAAGAGATATGGAGAGAGAGAGAAAGAGATATGGAGAGAGAGAGAGAGAAAGAGATATGGAGAGAAGAGAGAGAGAAAGAGATATGGAGAGGGAGAGAAGAGATTATGGAGGAATGAGAGAAAGTATATATATATATATATATGGAGAGAGAGAGAGATATGGAGAGTGATATAGTTAAAACTAAACATATACCCAACTTTGAGTTCAAACTTATTTTACCACATGTGCATGTCCAGCCTGTTAGCCATTACGCCATGAGACTTCTCTTCTATCTATTAGTATATTTATAATCTACAATCATTAAATGTTTACATTCTACCATGCATTTTGCTAATAGGGCCATTTTAATTCCACAAACTTTTGGCTATTAAAGAAAAATGTGACAAAAAATTGAGTGGGTACTTTCAGATTTGAATGTGAGTAGAGACAAACATTGTTTTGTTCCCTTGCCCTTGCCTTTGGCTTCTGGCCTGCCTCAGGCATCAGGGATTGATGCTGACCCTATCACTTTAAGTACAATGGCAGGGTACAAGCCTTGTGAGGTGGGGTGGCAACTACCGGGAACGAGATATTAAACTTTTCATAGCCTCACTTCCCCTGGGCAGCACCCCTACTGTTCTCGTACAGACAGACTCAGGCACAAAAATTATATGCAACTTTCTTCAACACTGTATATTAGCAAAAACAGAAATAGAGATAAGATGACATAAATACATGGACACGCTCATGGTGTAATGGTTATCATCATAAGAAATAGACATGGTGACACTAGTTCAATTCCTGGAAAAAGTTGTTTGCATTTCACATAGTGCTAATACCCTTGGGAAAGGTATGCATCACATTATTCTTCCACTAGCTATGGATAAATAGCAGGGCAGACTGGGCCCTTAAAACTTGGTATGACAATCAGTTTAGAAGGAAAACTCTGAATTCAAACAAATTTTGGGAAATAGTCAAAGCTATGTCCTGCTTACCAAAACTTTTCTCGTTCCCCAATGATACCTGCATTGGAAAAATAAAGTCCAAAAAGTTTGGCTTTGGGTTACCTTTACTGTGCTTTTAACCTGATTGGTTGGTTGGTTTGTTGAATTTTATGGCATGTCAACCCTTGTTGGGTTATTTTATGCCAAAAATGTTTTGTTTTATCCATTCTTGATTGGTATTCAAATTTTTTTCATTCAAACTCAATTAAAAAAAAAAAAAATTTAATTCATTTTTTCCTATTGAACATATAGATGGAAGCCTAACAGGTACTACCACTCCAGTTCAGAGTGGACTTAGGAATAATAGCAAATAAGGTGTACTCAAAATTACTAAGTTCTCCTACACTGGGGCCTCATGATCAGATGCAGTTTAGTGTCATACCCAGGACACCTAAGATATGAAGAGAGAGGGAGAGAGAGAGAGGAAATATGAATAGAATGAGATTTTATACATATATAATATGTGTATAAAATGAAGATAGAGAGAGACAAATATATGAACAGAGAAAGAGATATGAAGAGAGTGAGAAAGTAAAAAAAAGATGTGAAGAGAATGAGAGAGTTATGAAGAGAATTCAGAGAGAGACAGAGAGAGATGTGGAGAGAATATGGAGAGACAGAGTCAGAGAATGTGAAGAGAGATAGATAAATGAAGAGAATGAGAGAGAAACATATATAAAAAAATGAGATAGCGATTGATGAAAAGAGGTAGATACATATATATATTCCCATCAATAAACACTTACACACAGATCTCCACATATAATACACATACTGATAAATGTAGACATGCAACTAAATTTATTATCAACTTTTTGTCATTCTGGACAGAAAAACAACCAAAAAAAATGTCAAAATAGTTGAAAGAGAGGAAATAAATTACAAACCTGAATAAAATCATTAATGATTTTCCCTTCCCCATGTTTAATATTTCAACTAACACCTAAAGTGTCACATCCATGGAAGCAGACTTCTTCATCACTCCACTAGCCCAGCTAAAGGTGCCCTCCACCCTCCTTATATTCTTGACACCCTTTCCACACACACACCTGCATTCTTAACAATCATTATCCCTACCCTGGCACCACGGTGAATAGAACTAAAAATGCAGAATGGACAAATGATTATCTCAAATTCATATTGACCAGTCGAAATCCAAAAGAAGAAGAGAAAAAAAGAGAAGACTCCTTGTCTCTTTTTCTCACCAAATATATTCACTGTTTGACAACCTAACATATTTTAACTTTTTCAGGATGTCTTCTCTGTTCTACTTTCACAATCAACTCTCTTTATCTCTTCTTACTCACTCTCTCTCTCTCTTCTCTCTCTCTTCTCTCTCTCTCTCTCTCTCACCCTCTTTAATCCAGAGATTTAAACAAAATACAAACAAAACAAAAATAAAATGAACAGAAAGAGGAGAGTAGAAAAGAGTTTAAAATAAAAATCTTTCAGGATACATAAAATATAAATTGGACAAAGAATGAATGAAAATCTAATAAAATGAAAAAAAAAAAAAAGAAAAAAAATCCTTGATAAACAACAACAAAAAGAAAGAAAAAAAAATAATAGCAACAAAAAAGAATGAAGAAAAAGAAAATCAAAGGATATTACAACAAAAGAATCCATTTTCAATCCAAGAGAAAAAAATTTATTTTTTCTGCCACAAAAATTATCATCCATTTTTTTCCAAGAATGAAAAGGAGATTGCTTTAACCCAGTTACACACTTTAAACTTTTATATTTATAACACCCTAACAAAAATCTTATCGCAAAATATGCCTTTTTCTTGATAAAAAAGAAATATATATAAGATTTGAAAATCGCATAGGTAAAAAACTAAGAGTTACTAAAAATCATTGACTCATCTTTAACCTAAATTAGATATAGATACCTATCAATGATATTGAGCACTATTTATTTATAAATAAACAAACTGTATAACAATTATATATACAGTGGTACATTGACATAAAAAAACCTTCTTGATCTCTTTTTACCTCTGTTCTTTGAACAGTAATGCCAACATAGTTATATTACACACTTGTCAAGTAAGACTTTTTCCATATTAAACCCTTTTCACATACTGCTTGTTCCTGGAATAAAATGCATATAATTCTACTGTGGGGCATATTTGTGTATTCTTGCTTTTAATATTATTTGTATCAGTTTAATATAAACCAATACTACTTTATATATTTACATATATATAAAAGGTTAAATATCTTGTGAGTTCAATTGAGTTTATCTTGTATTCCTTCCATTTTATTCAGTGTTTGTATATCATCTATATATTAATACTCTTGTTCCTTAATCTTCCAACCATTATCATGCTGCAACACCCTCTGGTTAAAAATGAGACCGTCCAAATTGTCTAAGATGAAATACAAAAATGTACATTCTTATTATCTGGTGTTACTTTATCACCAAATTTTTATTTCTTATGAGTATTGTCACCTCAGCTAAATAATGGACCATTCAGTTTTTATTATAAAGAAAGAAAGTTAAAAAAAAAAAAAGGACATGCTACACAGAAAAATATAAGAAAGCGAGAGAGCAGGGGAAAGATAGATAGGTTTTACGTGCACAGAAGAGATAAGGCTAATCTGTTTCAATCGAACATGAAGGAAATAAGGAAAGAAAAAAAAAGAGTTTGAGGGAGAGAGTTAAATCAAGATTATTATATATTTTTATATTGAACTATTAACAATAGCTCTTGAGTAAACATATTAAACATAGTTATAATAAAATTATCACACTGTGGTATATTCACAGGTCCCACTATTAGATATATTAATACTAATATTAGTTCCTGGAGGATGGGGACTCAACTCAATATCTTTCTTATCACCAACCATTCCAATATGAGATATAATAATTAGTTACTAAGAAGTATAATATGCACAACAAAAAGCATTTGCCATCAAAATAATTTAATAACAATCATTATCTTTTATTTTGTTTTATCTAAAAAACATATTTTTCAATAATTCATGCAAAGATACAAAATTTATAAATCTACCATTAATAAATAAAAAGGAAATGTAAATAAACAAACAGTAAACATAATTTTGTACATAATTCAAATGTATGTACATTGAATTGTCTACATGTCTACTACATGTGTCACTTGTGTAGTATATTAAATGTCAGGTGGTGGCAACATATTTCATCCTGAAGAGAACTGGACTCCCTGGCATGCACAAAATACTTGTCTAACACAACCTGAGATGGGCTGGCCAGTTAAACAGACTTGGGGATGACAGACTACCAAAGCAGAATCTGTACTCTCAACTGAGTGAGGGATCATGTGGAATTGGTAGACCAAAGCTCAGGTTCAAAGATAACATCAAGGAGAAACCTGAAGGACTTAAACATCCCCATTGGCAGTTGGCAAAATGCAACCAGACCGAATAAATTGGAGAAAAATGATTTGCGTGGTGTCATCAGTGGATACAATGGACAGAAAGTAGTAGTAATAATAATAATAATGTAATCTGAATATAAATCTGCTAGATGAATAAAGAATATGATTAAAAAAATGAATAGACAGATTTAGAAAAATATCATCACTTCCCTTATCTACTTTAAAAAACAGTAAATGCAACACTCACTTGGAGAAATGAGAAATGATATTTGTTCACTTTAGAGTTAGTGTTCTTTTTGAATAAAAAAGAAACATCCAGATGAAAAATTTAGTGTAATTTAACCAGAATACCTGAATACTTAAGTCTTTCAACAAATTTGAGATAAACAACCATAAATAGCAGATTTGTGTGTCCTGGCCCCCTGCCCTAAAAAACGCTAAGTGGTACCTGTTCAAAATGTGAACTGTGCTAATTATGAACTCCTTAGCTGTTTGAAGGTGTTTTTCCCAACAACCAAAGTCTGACAACAAATTTGAAACAACAATTGAGGAAATTTATTAAAGAGGAAATTTAGCAGTGACATTTTGTTTTGGGGGTAGAAAATTAGGTGGCATAAAAGTTATGTACCCAAAGAGTTAAAATACATAATTGTAACATTCACAAAATTAAAAGCGTCAATAGTGATATTCTTAAAATATCAAATAAAAACATTATTAATAGTAAATCTGAAGAGAACACAGGTGAAAGGGGTTAGTGGGACCCAAAGTGCCCAGATGTACATAGTTGGGAACCTAGGAGATAGATTTTTTTAAATCTATATTGAATCAGGATTTAATCAGGAAAATCATATGGGATAAAAGTTGTGCACACAAAGAGTTAAAATACATAACTAAAAAATTCAAACCATACATAGTAATATTTCTCTGAATTTTTTAGATGAGGCTTGATAATTTGAATAGAAGAACACCAAAGGGCACATCAGCCAAAACATTGTGTATCTAACAATAATGATGTGGACAATAGTCCAAATAATCCAAATCAATGGTAATATTTTAAAGATATAAAATAAAAACATTAATATTAGTAAAAATGCAGAGAACATATGTGAAAGGGGTTAGTGGGTCCCAAAGGGCTCGGAACCTATGAGAGATTTTTTATTGAATCAGTATTAAAATAGAACAGAATAGAATAAAGCAGTGTAGTCAGAACTCAACCTTACCTTCAGCCACTGTTTCAACCAGCTGGTTCTCTGAACTTCATCAGGGATATTTCCGATTTAGTATCATCAATTTGTTTTCTTTCGATAATCTTCGATTTAATCATTTTATTTGACCAGTGAGAAGACAGAAACTGAAGAATAAAAAAAATTTTTAAAACTGAAGATTATTCGATACAACAAACACATGGAAGGCTGGAGATCCTATCAGCTGGAATAAGAGTCAAAACAACAAAAATGAAGATATTAGTCTGATCAATCCATCAAACAATGAATAGGAATTCACCACAGAACTTCAAACAAGTTTGCTGTTTCTTTTCATAGTCAAATGACCCACAATATAAAGAGCTGAATATTAGATTTATAAAATATGAGTAAAGATTAATAACGCTTGACAATGATCCAATAAAAAATAAATAAAATATATTAATATTACTAATCTTCCAAGCCATAGTTGTATCAGGGCTACTGTATGGCTGCACCCTTGTTTTATATATTGACGGGCATACCATCAGTTTTGGATAGATAGTGTAGAAATAGAATTGAATTCAGGTGTTGTTAAATTCAAATGTAGACCGTTAGATTGAGTGACATCCAATAACCTCAGTCTGACCTGAGACTTCCTGCTGCAAGGCAAATGGTGGAATAGACAGAGAGAAGGATGAGTTAGCCAGTCAGTGGCTGGAATCCCTAATTTAAAGGTGTATCTAGCAAGGGCTCCCACGCGGTTATGAATCCTAAGATCTAAGGTCTGGTGTTAAGAATTGAATAAAATTATATGTCTTGAGTTTGTCCCTAAAAACTATGACAACCAAGGCTTAACCAACATCTTAGAAGAAACCGGAACTTGATAATGTTACCAATATCTTAAGACACCAGAACCAGACGTTAGAAAGAACTGCTTGTAACAAGAGACCAGATCAGGTTACTCATAACTAAGAAAGTTAAGTACAGATAAAGATACTGTAATAAGAAATACCAGCCCAGTTGCTCAGAAATTAAGTACAGAAGAAATAAATATGAGGGCACAACCACAGGTGTACCTCATATGAGAATAAATCCAAACAGATCCCACTCATAATGTATATACCATTATGTAAGAAGTGGGGTATATAATACTTGGACCATAACAAAGTACCTAGAAAATAAGTGTTATAGAGAGCTAACACCCCTACAGCACTCTACCAGATAGACTGGCTCATAGCTATAAAATAACCTACGATTAAAGTGGATTAACGAGCTGAATAATATTCAGAATGGCTTTGCTGCATTGGCTATATCAAACTGAGCCTCCTCTTTTAGTGTAAGTTTGTCTTGATAATTGTTTGTACTTATTTGTTCTGTATTTGTATGTATCCATTTAGCACTGGATGCTTAATAAATATATTAAGTACACCATTCTTCTGTGTATCTTTCCACTTTGCAATACAACAATAATCTAGATGGGGGTTTGTTCAAGAATGGTATGTGTTCAAGAAAGCAGCTGTATGGCCTTGCCCTATCACACAAACCATCCAAGTAAGATGAACAAGACATTCTGGATACTGGTAGAGGAGGGGTCTCCTGTTGGACATGCCATCGTCAATCAGCTCTGTGCACATTCTGGAAAGTGATGACTTATAGGACAGTTGGTCAGAGAGAGAGAGAGATATCTGTTTCTTTGTTTTGTTTTGCGGCATATCAACCTCAGTGGGTTATTTAATGCCGATAAGTTTGAAATAAATCAATTCTTAATGGATAATACAATATTAATATAGATGGGTAACACCAGGGGTGCTGTAGAGTTTAACGTCATTCCCAGGACATGTAGACCCTCAATCACCGCCTTCTAGCACCCATATGATAAAAAAGGGTTAGGGCTTGCCATAAGGGCAATAGGGTTGGGAAAATCATATAGGTGCTAGGGCTTGATGTGACCAACTGATTGATCGGAGGGGGCCTCTCCAACCGACCGTCTAGCCCAAGGGCCAAAGTGGAGTATTGCAAGTCATGAACTGCTCATCCACCTGGGTTCTATCCTTAAGCATCACGGGTCACCATTGGGGAAGTCTTACCCCTCTGCAGAGGTGCAGTTGGTGCATTCTAATGCCCCAGCCGACAGGGCAGTCAGATATCTGTGCTGCCAGCATGAACAGATGATGATTAATATTAAAAGTATAAAAGGTGAATGCTAGCAAGAGAAATCAAAAAACTAAATGAGAGAGGAGTTAAAAGGTTTGATTTGAGCTTTTGCAAACCAAAGAGTTAATAAAGCAGTTAGCACTTTTAGGCAGGTTTATTTATATTAAAATTATGAATAAATAAATTAGAATAAATACTCTATAATTAGCACCTAATTATTATCTTCCTTTGAGAAATTATAATGATTGGGACAAGGACCAACACAGACATCAAACTATTATTACTAAGTTTGAAATTTACTTTATTTTCTAAGAGAATATTAATGCTCTCCTGTGAGCAAAATTTATGGTGCAATGTGCCATTTTTGCCGTGCTATGGTAACATAAATATAAAAATTAGATCATTATAGATATAGATGAGAAGATATTCATTTTTACTTATCTATTTATTTTTACATTTTTTTATAGGATGTAACATTGTGTGCTGCCTGTTGCCCCCCTGGAGGTGGACGTAACCCTGTTACCCCAAGGTTCATTCGACATTTCAGTATGTTCAGTATCCCATCACCAGATGAATATAGTCTGAAGCTCATGTTTTCTGTAAGTCACTTTTCTTATGCCATACTAGAAGGGCTACTTGGTATTGCCCTATTGAGGGAATAACATCCCATTTAGCACTATAATAAGAAATTTTTTTATCATATATTTCTTCTAAATTAATTAATTTATTCATATTTGTATTCCGTGTTCAAGAAATATTTTAGTGTTCAACTAGAATTAATGAAATTTACTACAAAAAGATTACACTTATTTTAATTATTCTATATAAAATTATTCATAGGATTGATTTTAATATTTTGGAGAATAAAACAATAATATTAGACATCAATAACACAAAGTAATTATTTATTACACTAAGTTTTGTTATAACCAGTATGCAAATTAACCACATCATATATTTGTAAACCTTAATTTCTTAGTGATATATAAGACACATTATAGGATTTTAAATGCACTAATAACATGGGCTGTTTTGTGGCAAATCTAACTTAGATTTTCCAAGATGCATCATTAATAAATAAGATTTATTCTATGTATTAATGATTTTGACTATAAATTTAATACTCATTAATAAACTTAGGAAATTCCAAAGGTCATTGTGAGGTAAGCCGTGACAAATTTTTCGGTTACAGACAAAAAGACCTCAAATCTCCATTATAATAAGATATCAAGCCATCTAGGGTTATTTTTTGCTGAGAGGTTAAGGAATTGTATTCACTGTAAATGTATATTTGCATTTTTTGTGTAGATATTCAAGAGGATTTTGTTTTTCACATGGACACACCAGCATAGGATTACCAGCAAAAACCTACATCAATCAACTGTGTGAGGATACTGGATGTCATGTGGAAGACCTGACAGGAGTGATGACTAATAGGGAGGTGTGGCAAGAGAGAGGGTCATGGGATGTTGGTTGTTGATTGGTTGGGTTTTCAACCCAATGGGTTATTTTATGCCGAAGATATTTTGTTTTATTCATTCTTGATGGGCATAAAATCTTTTTTTTAAATTCAATTATCTTTCAAATACATTTTTTCTATTTAACCCATAGATGAGACCCTAACAGGTACTACCAATCCGGGTCAGAGTGGACCTGGGACTATTGGGGATGAAGGGGTACTTCACATACCTCAGACCTCCAGAATTGGAAATTCACCATCAGATTGTTTAATGTCATACCCAGGACATTAAGACCCTCAGCCACCACTTTCTAGCACGTATATGTTAAAAAGGACTGAGGTGTGCCATAGGGCAATAGGATAGAGGCAATCATATAGGTGCTAGGGCTTGACATGACCAACTGATTGATCAGAGAGGGCCTACCTGATTGCCTTCCTAGCCAAAGTAAGAGCCAAAGTAGTGTTTTGCATCTCATGGACTGCTCAGCCATCAGAGTTCTGTCCTTAAGCATCATTGCTTGCCACCTACAGCCAACAGGTGGCCTTAGTGGGACTGGGAGATCTTACCCCTCTGCAGAGGTGCAGTCAGTGTATTCTAATGCCCCATCCAACAGGACTGAAAAAGAATTGTAGTAATTAAAACTTGCGGCTCCAAAATTTCAAGATTGCTGGACCAGATTCGACCCAGAGTGTTTTTAATTGGCACACGGAGTCGGCCTCACTCCAAAATGGTATGATATGTTAGGCTACAGCTTCTAGAAGTAAAGATGAAACAATGTGACACAATGACATTTGAATTTATTATTAGAGATATAAGTAAAAAAGTAAAGTCGTCAGGGTGGTCTAAAGTCAGTATCAGCCAGACATCAAGCGAGTCTATCTTTTCACTAGTGCTAGACCAAGAAGATTGTTTTGGCATCTGAGGTGGAGCATTACATCTACCATCAGCTCTCTACTTTACTGCACAGATCCTTGTTCTATTCATATGCCAAGTTGGCAAGGACCAGTATCAAACCAGGAACCTTGTGGTCCTAGTTGGATACTCTACCGGCTGAGCTAAACTGGCCCTACTAATCCAAATTTTTAAAAAAAACATTAGAATCAGCATGTTCTTACCGATAATAAACAAGTCTGGTAAAAATCAGAATCATTGTTAAATACAAATGAATAAAGGAATAAATAAAGAATTGTAAAATCAAAGAATCATTATTTTTTTTTTGTTGCTTACAGCCACTTGGAGTTCTAAATCGCGTTGGCATTGGTGATGTTGAGTTTGAAACAAAAGATGAGATTTCAAATGCTGAATTTAATGACAAATAAAACCTTCCCCGGGCGACTCACAATTAAAAAGGATTCAGCTGCACAAAGAATTGTTCAGACAAATTTATGGTAAAACAAAAAAAGATTTTTACAATTAAGATGGATTTATGGTAATAAGTCATTTTGAAAGCATAAAACTGTCAGTTATGTTCGGCTTGCAAAGGCAGATGATAATTTGCATCATAAAAGTCAAATAACATTTTCTAAGATGGAGGAAATCTACCAAAATAACACTTTTTAGATTCCATATTTATGGTATCAAAAGTTACGAGATTATTAAACACTACAACAATCAAACGTGAACTTTTGTGGATTTGATTATTTGTATGTTTGCTATTGATAATTAAATGGGAATTTGTTTTATTTTCTATCCGACTCCAGAAAAATCATATTCCGTGTAAATATACTAGAAAAAGTAAAGAGATAAATAAATAAAATATAAGCCATATTTATCTACATTCGCAGCTATAAATATATATGTTGTACAAGTATTACACCATATATTGTATATACAGTGATGCTGATAGCTTTTTAATTTAGTACATCCTAGGATGCATGGATTTGATTTGAATGAGTCCCCGGGAAATTTGATGGGTCCCAACTAAAGTTTCTTACTAAGTTGTTGAGTTTTTATCTATGAATAACAAAAGCCGTCTAACACTTATGTTGTACCCCTATACAGGGTAATTAGTTTCCAAAAATATATTGAAATGTATTTACAGTTAGCTAGAAATGGTGGGGGAAGAAAAAAAGACATTGGGATGCATTGATACAATTTTTCTGTGCACCTTTTAGATTTTTATGTGTCAGTGACGCAGGACATGTACCTAGCAGCATCTCTGTACATATATATATAATTCTTATTAGAGAGATTATATTTCCATATGATCGATATTCTTCCTAACTTTAGTCATGTCAGTACAATTGTATGGCAGAAACACTTGAAGAAAAAAATAGATGGGAACTACACAAAGATGCAGCAATCCACAGAAAAGCAACTGTACAGCCACTTACTTCCTATCACACAAACCATCAAAATCAGATGAACAAGACACTGTTGGTTGGTTGGATTTTACAGCATGTCAACTCTTGTTGAATTATTTTATGCCAAAGACATTTTATTTCATTCATTCATGATGGGCACTCAATTTTTTTTTTAAAACCCATTTGTAGACTAATTTTTTCTATTTATTCCATAGATGAGATCCTAACAGGCCTGAGTGTACCTGGGAGTAATGAGGATGAGCTGTTAGTGTATTATTATCATTTTTAAAAATTCAATCTAACAGAAATTATTTTGTTTGTTTTGTTTTATGGTATATCAACCTCAGTGGGCCATCTAATGCCGATTAAGTTTTGAAATAAATGAATTATTAACGGATACACAATTTTTTTTTATAAATACATTTTTCTATGTAACCTATAGATGAGACCCTAACAGGTACTACCACTCCGGGTCAGAGTGGACCAGGGAGCAATGGTGATGAAGGGGTACTCCATATTCCCCAAACTTCCAAAACTGGAACCTCACCATCAGATAGAATTTAATGTCATTCCCAGGACATGTAGACCATCATCCACCGCCTTTTAACACCCATATGATAAAAAGGGTTGAGGCTTGCCATAAGGGAAATAGGGTTGGGAAAATCATATAGGTGCTAAGGCTTGATGTGACCAGGCAATTGATCGGAGGGGGGGGGGCTCTCTGGAAATTATTTTAAGCTTCCTCATTATCCTTATTTCTTTTGGAAGTTAATTCTTTTTTTTTCTTTTTGTCTTTAAATACTGCAGCAGCTGCAGCTATAATTCAAAGACGCATCTTTGCAAATTAGGAAACGCACAAGAAATAGTTAATGCATTTTAACAATGCAGAAAAAACAAGTCAGATTGTTTTGTGTTTTCTTTTTACAATTAGATAATGTCCAGTCCATTAACAAATTTATGATCTAGATGAAAAACTATTATCTTTTATTTTTCAAAGACAATATTCCTTCAGAAACAAAAAAATATTCTTCTTCTTCTCCCCCTTCTTCTGTTTAGGCATTTTTCACTGTTCAAATCTTTTACATTTTTCAATGTTTGCCAATAGAAAAAGCAACATAAAGCTGTTTATGATTTACTCATGGTTCTGACAAATTATATATATATATATATATATATATATATATATATATATATCCCTGTTTTTTTTTATCAAAACATTTACCACTATTTATTTTTATTGATGTGAACATATGAAAATGTTTCTATTTCAATGCTAATAATATGGCCTAATATTAAATTCTCCCTCCAGCTATGGGTAAATAGTAAAGCAAACTGGGCTCTTTAACCTCGGTATGGCATCTGGTCTAGGAGAAGAAAACTCTGAATTCAAACCAAAAGGGCTCTCTTCTAATTGTTCAAAACTACTTTGAGAGCTCCCTATCCTCCTAAAGTTTTATCATTAATTAAATGTATGCTAAACCATGCCAACCATTTCCCTCCTTCTGCGCCAGGCTTTTGGTAAATCAACAGAAGGGGGTCTACCTTCACACAAGGACAGATGGAAATCCTTTGAATCTCAACTGTCTAAAAGCAAAAACAAAGGTCAAGCCTTTTGTCATTCGGGACATGCTATTTGCTGATGATGCAGCAGTGGTAGCACACTCTCAGGAGCACCTGCAAACACTCATGGACCAGTTCACCCAAGCCTGCCAGGACTTCAGCCTGACCATTAGTATAAAGAAAACTAAGATGATGGGTCAGGGAACTGGAAATCCTTCCTCCATCACCAACAATAGCTACACCCTGGAAGCCGTAAACACCTTCGCCTACCTTGGATCCACCATCACTGACAACCTGTCACTTGATGCTGAACTCAGTTGCCGGATCGGAAAAGCTGCCTCAACTTTTGGGAAGCTCACAACAAGAGTGTGGGACAACAACAAGCTCACTATCCGTACAAAGGTACAAGTGTATAGGGCATGTGTTATCAGCACCCTCATGTATGGAAGTGAAACATGGACCTTATACTCCCACCAAGAGCGGCGGCTAAATACCTTCTACCTTCGCTGCCTTAGACGTGTACTGGGCATCACCTGGAGGGACAGGATCACTAACACAGCAGCCCTAAAGAGAGCTCAACTCTCCAGCTGTACTCTCTACTGAGACAACGTCATCTCCGATGGTTGGGTCATGTATGTCGGATGGATGATGGACGAATCCCGAAAGACATCCTGTATGGAGAGCTAACATCTGGTAAAAGACAGATTGGTCGCCCCCTACTGCGATTCAAGGATGTCTGCAAAAATGATCTCGGGTGCTTTGGCATTGTCCCTTCCAGCTGGGAAAATTTGGCTCAAGACCGCCCTCGGTGGCGGCAGAATCTCCATAGAGGACTATACATGTCAGAAGTCACCCTGATACAACATCATGAAGCTAAGAGGTCCATAAGAAAGCAATGGCAACAAAGCATCGGAACATCATCATCTACAGGGACAACCTACAAATGCAAAATCTGTGGTCGAGAATGTTTCTCAAACGCTGCAACTTCAGGGGCACACAAAAACTTTTATCATAGTCTTTCGAGACTGAATTGCCAATGAATGAATGAATGATGAAACCATGCCAAGAGGACCGTGCCATTATTATTACTATTACTATATACTAGATATGCAAAAGTTTTCAATAATAAAAAAATGGGGTGGCCTACCTTTTTGATTCTGTTATAGTATGTGGCCTACCCGGTTTGAATGTGGCCGACTTCAATAAGAATATATTTATAGATATAAGTAGTAGGCAATTTATTGAAACTAATTATTTTTCACATATATTCAATTTCAAGAAATGCAATTCAGTCATAAGCTGTATAAAGTAATTAAGAATAATTTTAAAAGAATTTATCCATAATTTACATTAATCAGAATTCTATTTAATTCTAAAATATTCTAAAATTCTGAAATACGGTTAGGGTTAGGAGTTATTATTATAACCTTATAATATGCTTTTTATGATAGGCCACATACTATAAGAGAGACATGATTTCATAGGCCACATTCAAATGGTACCAAAAATGGTTTTAAACTATGTATTTAGTTGTTTTTTTTAGATGCTGAGAATAGAATGGGTTTTCAGCTAGTTATAATAATCATAAATTCTTCATAAGTCTTCATACATTTTTAAAAGTACAACCGTTATCATGCTGGTTAAAAATGAGAACGTCCAAATCATCCAAGATAAAATGCAAAAATGTAAATCCTCATTATCTGGTGTTGCTCATGCACCAAATTCTTATTTTCTATGAGTTTTGTCACTTCAGCTAAATAATGGACCATTTTGTTTTAATCATAAAGAAAGGGAGGAAAAGGATATGATACACAGAAAAATATATTAAGAAAGAGAATAGGAGAATGTTTGCCAATAGAAAAAGCAGCATGAAGCTGTTTATGATTTACTAATAAACTTGACAAATATATCCCTATCTTTTTTTTTTTAAAGAAACATTTAGTACTATTTATTTTTTGTATTGAAGTGTATATATAAAATGTTTCCATTTCAATGCTAAAAATATGACACAAATATAAAATATTGGCTTTTTGTTCAAAAGTGAAGTTCATTGTAAATATTTTTTTTATTAAATACACACCATCCTATATTTCAAAGGGAAAATATTTATGAACAAATTTTTAAATATTTTAGAGCACAAAAGAGCACCACCATAAATATATGAATTAGCTAAACAGAATGTAGACAGTGAATAGTAACTCTTTATCAAATGTTTAAGAGGCAATTCTTGTATTACCACTTTTAAATTTCATCAATTTACCCATTATTTATATTGTATCACTCTCTCTCTCTCTCTCTCTCTCTCTCTCTCTCTCATCACGGTTGGTGTTTCAGCAGCAGTTTTCCATAACATCTCTAAAAATCAAAACCAACCTTCTCCCTATAGGAAGACTAGTTTCATCAATCACACTTTTCTTTTATTATTTTTAAATCTATAATTGATTTAAATTGGCTTATTCTATCAATAATGAAAAAAAAAAATAACATGGATTTTCAAATAAACTTGGCTGAACATAAGATGTAAATAAAATTCATATATATATATATATATATATATATATATATATATATATATATATACACACACAAGTTAGGATAGTGTAGACATGAAGTCAACAGTGCTTGGTAACTGACAGTTTTGATTTTCAAGACAATTTGAAAATCGCATAGACAAGAAACTGTCAGTTATCAAGCACGGTTGACTTCATGTCTACAGTAACCTAACTTATATATATATATATATATATATATATACTAGCAAATATCTGCACCCTCCGGGTGCAAGTATTAAGGCTTTAATGTAATGAAATATCGTATTAAATTAGAAAGTCTAATAAGAAGGCAGATAAAAAGATATGAAACAGAGTAGGGGTATAATAGAAAAATAGAAATGAAACTTACTCTTCCATCACTCTCATCTTTCATTGCTGAATTTTACTTATTTAACTATTTAGTTAAATTAGGAAATAAAGAATAAAATGACAGTTATTTTTTCTTGTTAATGGATTTCATTTAAGATTCATTGAAGAGATTTTTGCTTATATTCATTAAAATAAAACCAAACAATTAGAAATCAATAATACTAAGCACATATTTAATAAAATCACATTTTTAATATCAATATGCAAATTAGCCTTCCCATTCACACTGTAAACCGCTAGTTTTTGTATATATAAATACAATTGCATGTTATTAGTATGTAGATATGGTCAACAACCATTGATATAATTCGTCGATTGATTTAAAAGGGCAACATCGACGCAATTTTTTCACCTGCCACTCCAAGTAACGTTAATAGGGACTTGTGCCTGACCCGTACAAGTGGGGTAAAATATCATGTAGATATGGTCAACAGTATAATAATGTAAACAATTTTATTAACAATTGAGGTTTAAATATAAATAAAATCATGGAGAATGTGATGTAAATAACAAGGGAATTGTGACTTTAGTAGTAATATAGTTTCGGTTACAGACAGTTATAGTATGAAGGTAAATGGCAGACCTAAGCAGAATGATTTGTATAAAGCAATATATTTGGTAAAGAAAAGGCTTAAAAATCAGACATATTAGCAGTTATAGGTTTATTTCTACCCATACATATATATATATATATATATAAGCAGTTCTTATATATATGGATATTAATAGATGTATCACTGTTAATATCAGAGATTTTTAAGGCTTTTTCTTTACCATATAAAAGCAACATTTATTCATTTCCCCAGTAAAACTCTTAGGACAGTTCCTTAAAGCATCTTTCATTTCTTTCCCCAGAAGAATCCCTGGACAGTTCCTTAAAGCATCTTTCATTTCTTTCCCCAGAAAGAATCCCTGGACAGTTCCTTAAAGCATCTTTCATTTCTTTCTGCAGTAAGACTCTTAGGACAGTTCCTCAAAGCAGTTTTCATTTCTTTCCACAGAAAGACTCTCTGAACAGTTCCTTAAAGCACCATTCATTTCTTTCCCCACGAAAACTCTTAGGACAGTTCCTTAAAGCATCTTTCATTTCTTTCCTCAGAAAGTCAGCTGTTCAATAATAATCAATCAATCAAAACTTTTCCAAATATTCACCTCTTCGTTCAAGTGTTGGTAAATGGAAAAAAATAACCAAATTAACACATTTTCAAATCTGAACTGAATAAGCCTTCCATAGGCACACACTTTCGAAAGAAACATTGCTATATCTTATCACCTTTCTTTTGATTGTTAAATAAAATATTATATTGCTAACTCATCAATATTCACTTTTGTTCCTTACTCTCTGCCTCGTTCTTCTATTAACAAAGCCTTAAATAATTAATGACCAGTTTCTTATAATTGGCAACTATCGATGTGCTAAAGCTAAATTTTAGAATCATTACTGGACCTGTGTAAAGTAATGTAAATTCTGATAGTAGGACTAATGAGTATTGTAGGGGTGTGAAAAACATTAAAGTTACTATCAGTACTTACAAACTAGTGACAATACTAACATTATATACCAACCAGGGCAAAGTTCAACCAGAAAACTTTTATATAACTAGTAAATCTTATTATAATGGAGATTGTGTTTTTCTGTCTGTAACCAAAAATATATTACTACTCAAGTCATAATTCCCTTAGTTATTAATGTCACATTCTCAATGATTTAAACCTTGTTTTACATTATTAATACTGTTGACCATATCTACATACTAATAACATGCAATTGTATTTATATATACAACAAAATAGCAGTTTACAGGGAAGGCTAATTTGTATATTGATATTAGAAATTTGATTTTAATAAATATGTGCTTAATATTATTGATTTCTAATTGTTTGGTTTTATCTTATCAAACATCTTGGGGATAAATCTTAAAAAAGAAATTTATTAACAAAAAGAAATAACTGTAATTTTATTCTTTACTTCCGATTTTAACTAAATAGTTGAATTAGGAGCAATGAAAGACTGGAGTGATGGAAGAGTAAGTTTCAGTTTTTTATTTTTCAATTATACCCCCCTCTATTTCAAATCATTTTATCTGCATTCTTATTTAGTTTCATGAGCCTTTCTAATTTAATATAATATTTTATTACATTAAAACTTAAATTCTTGCATGAGTGCATATATTTGCTAGTTTTATAAAATAAACCAACTGCAGAGTTAAAATAAATAAAAATTTCTCGTCTTTGGTATGTTTCTAATTCAATATATTTCCTTACCTTTAAACTTAAATATTTATGCCCGGAGGGTGCATATTCTTGCTAGTTTGGTTAAAAGAGAAATACATATGAGATTTATATTAGTTACTGGAATTGTAATACCACTATCTAATTTGACATATCTCATTTGTGTTTTGATTTATCCAACTGTTGTCTTAATCTTTATTGCTATATACACAATGTTTCGGCTGCTGTGCTCTCCAGCTTTCTTCAGGTGTTTCTTGTCAAACTTAGGAATAGTCTAGTCAAAATTGGGAGACTTCATGAAACTTTTAACAGAACCCTTTATTTAAATCCATTGGGGTAGATTTTTTTCATTCTGTTAGCCATGACTAGGTAGAAGTATAGTCCAATAGAACATATGGTGTAATGGATATAGGCATTGAGTTAATACAATTCTAAGTGACAATCATCTGTAGGTTGCAGATTCAATCCCGACCACAGGTGATAACAACAGAATACTTAACATAGTTTACTACTTCTTTGGTTAATGGAATGAGAATAATCTATCCCAATGGATAAAATAAAGGGTTTGGTTCAAAGTTCCATGAAGGTTCTTGATTACGACATGAAAGGTCTAGAGTTCGACAAGTATGTATGTATGTTTGTTTTTGACATCTATGTAGGTTTGGTTTATGGCATATCAACCTCACTGGGTCATTTAATGGCAACAAAATTTTGAAATAAATTCATTCTTTATGGATACTCAATTTTTTTTTTATTCAACCCATAGATGGGACCCTAACAGGTACTACCACTCTGGGTAAGAGTGGACCAGGGAGCAATGATGAAGGGGTGCTCCACATTCCCCAGACCTCCAAAACTGGAACCTCACCATCAGATAGAGTTTAACATCATTCCCAGGACATGAAGACCCTTAGTCACTGCCTTCTAGCACCCATATGATAAAGGGTTGGGGCTTGCCATAAGGGCAGAGTCTAACAAGAAACACCTGAGGGTACATTAGCCAAAATGTTTTGTATATGACAGTAAAGATGGGGACAACAGCCAAAAAATGTAAATAATACAAATTATTAAGCCTCATCTAAGAAATTTTGACAAATATTAATATTAGTTTGAAATCAACTTTCTTCCAAATCGAAGATAATTGTTGTATTAATTCAAGTTTTAACTATTATAATTATTATAACAATTTTTAATATTAAAAAGTAAAAGTAATTCTATTAAGAAATAATGACCATAGTTTTTAGCACTCATCTTTAAATGACTTTTAGTTTTTATCTAAGACAACATTGTTTCTCATAGTTATTTGCTATTAAAAAAAATGCTATTAACAGTCAGGATTTGAAGCACTTACAAACTGCACATTAAACAAAGAAAAAAAATCCCACAATTTTACCATTTTCTTTTTTTAATTCATTCATTCTGTTTTATACATTTATTCATCTAACATTTAAAGTATGTTGATTCTTACTTCAATATCTGAGAGTCTTGGTTCTGGCCTATGAACTTTCATCAACACAAATCTTTAAAAACAAAGAAAAGAAAAGTAAAAAAAAAAGCCACTGCACTCAAAAATCAAAATGGAGGGAGAGAATTGGAGTGAGAAATAAGAGAGATAAAAATAAAATGGGTAAAAAAAGAAAGAATGAAAGAAAAAAAATGAAGAAAAAAAATCACAAAAAAAGAAAAAACAAAATGGTGACAAGCAAATCATTGAACTGAAGCTTCCCGCCTAAATGTTCTTCTCTAAAGTTTTGATGAAAAATTTAGCTGGAAAGAAGAAAAAAAAAATCATCATTTGTCAAATAAGGATCTGTAGTTGTTTTGCTGGAGGAATTGATGCGAGTGGGTGTGTATGTGGAGTGGAGTGGGTTTCATCTTTTGTCCATGCAGAGCATAACCCACCCACCCCTCTTATAACCTGAGATTTTTTTTTCCAATCACACCACCCTCCCTCTCACACACAGTATTCCTCTTGATTTCTAGCCATCTACACCCCCTCGATCAAGACACACTTCACCATGTCCGGCTGTCAGCTTCAACCACACTGATTGTCAGTCTGGTTTTTAAGCGGGATTTTTATCACCTTCACACTACTTGTGGGGATTGTCCCGGCTGACATTAGTGCTACTTAAACGACACCCAAAGTTGAAATTAAATAAAATAAAATAAAAAAGATGGAGGGAAATGAGAGATACACAGAAGAAAAGGACAAAGACACAAAAAAATAAAAAAATAAGTAGAAATAGAAGTAAAACTGAAATAAAGAAAATTCATTGAAAATAAAAATAAACTAAGAAATTTTTACAATTTACTAATTTCTCTTCTTTTTGAATATTTCTTTCTAAAAACCCATTCACTGATATTTATTTTTCACGATAAGATTTTTGTTAGTTTTATTTTCATCAAATTTTTATTTTATTTTTTTAAAATCACTGATCACCAGTAGAGTTGGATGACGATATTGGCTTTCAGCATTGAAAACAGAACCGAAAAACAAAATCCAATTCCACTTTCGTCTTGTAGCCATATCAGTGCTACTGTACTGCTGTACCACTTGGACTCTAATGAAGCACTTAGAGAAAAGATTAGAGAAAAGATTAGAAAAAATAAACAGAAATAAACACAATTGAAATAAGGAAAATTCATTGAAAATAAAAATAAACTAAGAAATTTTTACAATTTATAAATTTCTCCTCTTCTTTCTGAATATTTTTTATTAAAATCCATTCATAGTTATTTATTTTTCAGGATAAGATTTTTGTTAGTCTATTTTCATCTAATTTTTATCTATTATTTTCTGTAAAATCACTGATCATGAGAAGCGTTGGATGATGAATTTGGGTATCAACATGGAAAACAGAACTGAAAAACCAAAATTTAATTTCACTTTTGGTTCATAGCCATATCAGTGCTATAATATAAATATATCTTCACAATCAGTTTAGGTTTGGTTTTTTTTTTTAGTGGCATTTCAAACCTTTGTGGGTCATTTTATACTTAAACTTTAATTCAAGTTTTAACCAGCCTCTCTAACATGTGCAGGATGTGACACAAGGTCAATGTTTCAGTAGAGTACAGCTGGTTTGAATTCAGAGTTTTCCTTCTCCTTGACAGGTTGCCTAACAAAAACTAAAGAACCCAAATTACTATTTGCATATAACTGGGGGGGTGGTGCTGAGAACAGATAGATTCGTGCCTTTCACAAGCACATTAATACAAAATAAAAGCCAACAGTCTCATACAGGATTTGAACTCTGGTTGCTAATTCACTTTCCTATGATGAGAACCATTATGAAAAATGTACCTATAAGTGTATTTATAAGTACTAGCAGGACCTTTAGAAATAACAGGATGATAATTTAATTATTACATTTGATATGTTAACTTAAAGCTATTGCTATATAGTTCAATATGTACAAGGTATAATAATCTAGATTTAACTCTCTCACTCTTTTTTTTCTTTCTTTCTTTCCTTCTTTTAATTATGTTCAATTGGAACAGATTAGCATTATTGCCTCCATGCACTCACTCATATCTTTCCCCCTACTCTCTTTCTTTGGTTCTTATAATATTTTTTTTTCTGTATAGCATGTCCATTTTCTTGTTTTTTTTTCTTTCTTTATAATAAAAACGGAATAGTCCATTATTCAGCTGAGGTATCGATTTCAAAAGAAAAAAGAATTTGGCAGATAAGCAATACCAGATAATCAGGAATTACATTTTTGCATTTCATCTTGGATGGTCTCATTTTTAACCAGAGGGTGTTGCAAGATGATAACGGTTGTACAAGTAAGGTACACAAGCAGTGATATTGATAGCTTTTTAATCTAGTGCATCCTGGGATGCATGTATTTGATTTGAATGAGAACCCAGGAAATTTGATGGGTAGCAACTGAAGTTTCTTAAAATCATATTTTTTATGTTTTTATTTATGAGCAACTAAAACAGTCTAACCCTTACCTTGCACCCCATACAGTGTAATTTGTTTCCAAGAAAATATTGAAATGTATTTACAGTAAGCTGGAAATGGTGGAGGAAGAAAAAAAAAACACTGGGATGCATGGATACGATTTTTCTGTGTCCTTTTAGATTTTTATGCATCAGTGATGCAGGATGCATACCTATCAGCATCTCTGCATGAGTATTTATATATAGATGTTTGTAAATATAGATTTTTATTTTTAAGATTTCATTTAGATTGCTAGACACCATATATAATAATTTCTTCATTTATTCTAATTATATTGTGTGCTTCTTTCTTTTTATTAGATGTTTTCTCTTCTTCATCTCGTTCTATTTGTAATGTTATAATTATTGTTGATATTTCTGATAATCTTGTTGCTACAGTTTTCATTATCATTACTTAAACTGTAATTGTTATTTTTTATAATCGTTTTTTGTTAATAGTTTTCTTTTTTCTTAGTTTTTAAAAATGTTTGTCATCGCCAACATTTCTTTATTTTATCAGTTTCTTTTATTGTTATCATTGGTAAAATTGTCTTTTTTTTATCTTAATTCTAATCTCTATTCTCATTAACGATTTCATTCTATATTTATTCAGCTTTTTAAAAAAAGATTTGGGGGGGAAGGGCAATTTAATGCTACTTAATGTTCATCCTGATAAAATAAGACAAAAAAGCAAATAAATTGAAATTGTAAAAAAAAACAAAAACAAAAACAAAAAAAAACAAACAACAAAAAAAAAACAAAACATTCCAATCTGAATTCTTTGATTTATAAATTTACTGAAATTTTTCTTAAATTTCTTTTTAATTTTATCATCAATTTTATGGGATTTGACTCAAAGTGGATTTGTAAAGACAAATGCTGAATGTGATAGATTGATCGATAGACAACACCATGATTTAAATTGACCCAACATTTTTATGGATTTTTCTTTCTTGACTTCTGAACACTTGCTTTTGCTTTTTTTTTCTTCGTTGCAACTTTTAAATTGTTTTCTTTCTTTTGTGTTTAAACTCTTTATTCTTTTTTTCATTCATTTATTAATTATTTGGAGATGAAGCATTATCAACCATTAACTTCTTACATTCCAATCACAAGGGAAAAAACTGCAGAAATTAAGACTGGTTGTACCTGTCTTCTATAAAATGGCCATTGTATTAGGGCAAGCCAAAAGCTCTGCAATATTGTTGGTTGATTGTCTTGTTTTATGGCATTTCAATCTTTTTGGGGTCATTTAATGCTGAATCAAATCATTTTGATATAGGTTTCTTACAGTACCTGCTATTGCTGAAATGGTCACCCATCTAAGTACTGAACAGGCACATGGCCAAAAGTTATGCAATATTTTGGTTGGTTGTTTTGTTTTATGGTATATCAACATTTTTCGGGTCATTTATTGCCAAATCAAGTCATTTTGATATTTGGTTTCTTAAAGTACCTGCTGTTGTTGAAATGGTCACTTATCTAAATATTGAACAGGCTCATTGCTGCTTAACTTTGGTGATCTAGCAGGAACCAGTGCTTTCAGCATGACTTGACTGTAAGCTCTTATATTTGGTGGAAGAAGTTTTGAATTCAGAGTTTTTCCTTCTCCAAGATAAGTTGCCTTACTAAAGCTAAAGTCCAGTCTATTCTACTGTTTACCTATATCTCGTTGGGTGTTTTGTTTTATGGCATATCAACTTTTTTTTCGAGTCATTTAATGCTAAATCAAGTCATTTTGATATTCAGTTTCTTATAGTACTTGTTGTTGCTTAAATGGTCACCCATTTAAGTATTGAACAGGTTCATCACTCCTTAACTTCATTCATCTAGCAGGAACCAGTGCTTTCAAGGTGATTTGACCATATGCCTTTAATATTTGGGTTTTTAGTTTGTTTTGATTTGTTTTACAGCATATCAACCTCAGTGGGTCATTTAATACCAACAAAGTTTCAAAATAAATTCATTCTTAATGGATACTCAATTTTTTTAATAAAAACATTTTCCTATTTAGATGGAACCCTAACAAGTACTACCACTCCAGATCAGAGTGGACCTAGTAGCAATGGTGATGAAGGAGTGCTCCACATTTCCCAAACCTCTAAAAATGGAACCCCACCATCAAATAGTTCAATGTCATTCCCAGGACATGAAGAACCTCAGCCACTGCCATCTAGCACCCATATAAGAAGGGTTGGGTTTGCCATGTAGGTGCTGGGGCTTGATGTGACCAGCTGATTGCTGGTCATTTTAGTTTCTTTGTTTAATTGCTTGGTTATTTCTATTTAATAATAGACATTAATTTGCACACAAATGTATGGTTATAGTCTCTTTGTTTATTGATGTAACAAACTTAATGGGTTATTTAATGCCAAAGCTATCCTAGAAAAAGAATAATAGTACTATTTAACCCATTACTGGATGGACGATGGAGTCCATACTTTTCCCAGGAGTATTAGCCCAAAATCAACATAATAGCGCGACTGGAATTTAAAGTCACTTACTACAGATGTCACAGTTAAACACATTAGCCACTACACCACATAGATATTCCCGCAATATTTTAGTATGTGCTAAGTGCCAGCGTGTATATCATATGAACAATGCAATTCAAGGGAACTAATGCACCGTTGTCCAAGGTTTTTTTAGTTGAGTGGGGTAATCTAGAATAGTTTGGTAGTTTCTGGACAACCCTTCTATACATTTACTAATTTCTATCTCTTATTTACTTTGTATTATTTGTTAGTAAAAATATACTACAAAAATTGCCTGGGAAAAAAATGAAAAACAGAAAAGACCAAGAGAGTCACACCAACCAAAATTTATCGATTAACACTATATTACTTGGCCAAAAGAAAAAAATATATTTTCCACTAGGTTTGTCTAACATGTAAAGAGTGCTCGATACCTCAGTAGAGAAAATAGTCAAATTCTTGCCCTGATAAGCTAGTAAGTTAAACTATTAGTTGGTATATCTGACTCATTAGGATTAATATATTATATATATATAACCGCATAACTGTGAAAAAGCTAATTTTTAAGATTTTTTCTTTACTAATTATATTGCTCTGTTTATAAAAAATTAAATATCAAGCTCTCACATTGGACCTGAACTCTTTAACATTGGAAGAAAGGACTAGCTTAGAATCATTCTATTACCAAATGACCTGGTAACCCACCTACAAATATATGTTGTAAGAAACTAACATGGTCATCTTCATGTAGCACTAAGTGAGGAACAAATTCAGTGACATTGGTTTTTAAATATTTATGCATGTACAAATACTTTCATGGATATGCATTGCTATTTGTGGAACCGAGCTGATGTTGGTACAAGGCTGTTATCAGTGAGGACCCATCTCAAACAGACAAAGCATCAATCTGCAGCAGGTGCTTCACATATAATTGTGCATACAGCCATTCTAAGAATCTTTTTGCATGTATCTCTAAATGCATCTCTGCCCCCCCTCCCAAATATGTATATATTAATGTTCACCTTGCAAATTCACAACTCTTATGTTCAGATATTCACAGCTGCTATATTATATTCTAAACTGTTTTCTATCTCACCTTTAATGTATTAAGCACATAATAATATCAACATACATAACACTATATATATATATATATATATATATATATATATATATATATATATATATGTGTGTGTGTGTGTGTAAGTTGAAAATGGAAAAGAAATTTATGACATCAATACCCCCAAAATGGATAACCATAATAAAATAAGGAAATAGAAAAAATTACTAATCGAAGCACATTCCGCCAAATACAAAAAAGACTTTTTACATCTCAGAAATTCTCCATATTTCAACTGAAAATCCTGGCTGAAACAAGTGTCAGTAAAATAAAATAAATCCTATTTTATCCATTGAACATTTTCCTTCCTTTACTTTTCATTTCTATAATATATATATATATATAAATATATATATATAAATATATATACACACATGTTGAAATATAAACAGAAAGAAAATGTTGTATGGATAAAAATTATTTATTGAAATGCCAACATGTGATTCAACCAAAAAGTTGTCCTTGTATACATTGTATTCTATTAAGTATTATCTTAAATACAAAATAAAATAATAGAGAAACATAAAATTTAAGTACTACCAAAAAGCAGTCTCCCTCAGGGCAAGATATTTTGATATTTAATTTTTAAATTTTTTTATATTAAATTTTATGTTTCCCTATCATTATTATTTTATTCTTACTCATGAAGCATTATACAATAAAAAACAAATTAAATATACATGCTCTATCCACAATATTCAGCACTATTTACTCATAAATATAGCATACTATATGAATATTAATAGGGCACCTTGTAGTGTAATGGTTAGCAATCTAGATTCACAGACCATTGTTAGTGAGTTCAATCCTCATTGGGTTCTCCATACTTCTGGCCTTGTGCCACAGCTAAGCTAAGCTTTGTAAATAACTATACCAATATTAATAAATCATTAAATATATATATATATATATATATATATATATATATATATATATGAAGGGGCCGGGTTAGCTCAGTCGGTAGAGCTTTCGGCTAGAAACCACAAGGTTCCTAATTCGATACCGGTCCCCGCTGATGGCAAGGAGCTGATGGCAGGTGTGGCACCCACCTCAGATGCTAAAAAACAATCTCCTTGGTCTAGTGCTATTGAAAAGGGGATAGACTCCCTCGCTGACTGGATGATACCGACTTTAGGCCGCCCCGTCGACTTTATATATATATATATATATATATATATATATATATATATATTTATATATACAAACAAGTTGTGTAAAAAAAAAAAAAAAAACTTTCCATTCATTAATTTTTTCCAGAATACAAGGTGTATCAAAAAAATACCAAGTTTAAAACGTTGTTTACCAAGATAGAAATGAAGAATGAATGGAATGTTATTTTCTTTCAGAATACAAGGTGTGTCAAAAAGTACAAAAAATCTCAATACTTTTTTGACACTTTGTGTATACATACATCTCTCATTCTTAGGATCTTTCTTTTTCACTTCTGTTTATATATATATATAATATATTAGATATTTATGCACTATTATGTTCTTCCTTCTCTCTCTGCATGACTTCTCCATACTATTTCCTTTTCTCTATCTCTCTTTGTAGGATCTTCATCAACCTAGAATCTGATCTTTCTTTCTCTCTCAACTGTCAAACACATAAGCACACATTTACATACACAAGTCATACAGAAACAGACACATTTATATACACTAACCACAGGTACACACACACATCTGCATACACAAGACAAACACATTTACATACACGTCATACACCAACATATACATACTTATACGCACTTACCAGACATGCATATATTTACATGCACAAGACACACACACACGTATTCATGTATCAACTTTCTCTTTTGCTTTGTATCTGAACATTACATTATGAACTGAAATCTTCTCTCCATCTGTGTCTTTGCTGCCAGTGAGTGCCTAATTAAGTCTGGCTTAATTATCACTATATTTATTCAGTCTCCACAAGAAACTCCACACCCAGAGAAGAAGCATCTGCCTCAGACAAGTACTTAGTATTTATTCTAAGATAGTCTCTTCAACGTGTTTGTGCCTCATTACGGCCGTCTATATAGAAACTGCATGCAACAATTGTGCACTTTTGTAAAACATTGGAGACGTCAGTTTTATTTCTGTTACAGATTCATTTCACATATGTACGGGATAATTTTTCAAGGGAAAAATTTGACACTCAATTCATTTTTAGGTTGGTTGTTTTGTTTTACAGCATATCAACCCTTTTTGGGTCATTCAATGCTGAATGAAGTCATTTTGATTAACAAAAAACTCAGGTTGCTTAAGTGGTCACCCAATTAAATATTGATCAGAATAATCGCTGCTTAACTTTGGGAACCTAGCAGGAACTAGTGTCTTCAACATGATTATAAGCATAGGTATTTATAAGAGTATTCGTTGGTTGGGTTTTATGGCATGTCAACCCTTATTGGGTTATTTTATGCTGAAGATGTTTTACTCTACTCCTTTTTGATTTGAACTCAATTATTTTAATCACATTTTTAGAAATCATTTTGTTCTATCTAACCCATAATGGGACCCTAACAGGTACTACCACTCTGGGTCAGAGATAATAAGGGTTGGGGCTTGCTATAAGGGCAATAGGGTTGGAACAATCATATAGGTGTTTAAGTTTTATATGACCAGCCGATTGATTGGAGTGGGCCTCTCTCTGTCTTTGTTTTACAACATATCAACCCTTTTTGGGTCATTCAATATATAGGCCAAATCATTTTGGTAAACAAAGGACTCAGGTTGCTTACAGTACCTGCTGCTTCTAAAGTGGTCACCCAATTAAGTATTGAACAAGTTCATCATTGCTTAACTTCGGTGATCTAGTGGGTACCACTGTTTTCAATGTGACTTGTCTGTAAGCATAGGTATTTGTAAGAACATTGGATGTGTAGCCAAAAATTACAGAGTTCAATTCCCAGTATCTTCCTCTGACTACAATATTTTCTATTCTAGATTTCAAGATGTGTCGGAATTACATTCCTTGCTTGCTATGGTTCTCTTATTTGATGCTAGGGTACATGAAAGATAATTACTTCCTGTGTTTGTCAGGAGAGAGATTGGAGAGCATGAGAGGGAGATTGAACTTCATATTTTATTTGTATGCTAATTTTCAGCAGCAGCCTGAATCTAAGTGCTTGTTGTTTAGGAAAATTAATATAATAATCAAGTGAGAAGTTCGATCTTCTTCTCACTCTCCAATCTTTCTCTTTACAGTCATATAGATATATAAGGAGGAGTTAATCAAGATATAGATATATATATATATATATATATATATATATAGGGGGAGAGTGACAGGCAGAATGTGAAGTAATAGATGGGTCTGTTTTTGATTAATTTAAAATTACAATAAGAACAAATTAAAATGGAACTTTTTTCCAACATAACTCAATCCTAGAACAAGGAATATTTTACCAGGTGTCATTAAACTAAATATGAAAAAAGTATTTCACAAAACAATCATTGATTCACTCAGCTTTAGTAGATTAAATAAAGTAAAGTAAAATCATTGGCATGGCTTAAAGACAGTATCAGCCAGATAGCGGGGGAGTATATCCTCCTTTCTATAGTGCTAGGCCAAGGAGAGTGTTTTGGCATCTGAGGTAGAGCGCCACACCTACCACCAACTCCTCACTTTACTGCACAGATCTGTGTGCTACTCATACACTAAGTGAGCTAATGGATGAAATAAATTTAATAAATGCTGACACGTGTTTCGATGAGAAAATATTACATATAATGTATCACAAATTATTTTAAAAGTAAAATAAAACAATAATAGAATGCCATGCGTGAACCTTTCATCATCATCAGAGCATAATGGTTTGAATTTTTAAAAAGAAAAAGGTCCAGTACAAGAAATTTGAAAAGTCGTAAAATTTCAAAAAACGTTTCTTGGTTGACAAATAATGAGGAATTATTTTTAACTCTTTGAGTCTCAAACCTGGAAAAGAAAATTTTGCAAAGTTTGCAATAAAGAAACATAAAAGTTTATATATATATATATATATATATATATATGTTGACAATATCAAGTGTTACTTTGATAGGATACAACCAAAATTGAGAACTCAAATGTACATATAAAGATTTGTGTATATATTTTTACATATACGGAGTATTATAAATAAATAAATAAAAGGATATATACGTTTAGAAAATAAATTTATTTCAACATTATAGTCTCATCAGTTCTGTTTTTGTTGATTTTTGTCTTTTATATTTTACCAAATAACATTATTTATATTTTACCAACGGTCTTACTGGTGTGTTTTTCCTGTTTCTTTTTTTTCTTTTTATTTAATATATATTTATTTATTATTATTTTTTAGTCATAGCAAAAGCAATGTATATTTTACCATAAAATTATATCTTTTTATTTCTCCATGGCATTTTTTGACTTCAAGATTAGTTTTAAACGGGATGGAGGGAGGGACAAAATTCCACATGAGAATAAAACTTATCACCCCCCCCCCACTAAGTTTACGGATACATTGACTGATACTTGTCAAGTGGGACTTTAATTCTTCTCATATTGTCCCAACAATCTTTAGGGTTTTATTTTTCATTTTTAAAACAACTGATATAGTTTTGTTTTTAAGTTTTTTTTATTACCACTGTTTAACATGATTATAAACATCTATCCATCTCTCTTTCCCCTACTCGCCCCCCCCCTTTCAGTTGATCCCCCTGAAACATTTTTACACAAATAAGGATCTGTGACATTTTGAAAAGGATCCAACTCCTCACCCCCCACCCCCAAGTATATTTGCATTCATTTGTATGATATTGAGTATCCGTTGACATTTCCAATCTATTTGTCAAAGAATGGCATCCTTTTCCCACCTGGACTCTTTTCTTGTTCCCTCAGGTAATCAACAGCATAATGTCAATAATTTATTGTAAATTGCTGATGCAGCAGAAGCGGCGGCAGCTGCAGCAGCAGGTGGATGCAGTAAACACTGATGGATGCTGACACTTTTAAAAGATGGTTCAAGTGTTGGGACTCGTCACTTCTTTACTTGACCTGCTTTTCTTTTTTTTTCCCCTTGATGTCTATCATGTTTTGTTTTCTGGAAGGCAATTTTAATTGGAATTTGGAAAAGAATAGACCACATACATGTATATGTATCGATACTGGATTTATAATTTATATTAAAAAAAAATTGTATTATTTAGACTAATCTAATGAAATATATTAAATTAGAAAAACTATGGAAATTGAATAAGAACTCATACAAAAAGATTACACTTATTTTGATTATAATAAAAAAAATAAAATAGACCACATACACCAGGTGTATCAATACTGGATCTTTAAATTATATTTTAAAAAAAACAACTTTTTACGGTTATTTAGACTAAGTAAGTATATAAGTTTTAATATAATGAAATATATTAAATTAGAAAGACTAATGAAATTAAATAAGAACTCATACAAAAAATTACTTAAAATTATTCATAGAAGAATATAACAATAATATTAAGGTCAATAACACCAAGTAATTATTTGTTAAAACCAGTATGCAAAATAACCACACCCTGTATTATGTAAACCTTTATTTCTTAATGATATATAGGACACATTGTAGGATTTTAAATGCACAAATAATATGGGCTGTTTTGAGGCAAATCTAATTCAGATTTTCATAGAGACATCGTTAATAAATAAGATTTATTCTATTTTATTATTAATGATTTTGACTATAAATGAAATACCATTGATAAACATATGCAATTGCTGAGGGTATCCTGACATAAACAGTTATGTAGTTTCAGTTACAGAAATACATCAAATCTCCATTATAATAAGATTTTTCAGACTGTTGTTCTCATCTTTATTGTTATATAGACAACATTTCTGACTTTTTTCAGGTGTTTCTTGTCATAATTGGCAGTCTTCAGAGAACTTCAAACTGAACCATTTATTTAATCTCTTTGGGTAGATTGTTCTGATTCCATTAAGATGACCAAGTACAAGTGTTAAGGTATGTCAAGGATTTTATGTTATTTTTGATCACAGTCAGGATTGAACCAAATGCCAACAGATGATTGTCAAACTCACTCACTCACTACTATGTAACAGACCAGCATGTTAGCTAGTATGCCACAGGGACTCCCCCTCCATATAACTGTAAATTATTTGTATTAGAAATAGTTACTTGAAGCTATAATTATATATATAAATAATTAAATTTGCTTGCTTGAAACAACACTAGTAGTACTATTTAACACATATCTGGGAGGATGAAAAGTGTCTTGATGAATGAGGGTGGGTTGAAAATTTCATGAGGACATCATATTTGAGATTGATGATTGTTTTTACCAACAGGATCCAAGCAAAGACATGCATACATGGTCCTATCATATTTGACAGGATCTATATGCTTAATCTGACACCAGGTGTGCGTCTGTGCATGTATGTATATATATATATATATATATATATATATATATAAGATAAATATATAAAGGTTTTACATATCTATTTATTAGGTAACAAAGGAACATTCACAACCATATTGGTTTCCTGCAATGCAATCATCAGGTGAAGATGTTTCAAATGTAAGGAAAATCGGAAAAATTTCAAAAAATTTAATAGACATGGGATGTGTATGATTGGATAAAATGATGTGTGTATGTATATATACATATATGTGTGTGTGTGTGTGTGTGTGAGTAAGAAAGATAGATATTACAGATACTAGCAAATATATGCACCCTCCGGGTGCAAGTATTTCAGGTTTAATGTAATGAAATATATCAAATTAGAAAGGCTAATGAAACTAAATAAGAATGCAGATAAAAAGATTTGAAACAGGAGGGTATAATCGAAAAAAAGAATAACTGAAACTTACTATTCTGTCACTCCCGTCTTTTATTGATAAATTCTCCTAATTCAACTATTTAGTTAAAATAGGAAGTAAAGAATAATTATTACTGGGTTTCTTTTAAGATGTATTCCCAAGATTTTTGCTCATATTCATTAAGATAAAACCAAAGAATTAGAAATCAATAATAGTAAGCACGTATTTATCAAAATCAAATTTTTAAAATCAATATGCAAATTAGCCTTCCTATTCACACTGTAAAACGCTATTTTGTTGTATATATACATACAATTGCATGTTATTCGAATGTAGATATGGTCAAAAGTATTGATAATGTAAAACAATTTTATTAATAATTGAGGTTTAAACAAAAATGATATCATGGATAATGTGACGTAAAGGAATTGTACACTTGAGTAGAAATATACTTTTGGTTACAGACAGAAAAACACATAATCTCCATTATAATAAGATAAGAGAGATAGGTAAATATGATAGAAAGGTAAATAAAACGATAGATGGTAGAAAGGTAGATAAAAAGATAGATGGTAGAAAGGTAGATAAAAAGATATGCTTGTTGTGTGTGTGTGTGTGTATAAATATATATATATAAAAAGTAAGTAAAGTCGTCGGGGCGGCCTAATGTCGGTATCAGCCAGACAGCGAGGGAGTCTATCTCCTTTTCAATAGCATGAGACCAAGGAGATTATTTTAGCATCTGAGGTGGAGCGCCACACCTACCATCAGCTCCTCACTTTACCGCACAGATCCCTGTGCTACTCATTCGGTGAATTGGCGAGGGCCAGTATCGAACTAGGAACCTTGTGGTTTCTGGTCAAACACTCTCCGCCCTGTCGGCTTGGGCATTAGAATGCACCGACTGCACCTCTGCAGAGGGGTGAGACTCCCCCAATGGGGCCACCTGTTGGCTGTAGGTGGCAACCCGTGATGCTTAAGGATAGAGCCCAGGTGGATGAGCAGTTCATGACATACAATACTCCAATTTGGCCCTATCTTGGGCTAGACGGGCGGTCACGTCAAGCCCTAGCACCTATTGCCCTTATGGCAAGCCCCAACCCCTTTTTATCATATGGGTGCTAGAAGGCGGTGGCTGCGGGTCTACATGTCCTGGTAATGACATTAAACTCTATCTGATGGTGAGGTTCCAGTTTTGGAGGTTTGGGGAATGTGGAGCACCCCTTTATCACCATTGCTCCCTGGTCCACTCTGACCCGGAGTAGTAGTACCTGTTAGGGTCCCATCTATGGGTTAAATAGAAAAATGTATTTATAAAAAAATTGTATTATCCATTAAGAATTGATTTATTTCAAAACTTTATCGGCATTAAAAAACCCACTGAGGTTGATATGCCATAAAACAAAACAAACAAAACACTCTACCAACTGAGCTAACCTGGCTATATATATATATATATATATATATATATATATAAAATCAGATATCTATCTTTCTAAGATAGACATAAAATAGAAAGATATTAGAGATAGATATGAAATAGATAATCTATATTGAAAAAATACATTATATTTCAGAGCACTTTATTTATGTTTTGGGGTGCACATATGATTTGATTGGTAGCCTAAGTAGATTGAAATATGAGAAATCCAAATATGCAAATCTTACAAGGTCAAAAGGTCATGAAATACAGTTTTTGTCTGTTTATTCAGTTTTCATATTCTTCTGAACTTTACTAACATTTTTAAATGCAAAAATAGCATGATATGTATGTAAATTACTTAGTCAAATTAACTTGCATAATTCTAAAGTCTATTTCATTATTCCTATATAAAGGGCAGCTGGTGTGTATGTATGTCCACAGGAAACTAAAAAAATAATTCTATTGACAAAAAATGTGTGTGCGTGTATATATATATATATATATATATATATATATATATTCTTTTTGGGAGAATATGTGCTTAATTGAAGTCATACCTAATTTGAAAATTAATTAGTTGATAATTAATGAATTAGGCGAGCATATCTGTTCAAATGTAAGGCGTAAACAAATCGAGAAAGTCGATCTCTGTATGTACATTTCGGCATATTATGCCTCATCAGCAAAGTTATAGACAGGAAACTGCTCTGTGTGTGATATATATATATATATATATATATATATATATATAAAGTTTGTGGAAAAGTGGATAAAACAACACAAACAATTTCAATCAAGAAACTTTATCAGAACTTCTTTTATTTTGAAATAAGAACTGACTATATATATATACACCATAGTTCTTGTTTCAAAATAAATAAAAATCTGATGAAGTTTCTTATACACACACAAATATTAATTGATTGAAATTGTTTTTGTCTTAGCCACTTTTCCAAAAATTTTAATCGCATTTTGTCAGATATGTTTACTTTCTCATATATATATATATATATATATATATATATATATATACACGTACGCATTCACTTCCACCAGGCCAGATTAACACAAGGTCTTTTTTTATGTGGGGATTTTTATGGGGCAACCAGTGAGGATCCAACTCACAATTCAGTAATAACGGATCTGTGAGAGTAATTTTTAAAAATACCCCCTCTACCCAGGCAACACCGGCTATTATGGAAGTACGTGGTGTAATGGTTAGAGTTGTAAGAAATGGATTGATCGACCAGAGTTCAAATCTTGGACAAGGCTGTTTGCATTTCACTTAGTACTAATATCCCTGGGAAAGTTTGGTTTGTTTGGTTTTACGGCATATCAACCTCAGTGGCTCATTTAATGTTGATAAAGTTTTGAAATAAATTCAATTCTTAATGGATAATACAATTTTTTTTATAAATACATTTTTCTATTTAACCCATAGATGGGACCCTAACAGGTACTACCACTTCGGGTCAGAGTGGACCAGGGAGCAATGGTTATAAAGGGGTGCTCCACATTCCCCAAACCTCCAAAACTGGAGCCTCACCATCAGATAGAGTTTAACGTCATTCCCAGGACATGTAGACCCTCAGCCACCGCCTTCTAGCACCCATATGATAAAAAGGGGTTGGGGGCCCCTGGGAAAGGTATGCATGGGTAAATAGTAGAGCAGACTGGACTCTTTAACGTTAAATAGGTAATCAGTCTAGGAGAAGGAAAACTCTGAATTCAAACCTGTTAAACTCCGCTTAATAAATTGACTTTGTGTTGCATCCTGGTCGTGTGTAGGGGTTGGTATTAAGAGCAGTTAGTGTATATGTATGCATGAAACTACGAAAATAAACAATTAACAACAAAGTAAATATATATACACATTAAATATCACTGGCTCTTGATTTTATTTATTTTCAAAGATATTTAAAAATTAAAACATACATGGAAATAGCATTGAAATTCTACTTAAAAATGTCCATTAAATCTCAAACATAAACAAGTTAATACACCAGTACTCCCCCTCTCTACCCTACTGATGCTGGGTAGCCACTACTAGTATTCAATAAAGCATGGCAATTTTCACACAAAAGTCAAAAGTTGTAAGACTACACATATTTAGAGTTTTTATAGTTTAATCTACTTTGGCCACCAATTTAACCATGTGCACCCAAAACATAAATAAAAATGGTCTCAACTCCTGGACTAATAAGATAAGTATTAAAAAAAAAAAAAGAGGAAAAAAGAACAAAATTAAATACTGAATAAAGAAAAGTATTAAAATAATGATAAGAAGAAAAGTGAAGAGTAAAAAATGCAAAATAAATATAAACTTAAACAAAACTGTATGTGTTTGCCAAAAAATATTCACAGCCAAGAAAAAAAAATTAGTTTAGAATATCAGCACAGTGTTTCTTTACCTCATTAAAACTTTAGGAATAAGAAGAAAAAAATGCTGATAAATATCTACCGTCAGGCCACCAAATACCATGAGTTTACATGTCAAGACAATAAAATACTTATATTTATTTTTCAATGGAAAGAACTTAAAAACCTAAAGAGGACATTAAAAAAAAAATCTCATGGTTCAATTCCTTCTGAACCAAAGCAAAAGCTTACCAATTTTACTTACAATCAAGTCATCCAGAAAGCACTGGTTTTCATTAGATCACCAAAGTTAAGCAGCAATGAGCATGTACAATTCTGAGATAGGTGAGCACTTAAGCAATCTGAAGCCTGACAGGCTGGTTGGTTGGGTTTTATGGCATGTCAACCCTTGATATTTTTGTTTGATTCAGTTTGATTCATTCTTGATGGGTACTCAATTTTCTTTATAAACTCCATTTCTTTTTAAACCGTTTTTTAAACTTATTTTTTTCTATCTAACCCATAGATGGGACCCTAACAGGTACTACCACTCCGGGTCAGGATGGACCTGGGAGTAATGACAATGAAGGGGTACTCCACACTCCCCAGATCTCCAAAATTGGAACTTTACCATTAAATGCAGTTTAACGTCTGACACAGGAAACCTCCCTCAAAAGACCCTAAGCTACTGCCTTCTAGCACATCTATTATAAAAAGGGTTAGGGGTTTGCCATAAGGGCAACAGGGTTCGGACAATCATATAGGTGCTAAGGTAATGCTCTAACATTTTTAAAAGTCTTATTTACTTTCTATGTTACCATCTTTCTGTATTTCTCTCTGATTCTTACAAGTCTTTTTTCCTTTCTGCATTATATCTTCTAATTTTGATACTTTCTTTTCTTCACCCTATTCCCTCCTCTTCTTTATCCTTCATCTCTCTCTCTCTCTCTCTCTCTCTCTGAACAGACCTTTTTTCTTCTTTTCAATTTCTTTTCCTTAATATCCTCTTCTTTCTTTCTCCCTCCCACTTATTTTCTTGTCTCCTCTAATTTTTTTGTCAGTTAAATCCTCCCCCCACCTCACCAACACAAGACTTTTTTGGTCATCCACCACCACCACCACCACATTTTCTCTTGTTCATCATCTTATCTGATTTTCTCTCCTTAGATTTCAATTCTTGTCCCCCCAGGGAACAAAAATGACTCTTCTTCTGATGATATACAACAAACAATAGTACCAAAAAAGCTGAAATGGAATAAAAAGTATAAATTAATAAAATCCACAATTTTCATATTTTTTCAATTCTTTTTTTCTTTTTCTTTTTTATTCTTTCTTTCTTTATTTTTTATATAAATTCACCTTTCATGTCGGTTCTGCTCTGTTTTTCTATTTTATCTTGTTAACAGTCGTGTTTACTGAAGCCGATTAACAAGTGTACTTAAAAAACCTATTTTTGAAAGAAAAAAAAAAAAGAAAAAAAGGAAAAAAAAAAGAGAAAATAAGTGTTACATGTTAGTTAGGGGGTGTTGGGGGTTATTGGGGGGGAGGCGAAATTGTCTAAACAAAACCAGAATAAAGAAGACCAAACTAATCAATAAATAAAAAGAAAATTATTTCATTTTGTTTATCTGTTGTTGGGCATTAATTTCGGATTACTTCAAACAGTTGAAAATGTGCACTTGTAGCCACAGATTCAATTGAATTATCAAGTGAGAGATATGGGATGGATTTATCAACTGCAAAACACCATCCAAATATAATAATCTTGATTTCATTTTTATTCCCCCCCCCCCAACTTTTTTTAAAGCCTATTACAAAAAGAATTATCCTGTAATTAATTCATTGATTCAGAAGGAAAAAAGAAAAAGGAGGGGAAAAAAAGGAGGAAAAAAACTGAACAGAAATAAAAATCATTAGTTCAAAAAAGAGAGAAGAAAGAAAGAAGAAGAAAAGAAAAAAGAGAGAAGAAAGAAAAAAAGAGAGAAGAAAGAAAAAAAGAGAGAAGAAAGAAAAAGAGAGAGAAGAAAAAAAGAGAGAGAAGAAAGAAAAAAGAGAGAAGAAAGAAAAAAGAGAAAAGAAAGAAAGGAAGAGGAAGAGAGAGAAGAAAGAAAAGATAGAAGTGATAGAAAAGATAGAGAGAAGAGAGAAAAGAGGAGAGAAGAGAGAGAGAGAGAGGGAAAGAGAAGAGAGAGAGAGAGGGGGGGAAAAAGAAAGAAAAGAGAGAGAAAAGAAAAGAAGAAAAGAGAGAGAAAAGAAAAGAAGAGAGAGAGAAAAGAAAAATTTAGAAAAATAAAAATAAAAAATTAAAAAGAAATCAAAATCATTAGTTATAAAAAAAAAATTTTTTAAATAAAAAAAACAGGACAAAAATCAAAGACTAATAACAAAAAATAATTTTGATAAAAAAGTAAGTAAAAACCAATTATAAAAAGATGAAAAACAATTTGTATCTCGTTTTTTTTTTCATGTTTAAAACTATTCTGTTTTTCTTCTTCATTTCCCTCAAATATAATGATGATAATCATATAAAAACTTCAGCTAGTACCTACTAGGCCCCTTCAGATCAATCGGCTTGTTATATCAAGCCCTAGCACCTATATGATTGTTCCAATGTTATTGCCCTTATGGCAAACACCCAACCCCTTTTTAATCATATATGTGGTAAAATGGTGTGGCTGAGGGTTTTAGTGTCCTGGGTATGACATTAAACTATCTGATGATCCAATTCTGGAGCTCTGAGGAATGTAGAGTACCCCTTTTATCACCATTACACCCAGTCAGTAGGCCTGAGAGTAATGATGATGAAAGGGTACACCACTTTCCCCAGAGATCCAGAACTGGAACTTCCCCATCAGAGTTTAACATCATATCCAGGACACTAAAACCCTCAGCCACACCATTCTACCACATATATGATAAAAAGGGTTGGACATTTGCAATAAAGGCAATAGGATTGGGACAATCTTATAGGTGCAAGGGCTTGAAGTGACCAGCCAATTAATTGGACTGGGCCTCACCAACTGCCCGTCTAGCCCTGTGTAGATGTTTAAAAGTTTTTTTGCAGTTACATGATCAAGTATTCTAATATAAAACAGATCATTTTTACATAGTTGTATGGTTTCCTAATCTAATAATTATATGATCTCATGTAATTATTTTTATTTAATAATAAACATTTGTTTGCCAATAGTTATATGGTTTTGGTTTCTTTGTTTAATGGCATTTCAACCTTCATCGGTTATTTAGTGCCAAAGCCATCCTTTGTAGAACAGTAGTGGTACTATCTACTCAATAGATGTGGGGTTTCACACCTTTCCCAAGGTTATTAATCCGAAAGTGAACATAATAGTATGATTGAAGTTTGAACTTGCTTACTCCAATGTTGCAGTTCAGCACATTAGCCACTACACTAAACTTGTTAGTAAACAATTATGGGATTCAAGTAATTATTCCAAATACAAATAATTTACAGTTTTATGGTGAGGAGTCCCCACATACCATTAAACTCCAGTCACACTTATGGACTAAAGAAAGAAAGAAAAGTATGAAAAAAGAAAGAAAGAAAAGTATGAAAAAAGAAAGAAAGAAAAGTATGAAAAAAGAAAGAAAGATAAAAAGAAAGGAGGAAAAAAAGAATGAAGCAAAGAAAAAAGAACAGAAATATTGAAAGAAAAAGAATTGATGGAGAAAGAAAGAGAGAAAGGAAGAGAGAAAGGAAAAGTTACAAGAAAGTTTTTAAAAAAGAAAGAAAGCAATGGAGAAAACCAGAACTGCATATATCAATGAAAATCTGGGAAAAAAGGAAAAAGAAAGAAAATAAAGTTGTTGAATACCAGTAAAGAATGAGAGGAAAAGAAATTTATGAAGTGAAAAAATGTGAATGAATGTTTGAAAGAAATGAATAAAGAAAGATCAGGTAAAATACAGAAGAAGAAGAAGAAAGAAAGAAAACAAATGAAATGAAGAAGAAAGAAGGAAAGAAATCTGTGAATTAAAGAAAGAAAAGAAGAACAAATAAATAGGTTATACTGATGGAAACAAAAAATTAAAAATTATGTTGGAATTAATTCCAACATAACTTTTCATTTTTTGTTTCTATCGGTAAAAGAGGTAAACATGTGAAAGAAAGACAAGTTGGTTAAATAATACCACTACTGTTCTTCTACAAGGATGACTTTGGTATTGAATAACCCACAACAGTTGATATGCCATTGAACAAAGAAACCAAACCAAACCAAACAGCTATTTGGCATCAAGTATTCCTATTGAATATGAATAATTTTTAAACAGAGCTATCTGACCAATAGATGGAACTAGTGGCGTCCCAAAGTTGTGATTGTGGGAGGGGGTAAGAACTCAACCCGGCGCCCCTTCCAGTGGCCAATAAATCTGATTTAGATTTTTCAAAGCCTCACCTACCTGCCCACGTTCAAATTTTATGCATTTATACTTCAGGAGTATAGTGGCAAAAAAGTAAGGTAATATATTTCAATATTATAGTAATGCAAAGATTTTTGGGTTAGGGTGATTTTTGTGTCCCTTGAAGCTACATCCCAGGGCAACTGCCTCTTCCTGAGCCCACTTTGTTTTGCTACTGGATGTGACCCTAATAAGCATACCAGTTAGAGTGGACCTAACGGCAATGAAAGTGTGCTTTACACTCACCAGAAGTCACCATCTAATGCACTTTATGGTTCCATGTAGGACACCCTATTTTTTGGGGGAAAGTAGGTTTTACCACCCAAATGAGATACAGTCAGTATATTCCTAGCCCTTTCAATAGGGTAAGTGTTTGGGATGTGTTTGTATGTGTTTATAATACTTGTATTCTTTAATTATAAAACCATTATCATCTTGCAACACCCTCTGATTAAAAATGAGATTATCCAAATCATCCAAGATGAAATGCAAAAATTTATATCCTGATTATCTAATGTTGCTTATCCTCCAAATTCTAATTTGTTATGAGTGTTGTCATCTCAGCTGAATAATGGACATTCCATTTTTATTATAAAGAAAGGATAGAAAAAGGACATGCTACACAGAAAAATATAATAAGAAAGACAGAAAGAGAGTAGGGGAAAGATTGACTGGGTGAGCACATGGAAGCAATAACACTAATCTGTTTCAATCGAACAAAATGAAAAGAAAAGAAAGAAAAAAGTGAGAGAGAGTTAAATCAAGATTATTATACTTTTTACATATTGAACTATTTAGCAATAACTCTTAAGCAAGTAAAATAAAATCATCGGGGGAAGGGGCCCTAAAGTTGGTATCAGCCAGACTGCGAAGGAGTCTATCTCCTTTTCCCTAGCACTGGACCAAGGAGATTGTTTT
>CM042148.1:113072916-113105416 GCA_023376005.1 Doryteuthis pealeii
CTTACATTTGAACATATATGCCCGCCAAAATTCATTAATTATCAACTAATTAATTTTCAAAAATTAGGTATGACTTCAATTAAGCACATATCCTCCAAAAATTGTCGGCTAAAAGCCATATCAAATAAACACAGTGTTTATTTATGTACTTTCATATATATATATATATATATATATATATGAAAGCCTTATTTGATTTTACCAGTCTCATTGTGCAAAGATATGTATAAGTATATTTTAAAAATGATTGTCATAGTCACTAGTATTTATTCACTTGTCTTAATAAGTACACATTTTATATATACTAGCAAATATATGCACCCTCCGGGTGCAAGTATTTAAGTTTAAATGTAATAAAATATTAGATTAAATCAGAAAGGCTAATGAAACTAATTAAGAATTTAGATAAAAAGATTTGAAACGGAGGGAGTATAATCGGAAAATAGAACAACCAAAACTTACTCTTTCATCACTTCCGTTTTTCAATGCTAAATTTTCCTAATTTAACTATTTAGTTAAAATAGGAAGTAAAGAATAAAATTACAGTTATTTCTTCTTGTTAATGAATTTCTTTTAGGATTTATTGAAGAGATTTTTACTCATATTCATTAAGATAAAACCAAACAATTAGAAATCAATAATACCAAGCACATTTTTATTAAAATCAGTTTTTTTAATATCAATATGCAAATTAGCCTTACGTTTACACTGAAAACTGGTATTTTGTTGTATATATAAATACAATTGCATTTTATTAGTATTTAGGTAAGGCCAACAGTATTAACAATGTCAAACAGTTTTATTATTAATTGAGGTTTAAATAGAAATAGAATCATGGAGAATGTGACGTAAATAACTAAGGGAATTGTGACTTGAGTAGTAATATAGTTTCGGCTACAGACAGAAAAACACACAATCTCCATTATAATAAGATATATATATGTGTGTGTGTGTGCACACAAATGAACAAAAGCAACATAAAGGTATATACGTAATCACAAGTTGGAATCACAAATAGTGATAAGTTAGTTGATTAGTGCTAGTGTATGCCCATAGGTAAGTAAGGAAGGAAGGAAATCAAGCAGACAGCAAAAAGGAAAAATTAAACTATTTTCGGAATGTTATTATCTAAGTGTCTGATTAGTCCATCTAAGAAAATCGGATGACTTACTCATCTATTTCTGTTCACATTCTTTTCATTCAATTCAATCGCCTCTTTCTTTATCTTCTTTTTTCCACTGATGAATTGGTCTCTTCGATTTGCATTAATGAATTGAACTTATTGAAAGGAAGTTTGAGGCGAATTGAAGAAACAGTTTATTCACTTAAATGTTACACTGATTTTCAAATACCTTTGGTGAAAATAGAATTTTACCTGAAAGAAGAAAAAAAAAAGAAAGAAATTATAATGATAGGTAATAAAATAATTTATATAAAAATTATGATACAAGTGTATGGTTTCTAAAGGGTGAATTTAAAGAAAGAAATTCAATAAAAGTTTCTTTGAAAATCTAAATAAGAGAAATAAAATTGACTTTTTAGCTCTAGCTTTAACCTGACCCTATCAGTCGGTATAGCGTTTGGCTAGAAACCACATGGCTTCTAGTTTGATTCCGGTCCTTGCCAACTCAGCGTATGAGTAGCACAGGGATCTATGCGGTAAAGTAAGGAGCTGATGGTAGGTGTAGTGCTCCACCTCAGATGCCAAAAAACAATCTCCTTGGTCTAGCGCTAGTGAAAAGGGGATAGACTCCCTCGCTGATTGACTGATACCGACTTTAGGCCGCCCCGACGACTTTACTTACTTACTAGCAAGAATATGCACCTTCCGGGTGGAAGTATTTAAGTTTAATGTAATGAAATATATTAAATTAGAAAGTCTAATGAAATTGCATAAGAACATATATAAAAAGATTACACTTATTTTATCATATTCTAATAGGTTTCTTTAGAAAATCAATCATAGGATTGATTTTAATATGTGGAAGAATAAAACAATAATATCAGAGATTAATAATTAAAAGTAAAGTCATCAGGGTGGCGTAAAGTCAATATCAGCCAGACAGCCAGGGAATCTATCCAATTTTCATTAGTGCAAGACCAAGGAGATTGCTTTTTGCATCTACGGTGGAGCGCCATACCATCAGTTCCTTATTTTACCACAAAAGCCCCTGTGCTACTCATATGCCGAGTTGGCAAGAGCCGGTATCGAATCCGGAACCTTGTGGATTATTGGCTAACAAGTAATTATTTATTAAACACGGTTTTGTTAAAACCAGAATGCAAATTAAGCACACCATATATTATGAAAACCTTTATTTCTTATTGATACATAAGACACATTGCAGGATTTTAAATGCACTAATAACATGGGTTGTTTTGAGGCAAATCTAACTGATTTTCATAAGATTTATTCTATTCTATGTATTAATGATTTTAACTATTAATTAAGTACTCATTGATAAACTTACAGAATTTATGAGGGTATTGAGACGTAAGCAGTGAGGTAGTTTCGGTTACAGACAGAAACCGAATCTCCATTATAATAATATCTATCAACACTTGTCATATACAGTATCTTTTATTATTGCCACAAATTTGAATGAAACTTCAAAGTTCCCTTAGTTGTAGTGAAAAAGCATAATTTCCTTTTTAAAGAATTTTCTGAAATACCAAAATATTGGAAATTTCTTTGAGTTTTCTTTTCCTTAATTTGAGATCCTAATATGTAATATGCATCCAATTATTCTCCCTCTGGCTATTGATAAATAGTAGGGCAGACTAGGCTCTTTAACCCTGGTATGACAACCAGAAAGGAGAAAAAAAACTGAATTCAAACCTGTTAAACTCCACATAAGAAATTGACCATGTGTTAATAAATAGATAATTAAAAAAAAAAAACTTTTCTCTGTTAGTCTGTGTAAATGATTAAAAGCTTTTAGCTCTTACCCTTCATAGATAGGTACTTCAGCTAGTTACTCAATAAACACCCACACCCATATTTATATGTAGATTCTTAATGCAATGCCCCAACATTAAAATATTGATAAATATTTAAGTGTTTATTTGAATTTTCTATGGATAAGTATTATTGTATGATAACTTAAGAAATGAAATACTTTTAACAGATCTTTGAGGAAAAAGAAAAAAATACACAAGCTAAATAGCAAACAATTTTCAAAACATCTCCTTGAAAGATATTTCTTTTTTTAGTGATAATGTTTTGAAAATTAAAGATTTTTTGAATCACTTTTTTGGTGATAAATAATCATTATTGCTTTCTCAACATTATTCTGCTTTATTTCTATTCAAACATTATATACATATATAAATTTACATATAAATATATATATATATATATATATATATATTCTAAATATTTCTTAGATGTTTTGAGTGAAGTTTTTCTATAAATCTTCAATTGCATCATTTCCTGATAATACATCAATCAAACATTGCTGTATAAACAGTGTGTTTATTGGAACAGAAAAACAGTTTTTTGTCAATAACAAATATGTACACATTACCCATTGACAAGTATTTAATTCCTGAGAAATACCTTAAAAGTGAGCCTTTCACTAGAGAGGAGTTAATATAAAAAATAAAACCTGTTTTTTACAATATATAGAATGGTTCAGAAGTATAGGACAACTAATATTTTGTTACTGACAGCCCTATTCATTTTCAACCCTGTCAGTGGGGATTCGCTAAAGAGGGGTAAGACCCCATCCCAAAGAGGTATCCTGGGTATGAGATGAAGCAGCATCTAGTGGTGAGGTTCCAGTTTTGGAGCTCTAGGGAGTGTAGAGAATCCTTTAACTGCCATTACTCCCAGGTTCACTTTGGCCTGGAGTGGTAGTACATTAGGGTCCCATCAATTGGTCAAATAAATCTGTTTGCAAATTATTTGTATTAGATAGAAATACTTGATACTGTATAACTGTCCAGGATGTAACACAAAGTGAATTTTTATGTGGAGTTTAACAGGTTTGAATTCAGTTTTCCTTCTCAGAGACTGGTTGCCAACCAAGGTTAAATAGTCCAATCCACCCTGCTATTAACCCATAAATAATCCAGGATTTGAACTCTGATTGCAAAGTCCATTTACTATGACTATAACCATTACACCATGCACCTTCACCATATTAAATCATAAGCATAGACTAATAGATAAATGTTTTAAAAAGTAGGGAAGACTAGGCTATTAGGTCTAGAAAGTAAATTCTAAATCCAAATGCTGATTAAAATTGACCTTGTGTCATATCATACATGTGGCAGAGGAGTTGGGTAGATACAGACTAATGTCAAAAATCCATTCAATTTGTTTGATTTTACTAAATAAATAAATAAAATAAATACATACATACATACACACACACACATATTTACCAACCCCTCCGCATGAGCAGGATTAAATAAATAGATTTATTTATCTATTTATTTACCAAACCCTCTGCATGAGCAGAATGCAACACAAGGTCAATTTGTTAAGTGGAGTTTAACAGGTTTGAACTCAGAGTTTTCATTCTCCTAGATTGGTTACCTAGCCAAGGTTAAATAGCCCAGTCTGTCCTATTTACCTATATGAAAATCCATCATCAGATATTTTTGTAAGTACTGTGACCCCCACTCTCAACCCTAAAGCTGGAAGTGGTCACAGTCAGTGCTTAAAGTAAATACACATTCAACTTATATATTAGTTTAAATGCACATGAGGATCATGTGCACAGATAAACATTTAGATTCTGATGCATAAAACAATTCAAATTTCTAAGTAGATAGAAACAAGTTATATTTTTAAAAAAATGGAAATAGACTTTAAAATTGAGTTTTCTATTGAAAATATACATTAATACTCTTGTTCCTTAATCTTCCAACTGTTATCATCTTGTAACACTGTTTAAAAATGATACTGCCTAAATCATTCAAGATGAAGTACAAAAATGTAAATCTGATTATCTGGTGTTGCTTATCCGTCAAATTCTATTTTCGTCACTTCAACTAAATAATGGACCATTTTGTTTTTATTATAAAGAAAGAGAGGAAAGAAAAAGGACATGCTACTCATGAAAAATATAATAAGAAAGAAAGAAAGGAAAAGAGTCAGGGAAAAGATAGAGAGAGGGTGAATGTGCAGAAGTGATAGCACTAATCTGTTACAATCTAACATAATGGAGAGAGAGAGAGTTAAATCAAGATTATTATACTTTTTACATATTGAACTTTATAGCAATAGCTCTTAAGTAAAAATATCAACCATAGTAATAATCAAACTATCATACTGTGGTATATTCACAGGTCCTGCTAGTTGCATGAGTCATTAATTTTAATGATTATTTTTCATAAAACCAAAGTTTATTTTCATTTTATTTAAGATCCAATAGAAAGATTTTGCTGTCTTAAAAGGATTTTTATTTCATATTTTTAATTTATTTCCAGGTTTTTTGTATTTATATGAACAACATCATTTACAAATCAAAAGATACATTTTTTTCTTTTTTTTAAGGATTCTCAACATTCAATTCATAGCATTTTTAAAAAATCTTTTTGCTTGTACTTATTAATACTTATTAACATATTTATTATTTCAGAGTTACTTTAATTTATATATTTAACTAGGGTCTCAACAAATTATCAATCCACAATCAATCTACCTTAACTCAAATATAAAAGCTCTATCAATGATATTGAGCACTGTCTGTTTGGAAATATAACACCCATATTATCTACACTATATATATATATATATATATATTGTAGATAATATGCGTGCTATATTTCCAAGCAGACAGTGCTCAATATCATTGACAGAGCATATATATGAATTAAGGTAGCATGGACAGGGAGTCAACAACTGGTTACTGACTGTTTCTAACCTATTTGGTTTGATTGATTTTAATGGCATGTCAACCCATCCAGGGTTATCTTATGCCAAGCAGTAAACTGTGAGGGATGTTCAAATTTATAGTTGTCTTTTTTCAAGGACTTTTCAAGATTTTAACAGTAGGTTGTTTGCAGTTGTTTGTTGCTAAATGGATTGGAAATCACTTTAAGGGATAAGTTTATAAGGTAAAGTTCAAGCTTATTATAAGCAATCGTTTGTTAGAAAGTTTTTTAAAAACAATTTTTGTAAACAATTTTTTTCTATTTAACCCATAGATGGAACCCAAACAGGTACTACCACTCCGGGTCAGAGTGGACTTGGGAGCAATCTATCTGATAGTGAAGTCCCTTTCTGAAGCATGGGGAATGTGGGTATCCCTTCATTACCATTACTCCTAGGTCCACTTTGAGTCAGAGTGGAAGTATCTGTTAGGATCCCATAGCCACTGCACCATTATCTTAATCAACAAAATCCCCACCACCTTAACCATCAACAATACTACTGTTTCAGTCATTTTGTTTTTCATTAGCAGCATCCAACCTTGGCTGGGGTTTAGAATACACCAATTGCACCTCTGCAGTGGGGTTATACCTCCCCCAATGATTCTTAAGGATGGAATCCTGGTGGCTGAGCTGTCCATGGCATGCAAAACTTCACTTTTTTCCATACTTAAGCTAAACAGGTGGTCAGAGAGACCCCCCCCCCAATCAATTGGCTGGTCACATCAAACCCTAGCACCTATATGATTGTCCCAACCCTATTACCCTCACACTGACACGGAGTGGTAGCACCTGTTAGGGTTCCATCTATGGATTAAATAGAAAAATATGTTTTTAAAAAAAAATCAAGTATTGATCAAGTGCAAGAAACAAAACATCTTCAGCATAAAATGACCCAATGGATTTACATGCCATAAAATCCAACCAACCAACTACGATGGTAACCATTACTCACTATAAGTGTGGGAAAGATTAAAATCATAAAAATATCATCTGAGAAACTGAAGATTTTCTGCTCGTAATTATTCTAGTGAATTTAGAATGGTTACTTGGAACACAAGCAAACCAAAATTAATACATCTGTATATTGCTGTGCAGAGCATTTTGAGTGAACGGACTAAGGTTAATCCAACAGCCAGGATTTTGAAAACAACCAAGACATTATACAAGTAGAGAAATAACCTCAGGTTAATGACTTTGGGTTTCAGTGTTTGAAACTAGTTCTCACTCTCCCAAGTTGACATGTGATAAATCACAATGTACATAAAAATCAGAGAGAATTGTAAATTTCCTGTTTTATCACTGAACCATATCTAAAAGAATTTGTAATTATATCCCAGGAGTTTTATATTTTATAACAATTACAGTCCCTTGAGAATTCATTCTGCTTTGAAAAACTAGGGAGTTCCTTTGCTTTTATCCTATATAAAAACGAGCAGGGGAACTTTCTCTCTATGTTTCTTTGTTTTACTCTCAGTAACGTCTCTATTGCTAAACTAAACAGATACATAGAATTAAGCAAAATCCTGCTGTGATTTGAGCGGGAGGTAAGCAGGCAAATAATGGATCTGTTATGCTAGTACTTTATGGCTTTAAAAAAAAAAGATAGCGATGAAATTAAACCATCAGTGGTTATGCTAAAGTGTTTGTCCAATGTTACTAATATGGTACTAGTAGGATGAGTCAAAAGTTTTGCAAAATTTTGGTTGGTTGAGTTTTATGGCATGTCAACACTTGTTGGGTTATTTTATGCCAAAGGCGTTTTTAGTTTTATTCACTATTGATAAGTACTCAGTTGTTTTTTAAACTCATTTTTTCTATTTAATCCATTAATTGAACAGTAACAGTTACTACCACTCTGGATCAAAGTGGAAGTAATGGTGATGAAAGAGTACTTGGAGCTTCACCATCAGAGAGTTTAATGTCATCACTCAGACACTGCCTTCTAGCACATATATCATAAAAAGGGTTGGGGCTTACCACAAGAGTAATAGGGTTGGGACAATCATATAGGTGCTGGGGCTTGATATACCAGCCAATTGATTGGAGGGGGCCTTCTCCGACCACCCATCAAGCCCTGTGTAGAAATTTGTATAAAATGATCCAGAGTTGGTTTGTGGTTTATATAGTAGATTGGGATATTCCTTGTGTACCTTGACTAAGATCATTCCCAGGATTGCTGGTTCTAGTGTGGATACTTTGACCTATACATACCTAATACATGACTGTGTTCTGGCAGTACAGGGCATGTACTTGGTTACAGTCCCATTTTTTTTTTTTGTTTGGTAACTGGACACTAGTTCCAACCTTCCTGTGAAGGTGAGTATATATTAATTTTACACCCTAGTCTAGCACTAGTGTAAAGGGGATAGACTTCCTCACTATATTGTTCCTGGTACCACTCTGCAGACTTTACTACTTACTATCATAATTAGATGTACTGCTTATTTAAATTCATTTCATATAAGTAAAAAGATTTCTCTGAGTTTTTGAGATGAGGCTTGATAATTTGGATTATTTGGACGCTTGTCCTCATTTTCATTGTTATCTACACAATGTTTCAGCTATTCAGGTATTTCCTGTTGAACTTGGGAGCCTTTATGTCGTAATGGGGAGCCTTGATTGAACTTTGAACCCAACCTTTTATTCAATTCACTGGGATAGACTGTTTTCATCCCATCAACCATGACCAGGTACAAATGTTTAAGCTGTGTTAATTATTCTATGTTACTGTACTCTCCGACAAGAAATACCTAAAGAAGGCTGGAGGGCACATTGGCCGAAACGTTATGTAGATAACAATAAAGATGAGGACAGGACAATAGTCTGAATAATCCAAATAATACAAAAGATACCAGGTTTTTATTATTATTTATAATAAGACACTATACAATGAAAATGGATTTTATTAGGTATTATCTATTACCAAATTAAAATTCTAAAATTTTTTATAGAATTACTTTGAATGTTCTATCAAAATATTCTGGTGATAAAGAATTTGTGCATTTCCATTTATTTCTGAAAATATTTTGAAAATTATTCCTTGAAGGGAGTTAATAATGCTGACCAGAACTGTATCTATAAAAGAGTCTGAGACTCTAAAAAAAAAATTGGGGTTCTTAAAGGGGTTCAGACCAAACTCCCAAGAGTAAACCATTACTCTTTCATATATCTACCCACTAGTCTTCACCATATGTAATTCTTACTCCCTGTTTTAGCTCTCATCTTCATCACCACCTCGTACATTTTTCTACATTTAAAAAAAAAATCTATGTCCTCTTTTGTGATTTCCTCTGTGACTAATGATGTATGCATTTGTCTGATATGTTTCCTCTTGAATAAAATGGCTTCTTTGTTGAATATAGGACTTACTGAAAGAGTTTATATATATATATATATATATATATATATATAATTTTATAAAAATGAAAAAAAAAACACAAGTTTCATTGACGGGTGTTTTTTTCATTTTCATAAAATTACATACTGTCAAATTCATTTCCATTTTTTCCTGATTACATATACATACATACATAACATTGTCCTGACAGACTGCAGAATTTGTAGAAATATTGAGATAAGAAAGTATGTATACAGACATACACACACATGCAGGCAATATATCAGATTCATAGAAGAAAGTGAGAAGTATCATATCAGAAAAAGAAAGACCATTATTTTGATACAAATGCTCAAACAGATAAATATTGGTATATACTTTTAGCTTACACACACACACACATATATATATATATATATATATACTTTGGTGCGGTACCAAGTTTCTTGGTACAAGGTGATTCTAGGCTGGTCCTAGTTCTCTACCGGTAGTTTTTGTAGAGTTCAGGTTCCTTATGAGAGCTCAATGTTTAATTATTGTAAACAGAGCAAAGTTATTTGTAAAAAAAAAAGGCCTTAAATACCATGGGTATCGTGGAAATGGTCCACAACCATGATAGCCATGGTATTTAAGGCCTTTTTTTTACAAACAAATAAAAATATATATATATATATATATATAAATGTATAGTTGTTAAGGGTTCACAGATGCATCTAAATTAGTTGGTCAAGAATATATATAAAAAAATTTAAGAAAAAAAAAGAAAAAAAGGTAGGTAATAAACCCCATTAATCTTAGTTTACCAGCAAGACCTGTGGATATAGCACAATATGATAATTTAATTATGACAAAGTTTGATCAAATAGTTCAATATGCAAAAAGTATAATAATCTTGATTTAACTCTCTCACACCCCTTTTTTTTTCTTTCTTTCCATCTTTTTATTATAATCAATTAAATTAGCATTATTGCTTCCACACACTCAAACCCTCTATCTACTATCTTTCTTCTTATATGTTTCTGTGTAGCATGTCCTTTTTCTTCCCTTTGTGATAAAAACAGAATGGTCCATTACCTAGCAGAGGTGACAACACTCATAAGAAATGAGAACTCAGCGATTGAGCAAAAGCAGATAATCAGGATTTACATTTTTGATGGTCTCATTCTCAACAAGAGTATGTTGCAAAATGATGACAGTTGGAAGATTTAGGAACAAGAGTATTAATATATAGATCTGAATTTTCAATTTTTTAATACTTTTTACATACATTTGTCCCATGCTTCCTAAAATTCCAGTAATTTTTTAAATATATTCTTGACCAACTATATATATATATATCATTATAGATAATTTTATGAGTGGTTTCCTTAAATGAATAATAATTTGTTTTTAAAGTTTCCAATGCTCTTACAAGAAGAGCCAATTTAAAATTCAAAATATTAAAAGAGCTACAGTTAATGTTATCTCAAAGAGAGTTTTATGAGAAAAACAAGAAATAGTCACATAATATTCTACATTAAATTTGAAGATATTTTATTGCATCAAAAATTCTGTTTTGATTATCATTTATCGTAAAATTTTGTTTTATGACAAATGATAATCAAAACAGATCAGTTTTGATGCTCCCTCCCAAAGAAAAACCTTAAGTATTTGAATTAATTTGAATTTAACTGTTAGAAACTTGGTTTTATTAGAAATAAAATTTATTTGAATTTTGACGGCAAAACTATTTTTTATGTCCATTATTAAAAAAAGATATAAGATTTCAAAGATCAGTTTACACTTATTTTTATGAAAGTGCCTGGCAAAAATTAATTTTTATACTGCCTGGAAGGTGTTTTTTCTTTGCTAGTAATAATAATATAGAATAATGTATGGATAAAACTATTTTACAAAAAATATATATTCTTACAAATTATGAAGAGAGAATACTAATGTTCCTGGTATAAGCTAGATTTGATGAATTGAATAAAGACCAAGGGATGAAAAATGATGAGTAGAGTCTACCCACAATCCTCCACCCTCATGGGAATGATAGGTGATTCAAGATGGAGAAAATGGTGTTATTGAATAAGGTGACAGAAGACGAAGAAGATCCGTGGGGTGTGAATGTATTGTGCCCAAATATGAGGAGAGACTAAGAAACAATGAAATCACAAAGAGTAAATGGATTTCCAACAAAAATAGGAAATAAATATTTCATTTTTGAAATAATTTAATGTAAGATCTGCCATTGGTGGTGAAAAATGGATTTTCTATGCATTTTGCAAGAAGATAACCAATAAGGGATGAAGAAAAAGATGGGTAAAGTCAGAGATTTGTATTTGGTGTGTCCTGACTTGAGCTAAATGGGTGAACAATAATAACACTCTTAAAAACAAAAACAACTTGGCTTAGAGACAGTACAAATTATGAAATGTGTACCATAACATTTTTTCCAACATATCAATAAATATAACAGATATATAACAACCCATACATCATCATCAACACGTCACTCTAGTAGCATGGATATCCATAATAATCTAACTGTATACCTCAAATAATATCTATTTTTTCTGAAACACCCTGTAGATCTCAAATGATAGCACATTTTACTGAAACATCCTGTACATCTCAAATGATATCAATCCTGTATAATTGGAGAGCATGAATATAACGCATATAAAACAACCCAAACATCATCATCATCATGTTGTGCTAGTAGCATGAATATCCATGACAATTTTCCTGTACATCTCAAATGATATCAATCTTTTTCCAAAACAACATGTACATATCAAATGATATCAATCCTGTATAACAGGAGACTATAATTATTAAACTGACTTCAGCATAAAATAACCCTAAAAAGGTTGAGTTAATACAATTCTAAGTGACAATCATCTAGAGGTTGCAGGTTCATCCCTGACTATAAGCAAAAATAATAGAATACTTAACATAGTTTAAAGCTTGTACCCATTTGTGGTTAATGGAATGAGAATGGATTAAAATAAAGGTCTTGGGGGTTTGAAGTTTTGTGAAATCTCCAGATTATGACATGAAAGTTCCCAAGTTTGACAAGAAACAACTGAAGAATGTTGTATACTCTTCTTTTTACTTTCTTACTTCTATTTTTCTTCAGTTCATCTTTGATATTTTACGTTCTTCTAGCATCTGGACTTCGTCTTGGGGACTTTGTGTCTGGTCTTCCATTGGGGATTTCTCTTTATCAGAAGCCCTGTGTCATTGGTAGTTTTTAGATAATAACACAAGACTTCAATTTACTTAGATCATATTTTATTTTGAAATCCCCACCAGACTGCCTGCGCAGATTGAGTTGGCAGCGTGCATAACACGACTGACCACCGTCGTAGTTTGGCCGATACTAACTAAAATCTCCTTCTAATCTAAACCGGAAGAGGGTCTTCTCCACCAATTCTCACGGTATCCACCAGAAGGAGGATCAGGACTAAGGTCAAGCCTTGTCATTCAATCCTTCAAGGCCGCCGTCTGAACTTATAACAGCCATTTTGGTTTCTACACTACTGTACATAATTATTAGGAATCTAATAATTATGTAACAAGAAGACTGGAGGGCAAATCAGCCAAAGCATAACAATAAAAATGAGAACAGCAGTTCAAAATATCTAAATAATATAAACCCTAAAAGGTTTGATGTATCATAAACCCAAACAACCAGTGATCATTTTTTCCCTTTAAGTCAGGAGTCAACAGAAAGTAAAATTCAAAAAGGTTATCAGTTAACAAAACCCACAAAAAAAACTGTACATCTTATTAGGGCCACTTTAACTCAGTCAGAATAGCACTTGCCTCGAAATCACAAGGTTTCCGAGTTCATTACCGAAACACGCCAATTCGGTGTATGAGTAACACAGATTGGGCAATTTGATCTGTGCATTAAAGTGTGGAGCTGACGATAGGTATGGCGTTCCACTGCAGCAAAAAACAATCTCTTTGGTCTAATGCTAGCAAAAAGAGGATAGAGTCCCTCATTGTCCAGCTGATACTGACAATAGGTGACTCCACCAACTTTACATTTTATTGAAAATGCTGCAGTAAAAATTAACTAATTATTCAGTTTAATGAGTTTTTTTTTTTTTTCAAGTTCCTTTTTTGTAAAATGGAGAGAGAAAATAAATATTTGTTCATTCTTAATCCAAAGACGACTGATAGAAATAAAATTCTAAAAAGAAAAAAAAGAAGATTTTTATAATCATTCTTTGTTTTGTAATAAGATCAACTGCTTTTAGCACCTTGAAAAGCCGCAAAATAAACACCTAAATATTGAAAATCTATAAAATAAAATAAAAAAAGATTTTAAATTATCGGTCTATCAGTTATCTTTGAATTCCACACAATTTGACAACAGAAGTTGCCATCTTTAATGCTATTTGCTGAATAGAAAAATCATCCAATGCTGAACAAAATGATTAAATAAAAATAAATTAAATTTGTAAGAATAATACTATAAAATTGAGAGAGTGAAAAGGATTCCCTATTCCATGAATTTGATGAGGAAAGCTGATAAATTTTCTTTGACTGGCATAAAAGTTTGGCTTTTTTTTTGTTGGTTTTTTATTTTTTATTTTGCTTTTTTGGGGTTTTTAAAGAAATAAAAAATAATTAAAATTCAAAATTAGATTTCCTCGAACAAATATAAAAAAAAGAAGTATCTCGTCTTTCATGATCCGTAACAATTTGATGAAGTGATCTGATATCTTCTATCAGTAGATCAACCTTAAATTCAATCTTACAGAGATTAAATGAAAAGAGACAAGTGAAAATTGAAAAAAAAAAAATTAATGCATAAAAAAAAAACAATAAAAAATATACAATTTTCAGTCAGCCATGATCCTTATAAAATGGAAAAAGAAAAAGAGTTGCCATAAAATCTATAATACAATAAATACAATCTTTATTGATTCCTCACCACCTGTTGGGGTAATATCTATCATTTTTGTTGATCTTATATTCCCCCGATATAAAAAAAAATATCATTAAAAGAAAAACTAAAATAAGAAAACTAAAAAAAGAAACTAAAAAAAACTAACTAAAAAAAGCAAAACAAAAAGAAACAAACAAACTAAGAAGACTTTCTAATCTTGTATCACTTAATGATAAAATGAATCAGCATAAAATCCAATATTTAGAGAACAAAGTTATAATTTGTCTGAATATTTGAGATGAGATTTGATAATTTGTATTATTTGGATTTTTTTTGTCCTCATCTTTATCATTATTATATACACAATCTTTCAGCTGACGTACCCTCAAGTCTTTGTCAGGTGTTTCTTGTTGAACCTGGAAACCTTCTTCAACCTGGGACTCTTCTTATCAAACTCAAGAGCTTTCATGGAACTTCAAACTGAACCCTTCATTCAATCCAACGGGGTAGACTGATCTCATTCTGTTAAACATGACTGGATACGTGTTAAGTACTCTATGTTATTTTTGCCCTTAGTCAGGATTGAACCTGTAACCTACTTAGAACTGTATTAACTCCATAGCTTAACATGTGTAACTGGTCATGGTCAATAGAATGAGAACATTTTACCCTGGTGGATTGAATAAAGGGTTCAGTTTGAAGTTAAAGTTCCATGTAAGCTCCTGATTACAACAAGAAGATTCCTGAGTTTGAAGAGTAGGTTGCCAGGTTCAAAAGGGTTTCCAAGTTCAACAAGAAACACTTGAAGAAGGCCGAAGGGCACATCAGCCAAATGATTGTGTATATAACAATAAAGATGAGGGCAATAGTCTGAATAATCCAAATAATACAAAACCAAGCTCAAATTTATAAACAGATTTTTTTAAATTGTGCAGTCATCTGAGACTACGCTGACTGTATCCTCTGAAGAAGGGTAAGACGCCCACCTGCCAAAATGGCGAGTTCTGGGTATGACACTAAACTACATCAGAAGGTAAGGCTATAGTTTAGGAGATTTGAGGATATCCCTTCATTGCCATTACTCACAGGATCAATTAGACCTTGAGCGGTAGTGTCCATTTTAGTCAAATAGGCTTAAAAAATCATTTGTATTCAATAAGAATACTCAGATGCTGCATAATTAAATTATTTGTATTCAGATTATTAGTTACTTGAAACCGTATAACTGTATGCAAACAAATGACTTATTAAATAGAAATAATTTCTTGATACCATATAATTATCAGTATTAGATAGGAATACTTGAAACCACATAATTATCAGTATTAGATAGGAATACTTGAAACCACATAATTATCAGTATTAGATAGGAATACTTGTTTGGTTTGGTTTGGTTTGTTTTGTTTTACGGCATATCAACCTCAGTGGGTCATTTAATGCCGATAAAGTTTTGAAATAAATCAATTCTTAATGGATAATACAATTTTAAAAAAATACATTTTTCTATTTAACCCATAGATGGGACCCTAACAGGTACTACCACTCCGGGTCAGAGTGGACCAGGGAGTGATGGTGATGAAGGGGTGCTCCACATTCTCCAAAACTGGAACCTCACCATCAGATAGAGTTTAACGTCATTACCACGACATGTAGACCCGCAGCCACCGCCTTCTAGCACCCATATGATAAAAAGGGGTTGGGGCTTGCCATAAGGGCAATAGGGTTGGGAAAATCATATAGGTGCTAGGGCTTGACGTGACCAGCCGATTGATCAGAGGGGGTCTCTCCGACCGCCCGTCTAGCCCAAGATAGGGCCAAAGTGGAGTATTGCACGTCATGAACTGCTCATCCACCTGGGCTCTATCCTTAAGCATCACGGGTCGCCACCCATGGCCAACAGGTGGCCCCATTGTGGGAGTCTTACCCCTCTGCAGAGGTGCAGTCGGTGCATTCTAACGCCCCAGCCGACAGGGCGGTATCAGATAGGAATACTTGAAACCACATAATTATCAGTATCAGATAGGAATACTTGAAACCACATAATTATCAGTATCAGATAAGAATACTTGAAACCACATAATTATCAGTATCAGATAGGAAATGAAACCACATAATTATCAGTATCAGATAGGAATACTTGCATAATTATCAGTATCAGATATACTTGAAACCACATAATTATCAGTATCAGATAGGAATACTTGTATCAGTATTAGATAGGAAAGCTTAATAGAAGTGTGTGCAAAAAACAAAAAAAACCTTTTAAGAAACAACTATACAAAAAAGTATATATAGATGTAAAATGAATGCAATTCCCTAACCTCTAAGCATGAAATAACCCTAGATGGATTTACATGCCATTGATATCAATCAACCTAATTAAAAAAAAAGGAAACAAAAAACTCCCATGATCCTTCGCTTTTCCATGCAGTTAATTTATGAGTTCTTATCAATGTCAAGCTTAAAAATCATTCAGGCAAAACGTGACCCCCTCCTCCCCACTAATACCCACAACTGATTAAAAAAGAAAACTTAAAACCATCAAATTTTCAGTCAGCCTTTGATGTTATATGTTATTACATCTTCATAAAAAATACAGAGGTGTGTGTGTGTGGGGGGGATAGATGGTAGTGGGGGAGGGGGGAAACAACAGGTAAATTGCTATTGTCATATGAAATTTCAGTGGTGCATATCAGGCAGGTAACAAGATAGGATAAAATGTGGGGACAGTAAATCATAGCTAATGCCAGAGTGGAAAGCAAATGAAAGAAGTGAGAGGATGATAGGGTACGTAAGGTTCCTTTGTCCTTCCCTCTCGTTGGCAATCACACAACACTTTCCGCATCTCTCCCTACAATCAAGTGATTGATGGGGAAGATAGAATTTCAGCCATTTCTAAATATTTGGAAATTTGAATTCAAACTTAGTCTGTTTTTATTGTATCTCTCAAAGAATAACAAAACCAATTTATCAACACTCAGATTCATTGAACTTATCTCTTTATTAATTATTACTTTGTTTTTTTCTTCTTTTTTTTTTATTGGCCCTGGCTTTTTATCTGTCAGATTATTCATCTGTCAGTCATTAATATTGTCTGCACCCCCCCAACTCCACACCAACTCTATTCCAACCACTCCCATTAACTTTAATTTTATATCCAATTTAGCTCAGGTTTTCTTGATGACTGAAAAATAAATAGAATAAAATAAAAATAACTCATAATTTAGGGTGGGGGGAAAAAGTCATAGAAAATAATGACTTATTGTTAATAGTTTATTAAACCATTATTTTAATAATAATGCTTATTCATATATTAACAAAATTTCTTATATATATATATATATATTTATATATACTAGCAAATATATGCACCCTCTGGGTGCAAGTATTTAATTTTAATGTAATAAAATATGATATTAAATTAGAAAAGCTAATGAAACTAAATAAGAATGCAGATAAAAAGATTTGAAACAAGGGGGGTGTATAATAGAAAAATAAAAAAACTGAAAGTTACTCCTCAATGACTCTTATCTTTCATTGCTAAATTTTCTAATCTAATTATTTAGTTAAAATACGAAGTAAAGAATAGAATGACAGTTATTTTTTCTTGTTAATGGATTTCTTTTAAGATTTATCCCCAAGATCTTTGTTAATATTCAATAAGATAAAACCTAACAATTAGAAATCAATAATACTAAGTACATATTTATTAAAATCAAATTTTTAATATCAATATGCAAATTAGCATTCCCGTTCACACTGTAAACCGCTATTTTGTTGTATATATAAATACAATTGAATGTTATTAGTATGTTGGTATGGTCAACAGTATTAATAATGTAAAACAATTTTATTAATAATTGAGGTTTAAATAAAAATAAAATGGAGAATGTAACGTAAATAACTGAGGGAATTGTGACTTGAGTAGTAATATAGTTTTGGTTACAGACAGACAAACACACAATCTCTATTATAATAAGATATTAAAAAAAAAAAACGGGAGAAACACACCAGTAAGACCGACTGTGAATTATTAAAGATAAAAATCAACAAAAATCGAACTGATGAGACTATAAAGTAAAAATAAATTTATTTTCTAAAGGTATAAATTCTTTTATTTATAATACTCTGTATATGTAAAAATATATACACAAATCTTTATATGTACATTAGAGTTCTCAATTTTAGTTGAATTCTATCAAAGTAACACTTGATATCATCCACTTTTTATATATATATATATATATATATATATATATATATATAGGTTTAACTCAGTCGGTAGAGTGTCCAACTAGAAACCACAAGGTTCCAGCTTTGATACCGGCCCTTGCCAACTCAGTGTATGAGTAGCACAGTGCAGTAAAGTGAGGAGCTGATGGTAGGTGTGCCACTCCACCTCAGATGCCAAAGCAATCACCTTGGTCTAGCACTAGTGAAAAGGGGATAGACTCCCTTGCTGTCTGGCTGATACCGACTTTAGTGCACCCTGAGGACTATATATATATTATATATGGTGATTGCCGCTTCTTGACAGAATAAGGCCATTTCTACAAGTAGTCCAGATGTGAGCATGCAGATGGCCCACGGATCCAGCTTGTTTTTATGTACCCTATCACACATATGAAATCCTTGACATACAGGCGCTGCCACACAGGTCAGACTTCAACGTAGGAAATGGACTCGTCGACCAGAGTTCAAATCCAGGACAACACTGTTTGCATTTCTCATAGCGCTAATACCTGTGGGAATCAAACTACTATCTAAGCTATGGGTAAATAGTAGGGCAGACCAGGCAGTTTAACCTTGGTTAGGTAACCAGTTTAGAAGGAGGAAAACTCTAACCTTGTGGAACATTCTGCTTGTGCGGGTTGTGTGTTTTCAGAATTGGAACTTCACCCCGAGATGCAGTATCATGTTATACCCAGGATAATAAGACCCTCAGCCACTGCATTCTAGCATATACAAGGTGTGTCAAAAAAGTATCAAGATTTTTTTGTACTTTTTGACACTTTGTATTCTGGAAAAATTAACTTTCCATTCATTGTTCATTTCTATCTTGGTAAATACAGCTTCAAACTCAACACTTTTTTGACACACCTTGTATGATAAAAAGGGCTTGACATAAAGGCAATATAGTCAGGACAATCATATAGGTGCTAGGTCTTGATGTGATTAGATTGATCGTAGGGAGCCACTGTGACTGCTTGTCTAACATAAGTAATGCCCAAAGTGGAGTGTTGCATGTCATGGACTGCTTAGCCACCAGGATTCCGTCTTTAATCATCACAGAAATAAATCTAAAAAAATATATTATTGAATTTTAGCCTAAATTAAATTTAACTTGGAAATATTAATTTTAAAAAGCCCTCTAAGTTGTATTTTCTGAAAAGAATGATCACACACAAAGATACATACACACTTTCACACAATATATATATGTGTATATATATATATATATATATAATCCAAAAGTCCGGATAAGAAATCTTCCTTACGACACAATAGTTTTATTTAAAAAACTGTCGCAGTTTGAGAGCTCAATGTGTGCTCTTAATGTTAGAGTCACAGAGCAAATATATAAGTAAAGAAATAACAAAAGACTTAGAGATTGAGCGTTATAGTCTATTTCAGGGATCTTAGACAACTTTGTCTAAGTTCCCTGAAATAGACTATAATGCTAAATCTCTAAGTCTTTTGTTATTTATATATATATATTATATATATAATATATATATATATCTCCAAACACACACACACACACACACATTTATATTTCATATAAATAAATAAATAGATTTTTATAAAACATTAATTTTCATTTCCTAAATCTTTTAAATTAAAATTCTTAATGAATCTTAAACTAAAATCTCATTAAACTTTTTTTTAAATTCATTTTCTGAGAAAAAAATTTCTACACATGAATTGATTTTTTAAGTACCATTTAATTCATATTACCTTAATTTTCAATTAAGATTCTAAATTCCAAACCCAAATTTGAAAATTTGTTTTTCTTTAAAATATTTACAAAGGCTAAATAAAATGAATTTATATCCTTTCCCTTATTTCTTTTCCTGTTTCTTTAATTTTCTGCATTTCATTACTTTCTTTTCAATTTTCCAACCCAATCGACCAAAAACCACTTCTTTACCCACCCCACCTTTTTCTTTCTATCCCCCCCACAACCCACTCACTCACTTACATGTTTTTTGTTTCATTCTATTTTATCAGGAAATTTGATCCACTGCATTTTTCTGTTTCCTGCAACCCCATCCTATGACCATCACCACTAACCCTCACTCGCCTGCCCCCCTCCACAATGATGGGTTTTGCATTGACCAAGCAATTCAAGAGGGCCCCGGACTGCCAAAGTTGACCTCTGGACCACACAGGCCACGCCATTTGATTCAATTAGATTCAGACAAGAAGAGAAATGAGTAATCTTTTGCTTTGGAGCAATATCCATCAAGAGATGTCCATCTTGCTGGAAAAAATTCTTTGTGGCCATTAAATTTGACAAATTCTGCCCAATGTCTGTTCTTGTTAGATCTTATGTATGACATGGCAGGTAACCCAACTGATCACATGACACATGATAGGGGGGGGAGGGAGGAGGTTGGCCATTGATGGTGGTAGTGGTAGGAAGTTAAAAAGAAAGGAAGTTATAATTTAGGGCGTGTGTGGGGGGCTGGGAGGAATTGGTCTATCATTTTTCTTTCTTTTTTTTAATATATTTCAAGCCAGGAAGAATGCATTGTTTTATTCAGACAAAGGTGATTAAGAAAGAAAAGAAGAGAGGAAAGGAAAAAAAACGAATAATGCATGAAAAACACAACATTCAATTGCAACGACTTGGAAACAGGATTTGATCACTGGAAAATGGACATGGAAATGTGCAGAGTTTCAAACATCTAAATTCAGAAACACACAGCATCGGGAAACCAATATTTTAGAAGAATGTTCAGTTGTATAAAATACACATATTAATAAGATAACAATCAATGTATTGCTAAAATTTTCATATATATATATCTTATTATAATGGAGATTGTATGTTTGTCTGTAACCGGAACTATATCACTACTCAAGTCACAATTCCCTTAGTTATTGACGTCACATTGACCATGATTTTATTTTTATTTAAACCTCAAATATTGATAAAATTGTTATACCTTATTGATACTGTTAACCATATCTACATACTAACAACATGCAATTATATTTATATATTCAACAAAATAGCGGTTTACGGTGTGAACGGGAAGGCTAATTTGAATATTGATATTAAAAATGTGATTTTAATAAATATGTGCTCAGTATTATTGATTTCTAACTGTTTGGTTTTATTTTAATGAATATAAGCAAAAATCTCTTCAATGAATCTTAAATGAAATCCATTAACAAGAAAAAATAACTGTCATTTTATTCTTACTTCCTCTTTTAACTAAATACTTAAATTAGAAAAAATAACAATGAAAGATGAGAGTGATGGAAGAGTAAGTTTCAGTTGTTCTATTTTTCGATGATACTCCCTCTGTTTCAAATCTTTTTATCTGCAGTCTTATTTAGTTTCATTAGCCTTTCTAATTTAATACGATATTTTATTACATTAAAACTTAAATACTTGCACCCAGAGGGTGCATATATTTGCTAGTATATATAACTACTAGAAGTGGCTACCTGACGGCATCTGGGTAGAGAGGGATTTTTTAAAAGTTAGTCCTGCACATCTATTTTTACTGAATTGTGAATTGGATCCTCGTAGGATGCCCTATTAAAATCCCTGTGTAAAAAAGATTTTGCATTGATCCAGATACTCTGAAAAGAAATGCTAATGTCTACTATTGGAAATATTAAATGCTAAAAAATATTCCACGCTGTTATCATTTACATTTTATTTTTTAATTATCTTCACGAATATAAATCAAATCTTCATTATTTTTACTAAAATAACTAAGCCCTGGTGATATATAACGTGTTATATATATTTACTTTGTCATTAATTGTTGTATTTTTCGAAGTTTTCTACGGACATACACATACACACAACTGCCCTTTATATATGTATAGATTTACCAACCTCTCCAAATGAGTAGGATGTGACACAAGGTCAATTTCTTAAGTAAAGTTTTAAGAGGTTTGAATTCAAAGTTTTCCTTCTCCAAGACTGGTTGCCTAACCTGAATTAAAGATCCCATTCTGCCCTACTATTTACCTATAGTTGGAGGGAGAATAGTTGGATTCATACCTTTTGCAAGGATATTAGTACTATGTGAAAGGCAAACAGCCTCATCCAAGATTCAAATTCATGTCACTGTCTCCATTTTATATGATTGTAACCTTTGCAGAATGTGCATCTATATAAGTAAGCTTAATTGAGCAAAGATGGCACACCACAGTAAGATTTTGGTTAGAGCAATGCATTCAAAATGCTCTTAACTCTTTGCCTACCAAATTTACCCCCATGGCTGTACAAAATTTTCTTGGTATTTTTTTTTTACCTCTATGATGGGATATTTCAAAGTTCACTATCTATTAACCTCAGAACTTATTCTATTCAAATATAGTCTTATCATTATTGTAAGCTTAGTGAAACATATCAGAGCCAGTGCCAGCAGTTTTGGTAGGATGACAGTGCTGATAGAGCCGCTGTGAGTGGCTTAAAGAATAAAGCTAAATCTAATCCAATTTGAAATGGAATTATAAATTTATAGGATCTGCATTCATACTGAACATTTTTTTAATGATTCATCATCACCATGGATTCATCAGACTCTCTCTTGCCACCTGTCCCTATTGGTCATTGCTCCTGGCAAGTCCTCCTCATGATATCCATTCAATTTCTCAATATAACTGCAAAATGATAATTGGAATTGTTCTCTTTCTAAATAAAAGCCTCAATATCTTAATGGACAGTTGTAACAATAGGAACACAAGTTTGCAGATTATATACCTTTATATTGTTATGTGCTGAGGGACAACTGGATGAATGTTACAAAAATTAGCTCCAGAAAACACCGTAATCACAGCTCCTGACAGATAAAGAACATCGTCAGAATAGCAATGAATTGACACAATGATTGCTGTCTCTAAATTTGTTTCTTCTTCATCTGCGAAAAAAAAAAAAAAAAAAAAAAAAAAAAACACACACTGAAGCTGTTATGAGTTGTTTAATAAAAATGGTACATCCTAGCTAGATCTTTGTTAGCACAATAGTGTTAAAATGCTTTAACTTAAACAGAATTAAAAAAAAGCCTATTCTGCCCTAGTATTCACCCATAGCTGGAGGGAGAATAGTTGAATAGTTCCAAAGGGTATTAGTACTGTGTGAAATGCAAACAGCCTTGTTCAGGATTTGAACTCGTGTCCATTTCCTATGATGATAACTATTACACTACATAAATGAAATACCTATTCACACAGAGATTAGTGTATCTATTTATCTACATACATGGTATTTAGATTTATATATATATATATATATATATATATATGAGTTAAGATAGCATGGACATGGAGTCAACAAATTGGTCAAGAAGGAACATTCTAAATTCTACGCTACCTTAACTCAAATATAAATGCTCTATCAATGATATTGAGCACTGTCTACTTAAAAAATATAGCGTCCATATAATCTACAATATACTACAATATCATCTACAATATACTAGCAGGATGTGTGGATATATCACAGTAAGTAAGTAAGTAAAGTCGTTGGGGCGGCCTAAAGTCAGTATCAGCTAGTCAGCGAGGGAGTCTATCCCCTTTTCAATAGCACTAGACCAAGGAGATTGTTTTTTGGCATCTGAGGTGGTGCGCCACACCAACCATCAGCTCTTTACTTTACCGCACAGATCCCTGTGCTACTCATACGCTGAGTTGGCGAGGACCGGTATCGAACTAGGAACCTTGTGGTTTCTAGCCGAACACTCTACCGACTAATTATGACAACATTTGATATGCTTACTTAAGAGCTATTGCAAAATAGTTCAGTATGTAAAAAGTATAATAATCTTGAATTAACACTCACACTGTTTTTTTCTTTCTTTCCTTCTTTTCATTATGTTCGATTGAAACAGATTAGCATTTTCATCTCCTCTCTCTATCTTTCTCCTACTCTCTTTTTTTCTTTCTTTCTTATATTTTTTCTGTTTATCATGTCTTTTTTCCTTATAATAAAAATAGTTGATGATTTGGCTGAAGTGATGATACTCATAAGAAATAAGAATTCTGTGGATAAGCAGCACCAGATACTCAGGATTTACATTTTTGCATTTCATCTTGAGATGATTTTGACAGTCTCATTTTTAACCAGATGGTGTTACAAAATAAAAACGGTTGAAAGATTAAGGAACATGCATACTAATATATAGATATATATCATACACAAGAGCATGAACTTAATTTTTAGAGATGTCCAGTATGATAAACAAAATATTAGTGCAAGTATACAAGTGTTATATATAAGAATGTTGGGAGATTTAAATGCTTTTAAAAATAACTGTTAGATGATGTGTATATATTTACAAGGCATACAAAGTGTCAAGAATGAATGACAACTTAAATGATTGTATAAACATTGTTATAACTTTTTATGCACAATATATATATATATATATATATATATATATATATATATATATATATATTGAAAAAATAGCTTCTGTATCAACAAATAAGTGTGGCTAAATTAAAAGGCAAAGCCACAAAAATCTATTCTATAAACACCAATGGGGTTGTATTTGAACAGTGAATTGTGTGTGTGAATGCACGTGTGTGTGTGTATATATATATATATATATATAAGCATTCCTCCTACTCATGCAGAGGGGTGCGAGTGTGTGTATATATCATCAGGGTGGCCTAATGTCAGTATCAGCCAATCAGCGAGGGAGTCTATCTCCTTTTCACTACCGCTAGACCAAGGAGATTATTTTAGCATCTGAGGTGGAGTACCACACTTACCATCAGCTACTTACTTTATCGCACAGATTTCTGTGCTACTCATACACTGAGTTGCCGATGGCTGGTATTGAATCAGGAACCTTGTATTCCTGAGCTACACACACACAAGATCCATTTGCAAAGCCTCTAACCATTTGAAATATCTTGTGTATTAACAGGTACTACCACTGTGGGTCAGAGTGGACCTGGAAGTAATGGCAATGAAGGGGTACTCCAGACTCTCCAGAGTTCAAAGATTTTAACTTCACCACAAGATGCAGTTCAGCATCATACCCAATTGACAAGGCAAGTGATAACAATCCCAAATATATGAATGATGCCATGTGGGTTGATTTTACTATACGTTAACCCTTATTGAATTATTCAATACCAATGTCAAACTTTTTTTGCAAGCAATTATAGCTTCAAGTTAGTATACTTAATACAAATAGAGACATCGTTAATAAATAAGATTTATTCGATGTATTAATGATTTTAACAATAAGTTAAATACTCATTCCTGAGGGTATTGTGATGTAAGCAGTGACATAGTTTTAGTTACAGACAGACACCAAATCTCCGATATAAGATATATATGTATATTAAAACTTAATAAAATTGAAATTTTTGTTATAGACTGAAAGAAAGAAAGAAAGAAAGAAAAACACTCTAGACATCAAGTCTGGTGTCTAAAATTAAAACATTTTTTCTTTCTTGCTCACTGTTTTAATTTATGGCAATAAGACAAACATTTCATGTTAAAAAGGGCAAAGTAGGGTTAATTTGTTGAGGCAAATCAACATCTGGTGTCCAGACTAAATAATTTTGATGGCTGAAAAATTATGAGTTACTTTGGTAAATGAAAAGTTCTAAGAGGAATATTTTCTATTGTAAATTTCCTTTTTAATTGAAGCAGAAAGAAAAAACGAGAGAAAGGCAGTGAAGCATCAGAGGATGGTCTTTTTTTTTTTAATCTTTTATTAAACAAAAAAAGAAAAGTAATTTATTATATTTACAGCATTTCATAATTTGAATTATATAGTGAACCACCTATTTATATTTCCTTTTCTTTATGTCTATACATTTCTAAGTAGTGGTGGGTGTAGGTGTGTGTGTATGTATATATATATATATATATATATATATATATATATATATATATATATTCATGGATAATATAGGTGCTATATTTCTAAGCAGACAGTGCTCAATATCATTGATAGAGCATTTATATTCGAGTTAAGGTAGTGGATATGGAGTCAACAGCTGGTTACTGACAGTTTCTTGCCTATGCAATCTCCATGTCTGAAGATCGCCCTAACTCATATATATATATATATATATATATATATATATATATATATATATATATATCATTACTCTAAAGATTGCTGCATCTACAGTGAGTGCTAATATGTGGGATAGGGTGTGTGTATATATATATATATATATAAGTAAGCAAATAAAGTCGTCAGGGCAGCCTAATGTTGGTATCAGCCAATCGGCAAGGGAATCTATCCCCTTTTCAATAGTGCTAGACCAAGGAGATTATTTTTTTAGCATCTGGGGTGGAGCGCCACACCTACCATCAGCTACTCACTTTACCACACAGATCCCTGTGCTACTCATATGCTGAGTTGGCGAGGGCCGGTATCGAACCAGAAACCTTGGGATTCCTAGCCGAACGCTCTACCAACTGAGCTAAACCATAATGTTGTTTGCTATATTCATAAATAGAGAGTGCTCAATATCAGTGATAGAGTACCTAGGTGACGAACTGACAGTCATCAAGTGCAGTTGATTGTGTCTATGCTATTCCAATTTTAATATATATATATATATATATATAACATGCACACACACACACTATCACAGATATTGAGCACTCTCACTGTAGATACTGCAATCTTTAAACAGATTATATAGTCATGAGACTGTCACAGTGGTTTTATCCTTTTCTACTGGCTAGCATTTTGAATTTATGAAATGTTTTTAGAACAATTTGTTAATTACTAACACACACACACACACACATATATATATATATGATATAGACTTAAATTTTGTAACTTAATACCTGTTAGAATTCTTAATTTGGACATAGAATGTTTCAGACTTGTTCTGCCATATGAGCATTGAGTACTTTTTATGCACTTTTCTTATTTTAATTTCTTTTATTATATATATTTTCTATTTGATAATTTATAAAAAAAGGAAATTTTACTGATGACTAATACTGTGTATTACCATAACAATAGACTTTCTCATTAGTCCATAAAGCAGGTTCATTATAAATCTCACATCAGTTATGAGCAGATGGGTTTATTTTAGTTTCATAGCTGTCAATATTTATCCAATAATTTTTTAATTTTCTATATTAAAAGTGCATCTGATGGAAGCAAATTACCCAGTAATTATCAATTTGAAGTGATCTGGAAACACATTCGACCGACCCGTTAATACCCTGTTGTAACCTTGTGGGTTTATTAATTGTTGTTCTTGTGCATTTGTACTCAATAAAGTAGAGAGGCCCTTCGAGTTGGTTTTTTAAACTTTGTCAACTAGAATTTTCTTTGGGGGCATTTTCCAACCTCTTCTCTACCCTTACTCCCTAAGGCAACACCTCGGACTACAAATAAATGTGAAAAGGAGGGAGGGGTAGAAAAAAAATTGGTTTGGGAGTGGATATATAAAAATGCCCCTCAGCAAAATAGCCAAAGGCAACAAATTTGGGTGAGACCTTTTCTGGGACAATCTCATCCAAGAGTGCCCCATTTTTTAATTTTTTTTTTTTTTTTTTTTTTTTGGTGGTATTTGTTTATATACACATGTTCGCAAATTGTGAAAAAGATATTACCCATTAAACACGCCCTTGCAGACCAACACAAATATGGTTATTAAGAATACAAGTGTGTAGACACACACATACGCACACACAAAGACAAGCATAGAGTTTGATAATGTGGTCACCTACATAGTGTAATGGTTAGTAAGATAGATTAACAGACCATTATTAGTGAGGTTAATTCTCATTGGGTGTCACATACTTCTGGCCTTGTGCTAAAACTAAGCTATGCATAGTATAATAGTCAAGTCACGTAGAAAAATAGTTAGCAAGCCATATTAGAAGACCATTGTTAGTGTGTTTGATTTCTCACCGAGTGCTCCCTACTTCTGGCCTTGTGGCACAACTAAGCTAAGTAAATCACTTTGGGCACCTCACATAGCATAATGGTTAGCAAGAGAGATTAGCAGACTATGGTCAGTGAGTTCAATTCTCACTGGATGCCCCATACTCAATAAAGTAGAAGACCTTGTGAAACAGCTAAGCTTAATAAATCACTTGTGCACCTCATGTAGTGTAATGGTTAACAAGCTGGAGTAGACCATTTTTAGTGAGTTTGATTCTCACTGAGTGCTCCATACTTCTGACCTTGTGGCACAACTAAGCTAAGTAAATCACTTGGGTACCTCACATAATATAATGGTTAGCAAGACAGATTAGCAGACTATTGTTACTGAGCTCAATTCTCACTGGGTGCCCCATACTTATGGCCTTGTGAAATAGCTAAGCTTAGTAAATTACTTAGGCACCTCATGTGTTGTAATGTTTAATAAACTAGATTCATAGACCATTTTTAGCGAGGTTGATTCTCACTGGGTGACCTATGCTTCTGGCCTTGTGCAAAAACTAAGCGTACATATGTGCAGGTTTCCACAGTAGAATGCCACTTAAGAGTTTGTCCTTGCTTCTCTAACAGTGTCTCACCTGGATGGCATGTATGATAGGGGGCAAGTGGCTGTACAGCTACCAACACATGGAGTATTATTTCAATGATTTTTTAAAGATTGAAACTACCATCTAGCTCATTCTTTAGGCATTTCATTAGGGTCCAAGTGGTGCAGCCATACAGTAGCACTGATACAACTATGGTTGGAAGAATTTTTGCTTTAGCTTATCAGTGAGATAAGATTACCATATGATTGATAAACTGTCTACAGCAGACTATGTCTTCCCTATGCATGCATTAAAATTGCTTTCTGTGGATGAGACATTACTACCGAGATACATGAATTGTTATACCAACTTTAGAGGCTTATTTATTTATCTAGATCTGTCTTGATATTATATCTTGAGAAAAAGCTAGATGTAAACTACACAAGTATGCTGCGGGCTGTCTTGAAAAAATCTTGGGAGCAGCAAAAAAGCAGCTGTAAGATCACTTACTTCCTACCCCTCAAACCAGCCAAGTAAGCTGAACAAGACATGCTGGACACTGCTGGAGAATCAAGGACAATCACATAAGTGACGTTCTCATGTGGACACCTCAGTGTAGGCCAACCACCAAAACCTATATTACTCTGCTGTGTGGATTCTGTATGCTGTGTGGAAGACCTACCAGGTGTGATGATGGATAGGGACAGATGGTGAGAGAGTGTCATGGAAATCTGTGCTCTCAATGCGAACTAATGATGATGATGCATAAATATGAAGCTGCATCAATAAGTCTGTAGCTGAATTTTGGTTGGTTGGTTGGATTTTATGGCATGTCAATCCTTGTTGGGTTATTTTATGCAAAAGACATTTCATTCTATTCATTCTCCATGGGTATTGAGATTTCTTTATTTAAACTGATTTTGGACCTGGTAGTAATGGTGATGAAGAGGTACTCCACACTCCCCAGAGTTCTGACACTGGAACTTCACGATTAGATGCAGTTTAATGCCATACCCAGGATACTAAGACCCTCAACCACCAGCTTCAAACATATATTATAAAAAGGGTAGGAGGTCTACAAGAGGACAATAGGGATGGGACAATCATATAGGTTCGAGGACTTGACATGACCAGTCGATTAATCAGAGGGGGCCTCTCTGACTGCCCGTCTAGACTAGTGTTGCATGTCATGGACTGCTTATCCACCAAGATTCCGTCCTTAAGCATCATGGGTTGCCACCCATATCCAACAGGTGGCTCCATTGGGAGGAGTATTACCTAACTGCATACCTGACAGGGCAGGATAAATTTTGATCTGATACTCTTATTGTATATTGTTTAATCTGACAGAAGATGGTTGATTTGTAAATAAAAGTTTTTTTTCTACTATTATTCTATAGACTTACTGATATATCTGTTTTGCTGTCGGCACATTTCTGTCCCCTAAGGACGATGGCATAGTGTCCCCCCAAAAAATAACAAAAAAATCATCTGCATCGGCACAAGTGGCTGAGAAGACCAATTTTTGAGCGACCATCTTTGGTGCACTGACTGCACACAAACTGTGATGTGGGGCTGTTATTTTCTCTGCTTCTTTTTTGGCTCTCTTTGCTGTGGAGGCTACTCTCCTTCCCACCTCACTCCTCTTCATGCCTTGTTTAACATTAAGGCACCAGGCTGCTTGATTTTTTTCCCACGTGTTTGTGTCTATAAAGCATATCCTCATATCTTTCCTGCAGATATATCTACATATGTTCTAATACAAGGGATTATCATAGTAATATCAAGCACATATAAACACACAAAAATCAACCTGTGATATTATTGGAGGTGTGTGGTGTAATGGTTATTGTCATAGGAAATGTGCCTATATATATATATATAAAACATATGAAAGTGTATCAATTATTCCATAACCTAGCAATTATTAGCTGAATATTGATGGTCTGTGTTTTTAATGATATAACCCATGAAGGTTTTCAAAAGTAAACATAATAGCATGACTGGAATTTGAACCAACTGACTATATTAGGTAAATGCTCAATCTAAAGACTCTTAACCGTGTATATATATAAGTAAAGAAATAACAAAAGACTTAGAGATTTAGCGTTATAGTCTATTTCAGGGAGCTTAGAGCTATAATGCTAAATCTCTAAGTCTTTTGTTATTTCTTTACTTATATATTTGCTCTGTGACTCTAACATTAAGAGCACACATTGAGCTCTCAAACTGTGACAGGGTTTTTTTTTTTTAATTTTTAAAATAAAACTCGTGTCCTAAGGAAGATTTCTTCTCTGGACTTTGGATTATATATATATATGAGCATATATATATATATATATATATATATATATATATATATATATATATATATATATGGGCATATGTGTGTGTGTATGTATGTATATATATATATATATATATATATGGGCATATGTGTGTGTGTACGTATGTATGTATGTATATATATATATATATAATAAATATATATATATGGGCATATGTGTGTGTGTATGTATGTATATATATATATATATATATGGGCATATGTGTGTGTGTGTATGTATGTGTATATATATATATGGGCATATGTGTGTGTGTGTGTGTGTATGTATATATATATAATATATATATATATATGGGCATATGTGTGTGTATGTATATATATATATATATATATGGCATATATGTATGTATATATATATATATATAATATATATATATGGGCATATGTGTGTATGTATATATATATATATATATATATATATATATATATATATATGGGCATATGTGTGTGTGTATGTATGGATGTATATATATATAAACATATATGTATAAACATATATATAAACATGAATATGTATGTGTACATATATATTCATATATTCATATATGTGAATGGATGCACTAAGTTGTATGGATGATTTTCTATATTTTTAAGTATATATTTCTCTATGTGTGTGTGTGTGTGTGTGTGTGTGTGTGTGTATGCGTAGCTCCTATCTTGTGTGTGTGTGTGTATCTCCTATCTATCATTTGCAATGTCATTTCTTTGATCAAAACAGTCATCATTTCCCCACAGTTTATTCTCTACATCTACTTATTTATTTACCTTATTGAATTCCATTTCTGCCTCCCCTTTTTCTCTCCACTCATCGATCATTTTGGCTTTTGCATTTCTTTCATTCCACCCAACACCCATCCACCCCACTGCTTTTAAAAATCTGTTCACACCCCCTACACAACACACACACACACACACGTCAACATGGACATGCACGCTTACACTAATGTATAAATGCACACTCTTTATAACAGACACACAAACACACAATATATAGAACTGTATGTTTATATACATAAAGGCATGCATTGAAATTGGTTTGAACACAGTGACATATACATAGGTCATACATACATACATACATACAGTAGCACCCAAAAATAAATATACCCTCTAATTTTTTTTAAGATAAAATATTAATTATATCATACTAGAGTGTAATATATGAGTGCACTGTCTAGGATGAAAATAAGCCCCCCCCCCCCGATAATCTACCCCAGATCAAAGTGTAGTACCTGTATAAATCTTCTTACATATATTACAAAAATAATACCCCTCCAAATAATTACAGACACAGAGACACTGACATACACACACATAATTTGATATATATATATCATTAAGAGAAAAAGAAGACAATATTGAAAGTTAAATTGACATGGA
>CM042148.1:113110416-113125416 GCA_023376005.1 Doryteuthis pealeii
CATATATATATACATCTACACACACACACACAGAGAAAGACATTACCATATATCTACACACACCCACACACACAAAATCATTAATACATATATTTTTCACACACGCACACAAATGAATGTGCACATACATCAAAATTCAAGATGAAAACCGATGCACACATAAAGACACAGAGGCCAATGCATTGGAAAATGGAAAGACAAAATCTACATGACACAAAGAAATAACATTTAAAAAGAATGTTAAAAATGTCTCTTGCATGCCCATCCAACATATATAAAGTGCATATCTATGTGCACCCATCAAGACCAACAGAGATCTCCTTAAACATTAGATTAGTCAGACTATTACATATCAATGGTGTTGAAGAGCATTGATTAGTCTGTTAGTTACACAAGCTATTGATAGTAAGTGTGTCACTAAATGCACTATAAAGAGAGACTTGCATTTAAGCCTGACAAATATCACTGTACACACACAAACACACGCAGGGCAAAAAATACTATACTTAGGGATACATGTGTAGATAGTTATATAAAGTTATATATATATTACAAATTAAGTAAACACTTATATGTCCACATTGCATATATGTGAAAATCGATATAGATTAGATGATCCATAAAGGTACATTGATTGGAAATAAATATCCACCAAAAAAATATATACACATATCTATATGTATTTATAAACAGATGTGTGTGTGTGTGTGTGTATATATATATATATATATATATATGCTTGAATATATAACATGTGCATAGAGATTTGGATTGTTATACATCTATTGTTACACATATAGATTTAGATTGTTATACACATATCCACACTCGGATTGTTACACACACACACACACACTCAAATAGTTACACGCACACACACTCAAATAGTTACACGCACACACACTCAAATAGTTACACACACACACACACACACAGATTGTGACACACACAAATTATATATAAGAGGTTGGTGGGTGAAAAGTTTTGAGCCTAATTGAGAGAATAATCAAGAACAATAAAACATAAATTTCAAATATTTATCTAACAGTTCAACACTAAGGGTTTTTTTTCATCCAAAAAAATTAAGAAAATGGCCATTCCTTTCTTAGTTGGTCTCATAATATTTCTGAACTTCCTTGTACATATAAATGCATTTTGTATAGATAAATAGATGCATGTTTAAAGTTATATATATATATATATATATGTACATATTCAAAATATTCATGAATGTGCTTTTATATACAACATAACATGCACACACACATTATATATATATATATATATACACACACGCACACACATAATATATACACACGCACACACACAAATATATATACACACACACATAAATCATGCAATGTGCATTTGTAATTATTTATTATATATTTACCATCAACATTTATACATATACTAATAAACAAGTTTTTCTATATGAAAACAAATCTACTTGTGTGTACATATACATGAATAGATGCAACATAAATTCTAAGTATCATACATTAGACACTTATAAATATGCATGTATACACACACACACACACATATATATATATATATGAGAGAGAGAGACATACATACTTACATACACATATAGCCACCATTGTAAATATATACATACATTGAGATATATGAATACATTTGCACTTATACTAAATTAAACCATACACATTTATCTACACACACACACACACACACACACTCTCTCTCTTCTATCTTTAAAATCTTCAATACAAGGTGGAACAGAAGGAATAGAGCAGGATAATGCAATGACTGTATTAGTTGGTTGGTTGGTTGATAGATTTTAATGGCATATCAACCAGTCTAGGGTTATTTCATATCTAGAGGTTAGACAGTATTAATTACTATTCAATCCAACTGTATATTCATATAGTAAAAAGTAAAAGAAAAGTTGGCAGGGTGGCCTATTGTTAGTATCAGCCAGACAGTAAGGGAGTCCATCCACTTTTCACTAGTGCTAGACCAAGGAGATAGTTTTTGCATCTGAAGTGGAGCGCTACACCAACCATTAGCTCCCCACTTTACAGCACCGACCCAAGCTGTGTTACTCATATGTTTAGTTGGCAAAAGCCGGTAACTAAATTGGAACCTTGTGGTTCCTAGGCGGGTGTAGTAGATGGCTTATTGTTGGTATCAGCCAGACAGTAAAGGAGTCCATCCACTTTTCACTAGCACTAGACTAAAGAGATTGTTTTTGTATCTGAGGTGGAGTGCCACACCTACCATCAGCTCCCCACTTGACTGCACAGACCCAAGCTGAGTTATATGTTGGGGGCCATTATTGAACCCAGAACCTTGGCAGGTGCTCTACCAACTGAGACACTAATAAGCAAATTCATACTTTTATATATTTGACAATCTGCCTTTAAATTTTTCACTCTCCCTCATTCCCTTGACCCTGTCTCCCTCTCATTTCCTTGACCCTCTCTTGTCACCATCTCTTTCCTGTCATTTCATTTAGTTGTATAATTTTTCTTATTCATTGCTTATGTCACAATACCCCCAGGAATTACATAAGTTTATCAATAAGTAGTTAATTCATAGTCAAAATCATTAATATCTTATTATAATGGAGATTGTGGGTTTGTCTGTCTGTAACCGAAACTATATTACTATACAAGTCACAATTCCCTTTGTTATTTACATCACATTTACCATTATTTTATTTTTATTTATACCTCAGTTATTAATAAAATTGTTTTACATAACTTATACTGTTGACCATATCTACATACTAATAACATGCAATTGTATTTATATATACAACAAAATAGCGGTTTACTGTATGAATGGGAAGGCTAATTTGCATATTGATCTTAAAAATGTGATTTTAATAAATATATGCTTAGTATTATTGATTTCTAATTGTTTGGTTTTATCTTAATGAATATGAGCAAAAATCTCTTCAATAAATCTTAAAAGAAATCCTTTAACAAGAAGAAATAACTAATATTATGTTTTACTTCCTATTTTAACTAAACAGTTAAATTAGGAAAATTTAACAATAAAAGACGGGAGTAACGGAAAATGATGGAAGAGTTAGTTTCAAAGTTGTTCTATTTTTCAATCATACCCCCTCTGTTTCAAATATTTTTATCTGCATTCTTATTCAGTTTCATTAGCCTTTCTAATTTAATATGATATTTTATTGTATTAAAACTTAAATACTTGCACCCGGAGGGTGCATATATTTGCTAGTATAGAATAATAAATCTTATTCATTTACAATGTCTATATGAAAATCTGAGTTGGATTTGCTTCAAAACAGCCCATGTTATTAATGCGTTTAAAAGCCTGCAATGTGTGTCATACATTACTAAGAAATAAAGGCTTACATAATAAATGGCGTGGTTAATTTGCATACTAGTTTTAACAAAACCAGGTTTAATAAATTACTTGGTGTTATTGATCTCTAATATTATTGTTATATTCTCCAATGTTTTAAATCAATCTTATGAATGATTTTATATAGAAACCTTTCATTAAAATATAAATTAAAATAAGTGTAATCTTTTTACATGCATTCTTATCTAATTTTGTTAGTCTTTCTAATTTAATATATTTCATTAGACTGAAACTTCGCCCGGAAGGAACATATTTTTGATAGTTTTTTTTTCAATTATCTCTTCTCTCTTCTCTCTCTCTCTCTCTACTAAAATTGATTTTTGAATGCTCTTTTCTTGCCTACCTTTCAAATATTTCCCCATTTATTAAACATCTTTCTTCATTATAAAATCATAATTCTTTTCTGAAAAAAAAAAAAACAAACAAAACAAACCCTTTTCATTTGTTCACTTAATATTTCATCCATTTTATTTCACTGACCACTGTTTCTTCTCATTTTGAGACCACCTCCCCCCACTCTCAGATTCTTTCTTATATATCCCACTCTATTTCCTTTTGCCTCATAATTTTACAAATACACACATTCTTTTCCTATGAAATTATTTTGTCATCCTGTCACAGAATAATATCTTCTTACACCCTATTTATTTCCTTTCTCACTTCTTTCTCTCTCTCCCCACCACCCACCATACTTTAAACACACTATTTCAACATTTTCTTTGCTTTTTACTCTTCTAAAACCTTTTGCCCCATGTCCACCATTTTTCCATTCTTTCCTTCTCTCTTTTTACAAAAGAGCTACAATTATTGATAAGAGCTTAAGATATCTGTACTTTTTACTTGACTACTCTAGGGATTAACTCCCAATCATTTCTCTTCCCTAGAAATAAATCTTGTAAGGTGATATATTGTCCAGCCTAACTTCCTGCAGTAAGATACTGGTCCAGCAAAGCAAAAAAGAAAAAGAAGAAGTGACTACAAAAGAAGAGAATAAGAATGTGATGAAGACAGAAGAATTGGACAAAGAAGAAAGACAAAAAAAACCAAACAGAAGAACATGAAGAACAAGATCAAGAAAGAATACAAAAAGATGATTTTGAAAAATAAAAACTATATATAAGCAGTAGCAGCAGTAGCCCTAGCCTTGGCTAGCCATAGCCAGAGTGGCCACAGCAGCAGAAGCAATACAAAAAGCTCAAAGTTGGGTGCAGGGAAAAAGTAATGGAAAGAGGTAGTGGACAGTGGGAGTGGCAGTGGACTGTGGTGATAGGATCAGGTGAATGCATAGAGGTAGTGGCAGTGATAGTGGTGGTCAGAAAAATGAAGAAAAAAATGAAAGAGGAGGGAAGGGTGGTAGGTGAGAGTAGTGGTGATTTTTAAGGGGTGGGGTGAGGTTGGTTATAAAAGTAGTGGCAGTGGTGGTCAGAAAAATGAAGAGTAAAACAAGAGGCTGGCTGCAGAGTGAGGTGAGAGTGAAGGGAGAGTAATGGGAGTTGAAGAGAAAAACAAAAGTGAGAGAGAGAGAGAGAGGGGGGGAGTGGTCAAAGGAGGGAAGTAGAAAGGAATAATTTTTAAGGTTTTATGTTGTTTTATTTTTTATTTTTTGTACTTTTTTATTTATTTATTTTTTTTATAGCTGGACAGAAATAGGAATGTGGAGATGAAGGGGTGTGATTGAAAGTAAGAGAAGGAGGGGGAGAAGGAAAAAAGAAAAAAAATGAAAAAAGAAAATTAAGAGTACTCTTCATTCCTTCTTTACCCTTGCCCCCACCCCTCCAGGTATTGCCACCATCACTATTGCAAAAAAAAAAAAAAAAAAAAAAAAAAAAAGAGTGAAAAAAGAAAAAAAAAAGAAAGATAGGTACATTAAAAGCAAAAAAAGGTGGAGACTTTCAAAAGAATAAATGAATGAAAAAAAAACCCAAAATGAATGAAAGAAAGAAAAAAATTAATGCATAGAGAATTTTACAAATGGAAAATATATGCAAATTAATGAGCTTCAAAAAAGGATTTTTTTTTACTTTACAATTAAAATTTTTACATATACCTTTGTCTGTCAAACAATTTTAGAATAACAAGGATAAAAGATCTCACCTTGTCTAAACAAACATTTTTGCTGTTTCTCTTGAACACAAATACATATTCCTTATGTAATTACTCACACAGATATGTTATGGTCAATTTTATACTAAAAAATATACACAATTGTAATATATCATCACTCATAGGCATAGGCATAGGCATATATATATATATATATATATATATATATATATATATATATATAGATAGATAGATAGATAGAAGATACACAGAGACATGCATATGTATCCATAGAGATATAAAGATGGAGGGGAGAGGAAATATATATATATATATATATATATATATATATATATATATATATGCACACACACACACACATATACAATCATATATATATATATATATATATATATATACACACACATACATATTTGCACATATTTTAACAGATGTGTACAGACTCAAGTATGTACCATAAACAAAATCTTACACATGATACATATATATTGTAAATACTTTGACTCAAATGTGCATATGTACAAGAGTAAATCTGTGTAAACACAATCGTGTGAATATAATCATACTACTGATATATAAATATAAATCTACTACTCTCAGAATGATGCAAATATCTATTTATATGTTAAACACTACATAGGTGTTTACCCAACCTGTCCAATACGGGTAGGTTGGCTGATTGGATTTTATGGCATGCAAATCCTTGTTAGGTTATTTTATGCTGAAGAAATTTCATTTTATTCAAACCCTATTTTTTTTTAAACACATTTTTTAATATATTCAACCTTTAGATGGAACCCTAACAGGTATTCATACTCTGGGTTAGGGTGGACATTGGAGTAATGGCCACGGGTAGGATGTGACATGAGACTGCAAGTATGAGGGATCCAGTAAGGATCGAACTTGCTATTCAGCAGTAATGGGTCTTCAAGACAAGCTTGCCAACTATTACATCATGATGGGATACCCAAACACTATATATGCATAGCAAACATACATACATACATACACAGAAGCAACAACTGAAAAGTTCTGGTCCCAATCAAAAAAAAAAAAAAAAAAAAAAAAAAAAAAAAAAACATCCTTTTAGGTTAAAAATTTTTCTATAAAACTACAGGATAAATATGTGGCATAGCATGTACATTTAGTAACTTTAGGTCTTTCTTCTTGGTGAGGCTGGGAACTTTATCAGTTCTCCTTTGTATATTCACTTATTGGTCATACAATCTGGTTTCACTACTAGAAAATGCTCTTATGCTAACACAAACCATTATCTAATGTCACTCCTACAATAAATATTCAGGGTGTCCCCCCCCCAAAAAAAAAATCAGACAATTCTCACTCAAATGATCTCAAATTTTAACAAAGTGTCTAAAAAATAAATTTACGGTTTAAATTCTTTTTTTTTTCAGGAGTAAGTATGACATTCACTAGCAATGAAAAGGCATTTTGTGTTAGAATATTCTCAAACACAAACAAGAGTGTGAAATCAGTTATAAATTCTATTTCCCTCTGAGCGTTTTCTTTAAATTTTGATGAATCTTTTATTATTCAACATGAAGCCTATTTAAGTTAGTTTGCTTAGGACTTATAATTACTTAGATATTCACATTTCAAATGACGTCAATTTTTTCCAGTGACTCAGTATTATTAATTCCTTTCCTAAAAGTAATACGATTTTGCCATGCTTTCTTTCTTCTTGAGTGATTCAAAAGGATTTCAGTTGACAAATGCTCCTGCATACTCAACTCACATGGATAAGAAGTGATGATTCTTATATAAATGATACCATCATTTTTTATGGTTAATAAGCTGTTGTTTAGGACTGGAAGTTTTTCTGTCCTCTTTTTGGTAGCACTAGACCAGGAAGATTGTGCTGAGGTGGAGCACCGCATCTACCGTCAGCTCCCCAACTTTACTGCATAGACCAGATTACCCAAATTGTGCTACTCATACGCTGAGTTAGCAGGGACCAGTATCAAACCTGGAACCTTGTGACTGCTTGGTGGATATTCTACCAACTGTGCTAAACCGACATCTACCAAAAATGATGCATCTATACACAAATACAAAACTTTATTATAAAAAATAAAAATTAAAAAAGAAATTACTTTCATTCATTTAAATTCTTTTATTTTATTTTTTGATCTTTTATTTTTCACATTTCTTTTTCTTGCATCTCATTTAAAGATTTCTCATTTTATTTCTAAATGTCAATAAAGTGATGATATGATTTCTATTTCTTGGAAATCAAAAACTACAAACAGAAAAATTCACACACACACATTATCATTCACATTATTATACAGGGTGGTCCATAAGTCGTGTCATCCCAACATATTTTAACTTTCATTATTTCTTGTTTTAATAATATGATATACAGAGTGGTCCAAAAGTCTGGTCACCCCAACATATTGTTTTAAACTGCATTATTTTTGCTGTAATAATATACAGGGTGGTCTAAAAGTCTTGTCATCCATAAATATTGTTTTAACTTTCATTATTTTTTATTTCAATGATATAATAAGTAAGTTATGTAATTATTTTACCTCTAAAAATATGTAGGGGTGACAAGACTTTCGGACCACACGATACATTAATCAACAGAATGGTTCAAAAGTCTTGTCACCCTGTACATATTGTTTCAACTTTCATTAATTTTTGTTTTAATAATATAAGTTATGTAATAATTTCCCTCTAAAGAAAAAATATGTAAAGGTGACAAGACTTTATGACCACCCTGTACAGTTTTATTTTTCTACAAACACTAATATACTTATAAAGTAATATATCTATATTACAAGTACATATAGAAATGGATATAGATGTTAATTTTATATTAATACATTATATATATATACACACACACACACCAGTCATCACAGATATATGTTTTGACATTTACGTCTCATCAGTGCGGCTCAACATTTTTAACAGCTCCCTCTAGCTGGGAGCAAAACCCAACAGAATTTTCATCTGTCTAGCTCCTTACCCTAACAGCCATCGGGGAGTGTCATATATATATATATATATATATATATATATATATATATATATATATATATATATATGTGTGTGTGTGTGTGTGTGTGTGTGTGTGTGTTTGAATTTATCTAAATTGATACATTCTTTTATATGCACATCCATGTATAAAAAATGTATATTTCTTATAAAGCTTCTTTATTGAGAAATAAAATATTTTCTATTCCTTTTCATAGTAGGTATTTACCCAACCCATTCATAATGGGCAGGATGTAACACAAGATCACACATTTGGGGCATCCAATAGGGATTGAACTCACATTTAAATTGTAATATATCTGCAAGAGACTAACTTGCTAACCATTACTTAATTTTTCAGAGTTCAAATTCCTTGTTTTTTTTTTTTTTTTTTTTTATTATTATCACTGTTTCTAATTGATCTTTAATATAATTTGATCTTGATTTTTGTTATTTTTTTCTATACTAAAATAAAGAGACAGTTATAGGTTAAATAGTACCACTACTGTTCTTCTACAAGGATGGCTTTAGCATCAAATAACCCACAAGGCTTGCAATAAACAAAGAAACTAAACCAAACTTTAATGAGGGGAATCTCCATGGCAAAGTGGCTGATGGGCTGGACGAGTTCAAACTCCAGTATCCCTATTATCTTTATTTCAGACAAATACTATCCCCCCAGTTATGGTTAAATTGTACCAATACTGTTCTTCTACAAGGATGGCTTTGGCATTAAATAACCCACAAGGGTTGGTATACCAATAAAGTAAGAAACTAAACCTAAAGTAAGGCTTCTATTTTAACTTATTCATTAGGTTTCTTTTAATTTTTTGATTCCTTGATATTTTTATGACCTCCCTCTCTATCCTCCTGTTTTTCTTATTTGTAAAAAAATATTTTTTTCTAATTAAAATTTATCTTTTTGGTTTTTATAATGTTCAGACATTTCTTTGAAAACTTTTCAGTTTTTCAATTCATTCATTTAGTTTCCTTTCTTCTTAAAAAAATCTTGACTGTCACTGACCCTTTGGTATCATTTTTTTTTTATTCACACATGCTTTAAGTGGTTTTATCAAATATATTCCAGTTACTTTTCATATTTTATTAGGGATAAATTACATAGATATACACATATATATTCCTAGTGACAAATAATAGATAGTCAAACATGGGAAGATCACATAAATGCAATATATGATTACTTATTAGTATGTGTGTATATATATATATATAATATACATATTTACACACACAGAGGGATAGAAACATATGCACATACATAGATATATGCAGAGAGTCCTACACACATACATAAATGAAAGATGTGTAAACAGACCCAACTACACACGGATATGTATGTGTGTATAGTTATATGCAGAGACATGCACACATACACACACACACACATATATATATATATATATATATATATATATATATATATATATATGCAGAGACACACATACACATGTACATGAAAGATGTGTGAACCGATCCACACACACATATATATTCCTTATGACATTAGTAATGTAGACATGCATAGCTTTGTCTGACAAAACAGACACACGTGTGTGTGTGTGTGTGTGTGTATGAATCCACCCACACTTCTTATTACCATTTCTATAACTCAGAGAAATAAGTTTTCATATATATACACACACACACACACATACTGTGGGTGATGGTCATTATTTTCTCTGCATAGAGTCACACACACACACACACACACACACATTATGGAAATGACTTGACATTCATTGGTAAAGAAAGAAAAACATTGGCAAATACATTAGCAAGAGAAAAAATAACAAAAAATGATTTTCCTTCTTTACATTTTTAAAAATCTGAAACGCACACACATGCACATACACAGAAGTGTGTGCATTCACTCAATGTACTTTTATGTATTGACTGAGAATAAGACAAATATTTATTCCAAACAAAATAGTAGCCCCCCCACCCCCAATAAAAACTTTCAGGAACTTACATATCCACTATCCTCATTACTAAGTTTAAAGATAACTAAAAATATAATTAGTCTATCAGTGAACATAATCCTAGTATAAATAACAATTTACTTATATATGTATTTATGTATATATATAATAGCCCTGATGATCCTCCAGTGAAACTCAAGTATGCTTACTCTGACTATATCGGTTTTCTAAACCAGCTCTACAAACGTATTGAGCATCTTTATATTCACTCATAATTATGACTTACTCAGTTAATTATTTCTGTGGGCAGTCAAAATTGCAACTCAATCAATTTTTTGCCTTCTCTGTTAAGTCACCCCCTTTTCATAAACATTATATATATGTATGTGAGTATATATATATATATATATATATATATATATATATATATATATATGAAAATGGGATGACTTACCAGTAAAATTGGTCTCAATGGTTAGCTGATACAAGTTTTACCATAATAAGTCAGCGATATAACAAATATAAAGTGCTCAATACGTAAGTAGAGCAAATTTATTACTGTGGTATGTACAGAAACAACCTACTCAAGTTTTACCATAAAGATATTCAGGGTTTGCAAATCTACTTTCAATGGTCATATCTATATCATAAACTCCTGCTATTAACGGTAATTAATCAATATCTTGATTAATTCAGTGGATTTAACCCTGAAGCTCCTTATGGTGAATTTCTGTACATACCACAGTAATATATATATATATATATACTTTTTAATTAATCATTTTTTTCTCATTTCTGTCTGATGATTGTGCACACCATATGAAACTTTTAACAACTTAGTTTTTAGTTCTATTTTTTTAGCCACATCTTCAGATATCATTAAACGATTTTATATATATAGATAGATAGATAGATAGATAGATAGGGTAGAAGTAATTGGGTAGTCAACAACATACAATTTATCATAAACTGCACTATAATAACTTCTTCACCTCTGGGTGTGTGTACATATATATTTATACACACACACACACCACAGGCACCTCATGTGGTGTAATAGTTAGCAAGCTAGATTAGAAGACCATTGTTAGTGAGTTTAATTCTCTCTGGGCACCCCATACTTCTAGCCTTGTGTCACATCTAAGCTAAGCTTAGTAAATAAACTATGGGAGTAAATAGGGAAAATAAACTATATATATATATATATATATATATAGTTTATTTTCCTTATTTATGGATGCATGTGTTATATATATATATATATATATATATAAAACATGCATCAATCTTTATATACACTTGTGCATATACCCAACACTTCTATATATACATTACCATATACATACTCTATACTGTGTACATTATATATCTATATACACACGTGTGTGTGTGTGTGTAAAATTAGATTCTTGTGTTTTTGCTTCAAAATCATTTGGAGGGAAACTCACAGCTATGGCTCAAACACACACACACATAAATGCAGGCACACACACACACTGGCAGAGGGCTGTGCATGAATTTACATGCAGTGATGAGAAGAGGAAATAGAGGGAAGGGGAGAAAGAAAGATAAAGAAGAGATTTGGTAAAGCGGGAGGGGGGGTGTTCATATACAGAAACTGATCATATTTAGTGGACATATAGATAAATAAAGGCTATACATCACACACACACACACAAGGTCCCCCAAAATAGTAACTACGGAGATTAAACACTTTTAAAATATTTAATTAAAATATCAATTTTATAAATTTCACAAAAAAATTCATAAATAAACAAATTCTGGATGTTTCTATTAACTATTACACACACACACATATAAATGCATACACACAGACACACTCACATATATAGACATAGACACACATGCACATATAGACAGACAGACACACACACATAGACACACACACACACACACACACACATACATATATAGACACACGCACACACACACACACATATATATATATATATAAAAAAAATACCTGCATACATGCGCACACACACACACAAAATCATGGATGATGTTAATTAGGATAACGTGTTAATACCCTTGTGAAAGGTATGACTCCAACTATGGGTAAATAGTAGGGCAGCCTGGGCTCTTTAAGTTTGGCGTGCCAACTGGTCAAGGAGAAGAAAAACTGAATTCAAACCTCTTAGACTTCACCTAAGAAACTGACCTTGTGTCACATCCTACTTATGCGGGGGGGGGGGTTGTTGCTGAGTGTTTGTTAGTGTGTGTGTGTGTATATATATATATATATAATATATATATATATATATATACCCCCCACACACACAGATACGTATATAGTAAAAAGTAAAGTTGGAGGACAGTGAGGGAGTCTATTCCCTTTTGGCTAGCACTAAACCAGGGAGATTGTTTTTGCTGAGGTAGAGCACCACACCTACCGTCAGCTCCCCCACTTTACCGCACAGATCAGATTACCCAATCTGTCCTACTTATATGCAGAGTTGGCGAGGACTGGTATCGAACCATGAACCTTGCGATACATATAAAAGTACCCAGCATCAGTTTTCTTCAAAATTATAGACTGAATAAGTAGAAAACTCTTGAATAAACAATGTTGGAAAACTTTGTACATAAAGAATTGTAGATATGTGAAGGGCTCATTTACCCTGATTCTCTCTCATATATATATATATATATGTGTGTGTGTATGTGTGTGTGAGTGAGTGTGTATGTGAGTCAATTCACAGATAGTTCTGAAGTCTTTGTATAAACATAGTGATCATTGGTTGATATATACACATACATAAAAAATTGTCACATTTGATGATGTATAGGGCACATGTATAAAAGATGATCCTACGAGTCAAAAAAAAAAATTTTTTTTTTTAACAGAGAAATAAAATAATAAAAATTTCGTCTGAGATAGTCATAGCTAAATATTGGTTCACAAAAGAAGTCCCTTCCTATTGTATTTTGAGATGCAAGATGATTTTTAATTCTTAGAAAGCAATAAATAAATAAACGAACGTGTCTGACATGTTGTCAAATATGTTCACTTTCAGTTCTCAGCCTCTATAAATTCATCATACTCACATATGCATACTTTCAGATTTATTTACTATGTGATATTTTTTTTATTTTTCTTAGTACAAAAAGATGGGGAAACAAGAAGAGAGAAAAAATTGTGTTACACAAATCTTCCAACTGAGAAGGACAGAGACCAGCCTAGAAAATCAGCTTTTGAAATCTTAGATTTATCTCTTAAAAAAAAAAATTCACAAAAAAATTCACAATTCAAAATAAATAAATACATAAAAAAAATAAAAATATGTATGTATTTATCAGTTAAATTCTCGTTCGCATGTAGGTGCTGATGACGGTCTAGTGGTTAAGAACCCTGACTGATGATAATTCATTTAGGATTCGGTCCTGGCTGGAGGTAGCCTTGCAAAGTCTAGCCACACTAAGGAGATGTAATACATCAAAACACAATGTTTGTGGATGACTATATATATATATATATATATATATATATATATATATATGTATGTATATGTGTGTGTGTGTGTGTGTGTAAATTGAGAGAAATATTTAGTGATATGGACATATAATAAACAAACACACAACAATAAGTTAGTTGCATACACAAAGAAATAGATTTTAGAAGAATATACATATAATCAAATGACACATGTTTACATACTTAAAAATCATCAGAAAAAAGGAATATAATCATGCTTATATAATCATATGGGTTTATATATTTGTGGATATTTACATACACTAATTAAGCATATACAATCATGAATATATACGCACATTTATGTGGATATTTATACTCTTTACTTATATATGTACACACACTAACATACTTATGTGGATGCTTAAATTCACTTATGAATATATGATCATAAATACACTCACACATACATTTAAGTATGTATTTACACTCATATATATTATATATATATATATATATATATAATATATATATATATTATATATATATTATATATATACTTTATCCATGGATATCTAATTTTAAAATATTCATAGGAGTCACATATAAAAATATGTACACACAAACTCTGGATATGATACATACAGACACACACACATATATATATCAAGAATGCATATAAATGTATGTGTAAAAGGAATTTAAAATGAATTTATAGATTTTAATATACATAGGCCAGAAATAATAGAAACATTAATAATATTACACAATAAAAAAAATATTCTATTACATTTATCTCACCCTGTGTATAACAGCATAATGAATAGGTAGTCTATGACAGGTTGATAATTGATAATTCTCCCTATCTCTCGCATAATTTTACCTTTCTTTCATTTTTTTCTCATCTTGTCTGCAGGCATCTTTGACACGCAGACAACAACACACACGCACACATTTATATATATAAGTTTACATGTACATATCAATATCTTTTATGATAAATAAAAATTGTAAAATATTTATGAATACTGGCAAGAATATGCACCCTCTGAGCATAAGTATTTAAGTTTTAATGTGATGAAATATATCAAATTAAAAAGATTAACAAAATTAGATAAGAATGCATATAAGAATATTACTCTTATTCTATTTATATTTTAATTGGTTTCTATATAAATTCATTCATAGGATTGA
>CM042148.1:113142916-113160416 GCA_023376005.1 Doryteuthis pealeii
GGAAGACAGATAGATAGACAGATAGATATATAGACGGGAAGACAGATAGACAGATAGATATATAGACGGGAAGACAGATAGACAGATAGATATATAGACGGAAGACAGATAGATAGACAGATAGATATATAGACGGGAAGACAGATAGATAGACAGATAGATAGACAGATAGATATATAGACGGGAAGACAGATAGATAGACAGACAGATAGATAGGTAGAAAGACAGACATATATATAGGTAGGTAGAGAGATAGATAGATAGATACACAGACATAAATAGATAGACAGATATATAGATAGATTTGTGTGTGCCTGTGTTAATTGAAGTGTTTTCAGTGTATCAAGGGCTATTATTCTATGATTAAGTACACACAAGTCAAATATGTGTGTACACAGTTTAATTATACAGACATATAAAAGGCTGTATTAGATACCTTTCTATTATTTCTGTCAGTTTGTTTATATCTGATATACAGTATTGCCCATAAATAAGTATACACCTAACAATTTTTTTCTAAAAAATTTATTTTTATCCTAAACCAAAGAAAAGAAGTTAACTAGGTGGAGTGGCCTATTGTCCTCATCAGCCAGATAATGAGGAAGTCAATCTCCTAAAACAAATGTTATTAGGTATCATTTATTTTTAAATTATACAACATTAATATTCTATACCTAAACATATGAATATATCATAGCCAAAAAATAAGTTCACCTGTATACAGGTATCCATAAAATCCATGTGTAGTTCAAAGAATGTTTAAGTGCACACAAACTTTATAGACACCAAGTATATATATATATATATATATATATATATATATGTGTATAGAAATAACCTACTCGAGTTTCACCATAAGGATCTTTAAGATATTGATTTATTACAGTTAACTGTAATTAATCAATATCTTGATTAATTTAGTGGAATTAACCCTGAAGGTCCTTATGGTGAAACTCGAGTAGGTCATTTCTATACACACTGTAATACTAAATCTGCTCTACTAAAGTATTGAGCACTTTATATTTGTTATAACACTGACTTATCCAATTGATACTTGTATAAACCAAATATTGAGATTAACTCAATATTTTTTACCAGTAAGACATTCTCCTCATTATATATATATATATATATATATATATATATATATATATATATACACACACACACACACTAATGCTAATTTTATTTTTGTTTACAGATATGGTGCAGTTTTATTTTTGGTTGATATTTTGGTTAATGTGGTAAATTTGGAAATAATAATACCTAATAATGTCCGTTTTGATAGTCATAACATAACATTGAGTTCAAGCAGGGTTTTAGAGCTATTTAAACACTAAATATCTGTTCAATTAATAGTTTAATCTAAATCTTCAAACTTATTTAAGATTTTTTTAACGGCTAGGTTTCAGAAAATATTCTTAACAGGAAATTATAAGATACACTTATTACATTTTGCGACGCTATAATATATATTTCTTAGTTTTTCAAAACTAAGAAATATATATTATAGGGTCCCAAAATGTAATAAGTGTATCTTATAATTTCCTGTTAAGAATATTAATATATATATTGAAAAAGTAGTAAATTTAAGACTTTTCAAACTAATACCTATACTATCATCTATATACTTTCTATCTACTAGTCATTGTTAAAACAACTATAGGATTTCTGACATTAATGTTCAAGTAGTGATGAAAGCATTGGTTCCTGGCAGATCTCTGAGGTATTGATGAGCCTGCTCTGTACTTAGAGAAACAGCATATAGTTTTGGTAACCTAAGGACTGTGTGATAGACTAAGCTATTTAGTAAATAACAATTATGGAATTTCTGTGAAATAGTTACTGCAAAGTGACTATTAGTTTATGTACAAACACACACACACACACACACACACATATATATATATATATAGATATAAAATTCATCATCAGGGTGGCCTAAAGTCGGTATCAGCCAGACAGTGAGGAGATTGTTTTTGGCATCTGAGGTGGATTGCCACAGCTACCATCAACTCCTCACTTTACCGCACAGATCCCTGCGCTACTCATACACTGATTTAGCAAGGGCCAGTATCGAACCCAGATCCTTGTGGTTTCTAGTCCAATGCTCTACCGACTGAGCTCAGGAGTCTACCATGGTTTCAATCTATATGATCTCATTAGGACTCTACCTTATACTTGACTATATTCATGGTAGAACCATAACTATTTTCCACCATTACTATAGCTCTATGTTGATGATATATTGAGCAATCTTGGATAAATTACTAATGCCATTGCAACAGAAAAATTAAAGTGGGAATTGGACACACATATATATATATATATATTTAACAGTATTATAATGAATTATTTTTTTAAAGAATATCAAATCATTATAATTGCAGATTTGAGCAGGGCTGGTGCAAGGGTCTCACATACCCCACTCCCAAACCTATGATACAGGGTAAGGGATCCCCACTCTACTCTATGTCAATTTCTGTAAAGTAATATTCATATAAAATATTTTAACCCCTTACTCTACTAAATGTCAATTTTCCTGAAGTAGTATTAATAGAAAATACATGAAACCCATCTTTCTGGGGTCCCAAAGTAAGCTTGGCCCTTCCTAGTCAGGGATAGGGCACAGCAGGCATGTGTTTAAGTGATATCTTGAAAATTAAGAATAAATAATTAAACAAGCAGATGAGTTATATATTTACTTTTTGTATTTTTTAAAATGTTAATAGGTGTGTGCGTACATGTGCATACATGCACCGGCAAGTGTATATGTCCAGTTGAATATGATTATTAGTAGATGGATGTCTATTTGAAATCAGTTGTATAGACTAAGAAACCATTACAAATAAAATACACACACACACACAGTGTTTCAATGTATTATCTCATCATTGTGGCTAGACTTAGCAGGCTACCTCCTGCCAAGATTGAATTCCAACCGATTTATCATCAGTCAGAGTTCTAAATCCCTAGGCCATCAGCCCCCTACAAGTAGGGGTTAGAATTTAACTTTAATACTAATATACATATATACAAACACGTGTGTGTGTGTGTGTGATACCCATATGTGTGTTTGTATGTGAGTGATACCCATATGTATGTGTGTATTTGTGTTGTAGAATAAACATCATACTCTGTGATGTGTGTATGTGTGATACAATCTCTTTATTATACACACACACACGTGTGTGTGTGTGTGTGTATATATATATATACAGACACACACATGTGTATTTGGGCAGCATTCTTTCATTTATGCATGTAGAATTAAACAAAAGGCACGTCTCCTGTTTATCAATTTTATTAATCTTTTTGAGCTTTCTGGCCAACTTTTTTACCTTTGGATGGAATCTGTGGATTAGTCCAAAGTTTTCATCCCAAGTACTTGTTAAAATTGTTAAACAGGAATGTGTCTTTTGTTTAATTCTACATATATCAAAAATTTGCTACCACGTTTTTCTTTGTAGAAGAATTTTAGTTCTCCTGAGGAAGGTGTGCCTTGAACACTGAAACCATGGTAGAGAGAAAAACTTTTTTCTACAACTATATATATATATATATATATATATATATATATATATATATATATATATATATATATATTACCGTAGTAAAGTTAAGTAGGCAGAGTGGCTTATTATCGGTATTAGATTGATAGCATGGGTGTCTATCCCCTTTTCACTAGCACTAGACCAGAGAGATTGTTTTGCATCAAAGTTTGAGCGCCACACCTACCGTCCGCTCCCCACTTTACTGCACATATCTAAGCCATGCCGAATTGGCTGGGGCCGGTATTGAACCTGGAACCATCTGACGAATACTCTACCAACTGAGTTAAACCAGGTAGAGGTATATATATATATATTATTGTTTGTTTTACCCAAATCTATTTTATTTCTATTCATTTAGGTGATCCATTATTGTGGTTATCCTTGTGCCAGGCTAGGCATAGCTTAGAAAATATCTACAAGTCAATGTCTCATCCTAGGGATGATTATTAGGGAGGTTTTATTGCTGGGTTGGAGCATCACTCTTACCTAGACAGGGGGGGGGGCTATAGTGACTTAGCTAAACCAGCACCTTATATACTAAAGTAAAATTAGTGAATTATTTTTTATGGATATTGCTAAGTCTATATAGAACCTTTCAGTATGTTATGTGTGTGTGTGTGTGTGATACTCGTGTGTGTGTGTGTGTGATACCCATTTGTGGTGTGTGTGTGTGTGTGTGTGTGTGTGATACCCATGTGTGTGTGTGTGTGTGTGTGTGTGTGTGTGATACCCATGTGTGTGTGTGTTTGTTTGTGTGTTTGTATGTAAGTGATACCCATATGTGTGTGTTTGTATGTTTGTGAGTGATACCCATATGTGTGTGTGTATTTGTGTTGTCGATTAAACATCATACTGTGTGATACCCCCGTGTGTGTGTGTGTGTGTATGTGATACAATCTCTTCATTATATATATATATGTGTGTGTGTGTGTGTGTGTATAAAAAATGGAGAACCACAAATATGTAAAGTGTTTGCATATAAAAGAGCTAAATGTTAAATTAGCAGAGCTGATTTAAAATCTCAAAATATTCCTGGTACTAATTTACCATTACCATTAAAATAATTTAGAATCTAACCTGGGAGCAATAAAAGTGACGGTACCATTATATATCCAAGCAGATGAGCCAAAAATGCTACATGTATGGGGGGGGGGGATAAAGATGCGTATAGTTGCTTTTTCAATAAAAAGAATTTATAAAGTGAAGAAATTTTTTTATGATTAGAATTTCAGTCCTGGAAATTAATGTGATTTAATAGTAGAATATAGTGAAGAAATAATTTTCTTTTTTTTTGCTTTTTAGTAGTAAGTGACTTTCATGACTCCCTGTATAAGTTGAGGTTTTATCAACACCTGTTTTTAAGTGATGGTTATTAAAGCATACTAACCAGGTGGAGCAGGTGATCCACTAGTGTGGTTGTCCTTGTGCCAGGCTAACCATAGCTTAGAAAATAATTACAAGTCAATGCTTCATCCTTTGAGTAGGTCTGTGTGTGTGTTTATATATATATATATATATATATATATATATATATATAGCTTGGTTTGTTTTACGACATATCAACCACAATGCTGACAAAGTTTTGAAATAAATTAATTCTTAATAATTTTTTAATGAACATTTCTCTATTTAACCCATAGATGGGATCCTAACAACTACTAGCACACCAGATCAGAGTGGACCTGGGAGCAATGGTGATAAAAGAGTGCTCCACATTCCCCAGAACTGGAACCTCACCATCAGATAGAGTTTAACGTTATTCACAGGACATGATGACCCTCAGACACTGCCTTCTAGCACCCATATGATAAAGGGTTGGGGCTTGCCATAAGGCAATAAGGTTGGGGCGATTATAAATACATTCATATATATATATATATATATATATATTATATATATATATATATATATATACACACTCACATATTCTTGTGTGCATATACATAAATCCACTCATATATATATATATGTTAGGATAGCATAGACACAAAGTCAACAATGCTTGGTGACAGTTTTTATATATATATATATATATATATATATATATATATATATGCATACATATTTATAGACACAAAAGTGAACACACACACACACACACACAGAGCCAGACAGTTCTGTGCTGATTTTTTTTAGGACTTTTCTAACAATGACATGTTGGATTAAGTGCATTTACAAGGAATGCAATTAGATCAAAAATATTTGTTCCTCATTAGGTTACAGACTTATTGATCTACACACATATTTCTATACATAGTTACAATATTATGGCATTTCTGAACTCTCTCTCTCTCTCTCTGTGTATATTACAAATAGGGCCAGTTTAGCTCAGTCAGTAGTGCAATTACAAGGTTCCTTGTTCGATACTGGTCCTCAACAACTCAGCGTATGTGTAGCACAGATTAGGTAATCTGATCTGTGGGGTAAGTGATGGTAGGTGAGGCGCTCTACCTCAGAAAAAAGGGGGATAGACTCCCTCGCTTTTGGCTGATACTGACAATAGACTACTCCAATTTTTTTTTTTTATATTAAAATGTCTTTTAATGCAAAATTAATTTATAACTTTCTGAATCCACAAACACAAATATACAATACTAGAAGTGGCTACCCGGCGTCACCTGGGTAGAGGGGGGATTTTTAAAAACTTAGTCTCACAGATCCATTATTACTCATCACAAGTTAGATCCTCACTGGATGCCCCATAAAATACCCATGTAAATATATAACAATATAATAAGAAATTTTAATTTAATAATTTACAATTTAAAAAAAAAAAACAATATAAATGAGGCAATTAATTCAATCAATCAACATGATATTTCAATTACCTTCTCTTACTATACAAATTTTAATTCTTAAATATCTTCCCAAATATAAATAAAATCTCCATTATTTTTGCTCAAAAACCAAGCCCTGGTGATAGTGAATGTTTGTGTGTATATATATATATATATATTTACTTTGTCATTAATTGTTTTATTTTTGAAGTTTCCTCTGGACATACACATATACAAACTGCCCTTTATATATGTATAGATATATAGATAGATGATTCAATGTCTAAGAAAAATTGAGGTATTTATAATAATCTGTGTGTGTGTGTGTGCTTACTTATAGAGTATATAGAAAAGATATATTTATATAGATGTATCTTCAGATTTATCATATACATATAACAGACAAGGTTATGAAAACTAATAATTGTGAACAATGAATTAGCAAAATTTGCTTCTTTATTTCTTTTTGTAATTATGGATTAAACATTAGCTGCTCTCATAGAAAGGGAAAAAACAAACATTATATACAACCATTTTAACACTTATCTGATTATTATATATCGCAAATACATTTTTTGAGCTTCAAGGTGCATCAAACAATCACCTAGGTAAATCTCAACCCAACCTTTGCATCTAATATGCAAATATTAGGATCATATATATATATATATATATATATATATATATATATACATATATATATATGTGAGTTTGGATTTGTTTAAATGTATTTCCACATCTGCAAATTGCTATGAATAACCAAATTCACACAATTGCATTTTTACATACTTTCCAGTTACAGTGACTTTTGTAAAAACATCTACATAAAAAAAAAAAAATGGTTAGAGTCATAGGAAATGGAGTTCAAATCCTGGACGAGGCTGATTAACATTTCACATAGCATTAATACCCTTGGGAAAGGTATGAATCTAACTAATCTCCCTCCAGCTAGAGGTAAATAGTAGGACAGACTGGGCTCTCCAGCATTGGTTAGGCAACCAGTCAAGAATTAAAATTCTCAATAGAACAGATAGAATTAGGAAATGCTCCTCAAATGGAAGCATCAATCAGCTTGATTTGTTGTTAGAACAGGGAAGCCAACAGGTAGTCTAGCATGCATATATATATATATATATATATATATATACACACACATGTGGTGCAATGGTTAGCAAGCTAGATTTGCAGACTATTGTTAGTGTGTTCGATTTTCATTGGGTGTCCCATACTTCTGGCCTTGTGCCACATCTAAGCTAAGCTTAGTGAATAACTTATATATATATATATATATATATATATATATATATATATATATATAAATATTATTATTAAATCATTTTTAATGTACTTTTCATACACACACACACACATATATAAGATATATTTTACAAAAATATTACATACTTTAGTTGTATTCTTTAGTCTTGATTTATTTTTAAAAAGTGGGAAAGTGCATTTGTTTATTTGCAAAACTGCAAATGATTTGCAGATATATACTTTCAATAAGAATTCATTGAAAAGGAATACACATAAAAATAAAAATAAACATTTCTAATTCAACTTTGGTGTGTATCGTGAAGTTATATATTTTATATTTTAAAATAAAATTAAAAAAAAAAAAAAAAAACACACCAATCGTGTCGATGTGTTTACAACTTCACACATTAGTATCGATATGCCTATTTTCCGTGTGTGGATGTGTGTGAGATGCATATTGAATGTGTGGAAAATGCGGGTGTAATTAGAGAGAGAGAAAGAGAGAGCAAACAGAGAAAGAGAAAACAGAAAGAGAAAGAGTAAAGAAAGAGAAAGAAAGAGAAAGAGTAAAGAAAGAGAAAGAGTAAAGAAAGAGAAAGAGTAAAAAAAGAGAGGGCAAAGAAATAGAGGGCACAGAAAGAGAGGGTAAAGAAAGAGAGGGTAAAGAAGAGAGGGTAAAGAAAGAGAGGGTAAAGAAAGAGAGGGCAAACAAAGAAAGAGAGAGAGAGAGAGTAAAGAAAGAAAAAGGAGAGAGTGTCGCTGTAAAGAAGAAAGAGGGCGATAGAGTAAGACCAAAATGAAAGAGAAAGTGAGAGGCAAAGCAACACAAGGGGGTGGAATTTAAAAGCTCGGAAACAACCAAGACAACACCCATAAGAAATATGAGGAACAGAGAAAGTGAGGGGGGAGAGTGGATAAAATAATACGAGAGAGAGAGAGAGAGAGAGAGAGAGAGAGGAACAGGCGCAAAGAGTGAAAGAGAGGGAGGAAGGAGAGAGAGAGAAAAGTCGGAGTCATAAGTGATGTGTGCGAGGAATTAATGCTTGTTCGTAAAAACAGAGGTAGTGGTGGAGAGAGGTGGTAGTGGAGGAGAGAGAGGTGGGATACTTTTTTAAAAGGGGGTGGGGTTCGGAGAATAAAACTAAATGAAATAAAAGAGGGTGGGGACTTTTCACTCCGCCTTCTTTTGGATATATACTCTAAACAGAAACACGAAACAGTAAACAACACCCTCCTCCACAAAAATCTGAAGGTTACTGGTTAAAAAAAAATATAATAATAAAAAAAATCAACTTCCATTATTAAAAACTGGACAGTGGTCAGTAACGTAACTTTAACTTAGTATTCACGGCAAAAAAGAAAAAGAAATAGTGATTATACTGCCTTACGCTGGAGTTTATAAAAGAATAGTATAGTACAGTATAGAATATGAATTATAGTAGTACGAGTCCATAAAATTGAGAAAAAAATAATTAAAAAAATAATAACTAGCCTTATTATAAAAAAACTGGACAGTAGTCTGTAACATAACTAACTTAGTATCATGTCAAAAAAGTAATAGTGTTTGTTTATACTTCCTTATGTCGGAAAATATAGTATAGAATATGAATTATAGTAGTACGAGTCCATAGGATTGAGAAAAAAAAAAAAAAAAAAAATCAATTAGCATTAGTATTTAAAAAACAGGACAGTGGTCAGTTGTAACTTTTAGTATTACGTCAAAATATAAAGATGAACCTTATAGTATAGTACATTGTACAGTATAGATATGAATTATAGTAGTACGAGTCCATAAGATTGAGAAAATAAAAAACAAGAAAAAAAAACAACAGAAGCCTTGCTGGTCAAAAAGGGCTCATTAAAGGTTTTTCCTGTATTCTTCCTCCTTTTTCGACATATCGTCCACTGTCTTTTCTGTCCAGTTGGCGAGTTATGGCTTGGCTCAGTTGTAGTACTAGTACACCATGAAAGCTATTTTTCTTCTTAACAATCGAGATCATAGCGACAACAGCAAGATACAAAAAAAAAAAAGAAAAAAGAGAAAGACATTCATTAATCTAAAAATAGTCTTGGTGTGTACTAGTAACGATTAGCGAATGATAAATCTATTTCTTACATTTACTAGTGTCATAGTAGTGTGTATGTATCGTTTATAGATGCGCACTATGGTAGACTGTGAATTCAGGGGCGGAAATGTTTTGCTATAGTTTACTTATTGGACAGATAGATGTCAGTGAAATATAAAATTAAATCCAATATATAGATTTTTAATTTTTCCATCTAGGATTAATACTTTTAATAAAAATCAAACCCAAAGGGAAAACATAATACGTTAATTCACTTATTTATGTATTTTTTTTAATCAAAGGGCAGCATTACCATTAATTGATGTTGTATAGATTTTAAGTGTATAAAAAAAGTGTATAACTGAATCACTACGCAACAACTTTAAATTTATACAACATAAAACAACTTATAAATGAATTAACGTATTAAGTTATGTTTTCCTTAGGGTTTCATTTTTATTACAAGTATTAATCCCAATTGAGAAATTTAAAATCTATACACTGGGTTTCATTTCATATTTCACTAACACCTGTCCAGTAGACTACCGTAATGTCTATGTATCGTTTATACATGCGTATGATGGCGCATTATCGGGGAAAAATGTTTACGGTCTGATAGATGATTTTTTTTAAAGATAATATATATTATATACATATATATTTTTTATAATTTATAATAGTTTTTTTTTTTTTAATTTTTATCTATCATAACCACTTTTTTGTCAGTTTATTAAAAAAAATGTCTATTTTGTAGGTGAGATGGCTTAAAAAATTAGGACCCATTTAAAAAAAAAAAAAAAAAAAAAAAAAAAAAAAAAGATATCATCTTCAGATACGTCAAACCTGACCAGTTCCATTATTATTATTATTATTATTATTATTGATGTTGAATATTAGGGTAGACAGTGAATTCAGGAAGGTAATTTATTGCCATAGTCTACCGGACAGATGTTAGTGGAATATGTCAAATGTATACATTTTTATTTCTCAATTGGGATAAATATTTTTTAATAAAAATGAAACTCAAAGGAAAACATAACTTAATAAGTTAATTCATTTAGAAGTTTTTTTTTTGTTGTTTTTTTGTAATTCAAGATTAGCATTAATTGATATTGCATAGATTTAAAGTGGTTGCATAGTGATTCAGTTACACACTTTTTTTCTTACCTCAGCGTTGTTATTTTAAGGGAAATAAGATTATAAACTTATTAAGTCCTATACTGAAATAAACTGAAAATTATTATTCGCTAATAACTCTTACTATGGTAAAAATTTACGCCCCTGAATTCACAGACTACCAAATATTAGTATGAAAATACCTAACAGGTAAATTTAGAATTAATTTCAAATATATAAAAAAAATTATGGTTGATAATTTTAAAGCTACACACGTTTAAAAAGTTTACTTCAGTTAAATTGACATTAAATAGTAAGAATACGAGCGAGAGAAAAAAATCTTAAGTCGCACGCACAGATGTAACTGCCTAAAAGTCATGAATATATTGTTTTAGTAAAAACAAACCTTTTTTTTTTTTTTTTACATGAAATATATGTGAATAGACACGGAATGCTAGTACTTGTTCAAAATACACAATGTAAAGAGTCACGTGTTCCAATGTCTGTAGTGTGTAAATTTAAATTATATGCAAGTTTTTATGTATCTATCTATACGTGAAATGTATGTAAAATATTTATAAATATGAACAACTGTAAATTTAACACTTACAATCTCTGTGGAAAAGGAATAAATACATTAGCACAGAAAAACACCTCTTAATTTCCATTCATTCAATTTTTATGAGAAAATAAGGATTTCTTTTGAATTCAATAAAATTTATTTTAAAACAAATAAAGTTTGATAATCACTAATAAGTTTTTAAAAACTAATTTCATTTCATTAAAAAATTCATTAAAAAATTCATTAAAAAACAGATTAAAATTAAGTTTGGTTTGCTCTATTTATTTATTTAACGGCATTTCAACTCATTGTAGGTTATTTAATGCAGAAATTTGATTCATTTCTAAATTCTTGATAATAATCAAAACTATTTTCAATGTTCTATCGCACTTTTAAATAGTTTTTTTTTTTTTTTCATTTTATCAATAATCATTGGTTTGCACACAACTATATGATATCAAGTATTCTTATCTAATACAAATAATTTTCACCCAGTTGTATGCTTCCAAGTATCCCCAATTAATACTTAAATCCAAGCAATTCTATGGTTTCAACTAACTATTCCTATTAAATGATAATGTTTGCACGGTTAGTTTCAAAATTTCTAAGACCTATTTGACCCATAGGTGGGACGCTAGCATTGACTATCACTCCAGGTCAGTGTGGAGTGTCTATTGTCGGTATTAGTCGGACAGCGAGAGAGTCTATCCTCTTTTCACTAGCGCTAGACCAAGGAGATAGTTTTTGCTGAGGTTGACCATCAGTTCCCCCAATTTACTACACAGGTCAGATTACCAAATATGTGCTACTCATGTACTGAGTTGGCGGGGACCAATATTGACGCAGGAACCTTTTGGTTCCTATGCGGGTGCTCTACCGACTGAGCTAAACTGGACTTGGACGTAATTGCAATAAAATGATACTCCACACTCCCTAGAGCTCCAAATGCAGTTTAATGTCATACCCAGGACAAAGTTTTGATAAGAGTAGAGGTCTTACCCATCTACCGTGTCGGGGTAGGCTAAGTCCCGCCGACAAGGCCCTGAATTAAGATTCGAAAAATTTTACGTTGAATTTTTTTTTAAAACACAGTTTGAGTTGGGTAAAGAAATAATCTGTCATCAACACCAAGCAATTTGTTAACAAGATTTGTACATATGAAATAACATTAAGAATCTAGTAAAATATTTAAAAGTAGAAACAGCTACCCAGCATCACCTGGGTAGAGGGAGTTGAGCAAAAAATACCTGGTGTATTGATTTGTTTACTTTAGAGATTTACAAATGCTGGGCATTTTAAAGTAGAATTCCAATGCTATTTCTATGTATATTTTAATTTTTAAATATCTTCGAATATAAATCAAATCTTCATAATTTTTGCACAAAAAGTAAGAACAGGTGATATATTTACTTTGTAGTTAATTGTTTTATTTTCATAGTTTCATCCGGACATACATACACACCAACTGCCATTTATATCTGTATAGATTACCATTTTTCCAAACTAAGAGACTTTTAGATTGCTATGAACACATTTTTATTAAATAGCGTGACCAGTAACATAGTAACATAGTAACACACACACACTTATTGAGATACACAGATACTCATACAGATAGAACCGTGGACAAGCACTCACTTACACACACGCTGAAATATTTATAGGTTCTTGAAAATATGTATATAGTGGGGGGGGGTGAGAGGGAGAAAAGAAGCTGCAAAGAAAGGTGTGTGTGTGGGGGGTGTTTAAACAAAAGACATCGCATGTTCAATGACCATATTGGATGTGGCCAGAAAGTGTTCAACATATGTTTGAGAGAGAGAGAGAGAGGGGGTGAGAGAGAGAGAGAGGGGGTGTAAGAGAGAGAGAGAGAGGGGTGTAAGAGAGAGGAGAGAGAGGGTGTAAGAGAGAGAGAGAGAGAGAGAGAGGAAGAGAGAGAGAGAGAGGAAGAGATAGGAAGAGAGAGAGAGAAGGTGAACAGAGAGAGAGAAGGTGAAACAGAGAGAGAGAGAGAGAGAGAGAGGGGAGAGAGAGGGGGAGAGAGAGGGGGGAGAGAGGGGAGGAGAGAGAGAGAGAGGAGGTGAAGAGAGGGAGAGAGAGGGGGTGAAAGAGAGGGGGAGAGAGAGGAGAGAGAGAAGGGGGGAGAGAGAGAGGGGTGAGAGAGAGGGTGAGAGGGAGAGAGAGAGGGGAGAGAGGGGGGAGAGGGGAGAGAGGGGGGAGAGAGAGGGGAGGAGAGAGAGGGGGTGAGAGAGAGAGGGGGGTGAGAGAGAGAGGGGGTGAGAGAGAGAGAGGGCGTGAGAGAGGAGAGAGAGAGAGAGAGGTGAGAGAGAGAGAGGGGTGAGAGAGGGAGAGAAAGAGAGAGAGGAGAGGGGGTGAAGAGAGAGAGAGGTGAGAGAGAGAGAGAGAGGAGAGAGAGGGAGAGAGAAGAGAGGGAGAGAGAGAGAGAGAGGAGAGGAGGGTGAGAGGAGAGAGAGAGGGGGTGAAACAGAGAGAGAGGGGTGAGAGAGAGAGAGAGAGAACAGAGAGAGAGAGGGTGAGGAGAGAAGAGAGAGGGGGTGAAACAGAGAGAGAGAGAGGGGAGAGAGAGGAAGAGAGAGAAGGGTGAAGAGAGAGGAGAGAGAGGGGGTGAAACAGAGAGAGAGAGAGGGGGGTGAAACAGAGAGAGAGAGAGGGGGTGAAACAGAGAGAGAGAGAGAGAGGGGGTGAAACAGAGAGAGAGAAAGAGAGAGAGAAGTGAAACAGAGAGAGATAGTGAGAGAGAGAGAGAGAGAGAGATATTATAAATATTTTTTGAAATTCATTAAAGAAATTTAAACCATATAAAAAGCTTTTTAAATAATTACAGTCAGGGTTAAATAGCGTATAAAGTTCACGCTAAAAGCACTCGTGTGTGTGTGTGTGTGTGTGTGTGTGTGTGTGTGTGTGTGTGTGTGTTTCTTTTTTAATTTTATACACACATAAAACGCGTAATTAGATTCATCCCTTTTTTTCTTTGTATTATTGAATGACTAATTATAAGTATTTAAAAATACAATAAATTTATTAAACTTTTAAAAGTTTATTTTGCAATAGAATGTAAAATCAAAAATTTAAAAAAAAAAATAAATACCACCGCTATATCAAACTTAAAAGATGAAATAAAGTTGTTTTTCTTTTCTTCTTTAAAAAAATAAAAAATATATACATTCTTTTTTTATTTAAAAAAAAAAAATATCCCCACCGCGCCATTGGAACATTTTCTTTCTCTTTCTCCTTTTAAATGTGACAATGTCTGATGTCTATCCATTCGTACAACGCAATATGGTCTTGGTTGTTGGTGGTCATTTAATATTTATTAGTGATCAGAAATTTTCGCACGACAGAATTCTCATTAATTTCGAAGAAAAAAAGAAAGAAAAAAGAAAGAAAAAAAAAAGAAAAAAAGAAGAAAAAAAAAGAAAAAAAAAAAAAGAAAGAAAAAAAAAAGAAGAAAGAAGAAAAAAAGAAAAAAAAGGAGGGGGTCATTTTTTTAATGTCCAGCCGGCCAACCCGCTTTTTATGTATTGATGATGAAGTAGCGGGAGGAGGAGGAGAAGAAAGATAGGGTGGCAGGATGAGGAAGAAGATGGGGGGCACCCCCCATTTTTGTCTCAAATAGTGATTGAATGACAAGCACAGAGGTAATCACCCACCTCCATCCCCATCCTCCTCCTATGTGACAAGGCATTTTGCATAGCACTCACCTCTAAATTCCCACCTTTCTCTTCTTTTTGATATCCCTTGCCCCCCCCCCTCTCCAATCACCTCCCCCCCTTACAAGCCCTTCCTCCCCCTCTCCACCCCTGATTACAGCCTATCATATTCTCACAGGTGTCAAGCTCATAAGCCATTTGAAATTGTTCGAATCGGTTTCAGAAAATAGATCGAAAAGTTCATTTCGAGTTAGTTGAGTTGATCCGCCGTTTTTCTCTATTTCTTTCCTTCTTCTTCTTCTACTTTGAAACTCCTCCTCCTTCTCCGTCTCTCTCTCTCTCGTTTTCTAATTCTTTTAGTCTCTTTCTTTCTAATAATATAGTGAATATATTGTTAATTATTCATAGAGCTCAGGGCAGACGGGGAAAAACAACTGAAAACAAGCGCAAAGCTATGATTATTTTTGCAAATAAGAGAGAAATAGAAAATGAGAAAGGAAATGAAGAGAAGAGAGAGAGAGAGAGAGAGAGAGAGAGAGAGAGGGGGGGGAGAGAGAAACGATAAAACAATCGAAAGAGAAAACGAGAGAGAGAAAAATCGACAGAGAGAGATTAGAAGGTAGACAGAGAAGGAGAGATGAGGAGGAGACAGAGGGGGAAATTAGGAAGAGAGAGACAGAGGGGGAATTTGGAATGAGAGAGAAGGAAAGATTAGAATGAAAGAAATTTGAAAAAAGAGGGAGGAGGAGGTAGAAAAAAAAAGGAAATAAAAATGTATTATTTTGCTTACATTCGTCTCATTCGCTACTAAACTCGACATAAATTTTTCATTTGTTTTGTCGTCGGCAAATAATACATAATATAAAAAAAACAAAAAAACAATTTCATTCTTTTTTTTTTTTTTCATTCCTTTCCTTTTTATATGTGAACTTTCCTGTTTTTATAAATAAATAATTTACAATGTAAAAATCCTATTTCCCTAGAATACAAAAAAAAAAAAAAATGACAGAAAAAGAAAGAAAAAAAATTGATAAAAAAATAAATAAATAGCCAATCCCCGTCCCCACCCCTCAACTTCGTGTTTCCAAGGTGCGTGTGCCTAGCGAAGTAATGGTCAGCTAAAAACACGCACTCAATCAGCCCTAGATTTTTTTTCACTTTCTCTGTGTTCGTGTGTTCGAAAAAAAATCCAGTTGACCCCTTTTTAAAACCAATTATTGCTTTAAATTTGTTCAATTCCTAAATCATTTTTTCTCGAGAAAACCCCGAACTTTATCTTTTATTTTTATTAACCTTTATTTAATCAATTAAAAAAAAAAATTAATCGAAAACCAAACCAAAAAATAAGCATTACTACAAAAATGACCAGTCGTAGTTTAGGTTATTCTAAGTAATACTTTGGTCAAGCCAAGGGAAGGAGACCTTTCTCTATGGGTTCAGACACACTACCATGTTTCTATCAGACTGGTCAGCCAACTCAGTTGGCTTGTCAGTCCGTGAGGAAGCCTTTATTTTTTATGAGGTGGTCATGCACAGAAACGAGTTCCTTGTTACCGAGTGGTCAGTTTTGTAGAAAAGATCACACATATTTGTCGGTAATTTCGTTGGTCAAGATTTTTTTTACTAACTACAAGGACATCATTCTGGAGAGAGGTATTTTTCTTTCCTAGTTTTTGTCGGTCAGTTTAAAAAAAAAAAAGAATGAAAAAAGAAAAAAAAAGCACTAAAAACACCAGAAAAAAAACAACAAACACCACTGACTTCAGTGGGTATGCCAATGCATTTATGATGACAAAACAAGAAATTCTGTCTTTTTCGTAAAAATTCACTCGCTTCTCTCCAAAAGCGAGTGGGTTAAAAGAAGAACCATCTTGGAGAACATTATCATATTTTTTTTTATCTTTTTTTATTTTATTTTTATGTCTATTGTTTAGCTGTGGACAAATCGGGTGTGGTCAGAAAGTAAAAATTGGTCGGATTTGGGCGGGGGTGATTTTTATTGAAAGAGAGAAAGAGAAAGGAGAAAAATGAATATAAGAATATTAATATCAATATAGAATAATGTAATGTTAGTATTCTTTTATTTTTGCTAAAAAAAAAAATTATTTCAACCTGAACCGGAAAAATGCATTTTTCAATTGTTATATATATATATATATATATTTCTTATCTAGTTTTTAAATTCTTTTCTCTCTCTACAAATACATAGACCAATCTGGTTAAAAATTATAACATTAAAAAAAAAAAAAAAAATAAGAGACGTTTGAATATGTTTTTAACCTTATCACACGCATTCAATTATGATTGAAAAAATTGATTTAGTGTTTAGTTTTCTATTACTTTATTTTATCTAAACGAAATCAAAAAATTAAAACGTTTTTTTCAGTTTTTCTTTAACTAATTTCAATTTAGACCAGGTCTTTTAATTCTACCCCACCAGGTTTAACATCTGATTTAGAATTTTCAAAGTTGGCCCCCCACACACTTTTTATTGTTT
>CM042148.1:113165416-113305416 GCA_023376005.1 Doryteuthis pealeii
CTGTTTGCATGGTTACATAAAAATTGTAAGAAAACTACTTTCTTCATGGGATTCTTTTTTATCTATTTTTTTTCGTCAAATATATGCGTGCATGCGTCTGTCTGCACATGTGTGGATGCAAACATACATTTAACATTTAGGTACAGTATGTGTGTGTGTATAATATATATATATATATATATTATATATATATATATATATATGTGTGTGTGTGTGTGTGTGTGTGTGCACATACCTACATATACATATGTGCACATACATATATACATACACACATAATATATATATATATATACATACATACATACACACACACTCTTTCTCTCTGTCTATATATATATATATATATATATATATATATATAATATATATATGCGCGCACACAAATTCTCTCTCTCTCATATATATATATATATATATATATATATATATATATATATATATATATATATATTACACACACACAAAATTTTCTGTAAACATTAACAAAAGTAAATAAAACTGATTATTTTACGTATAGATCGGTATTTCTATCTTGGATCAAAGTATATTATCTGTGCAGATGAATATCCCAGTTATTTTTGAAGACCATTGAATAAACAATGGGCATTTTTATTTATCTATTTATTTATTTATCTTTCATTGTTCGCCTGTAGGGAATTTCAACTTGAGACCTTTAAAAAACGTTAAATCTGTCTATCCTACCTAGGGTCAAAGTTTAGCCCTCTCCCGCCCGCAATCCCTTGAGTTAAGAGACAAAGGTAATATTTGTTCCTTTTTAGTGAACCAAGTCCCGAGAACCGGGACAGCACCTCCCCATTGTACTATAAGTGTTGAGGTCGGAGAAACCTGACATCAGTTTTTGGGGGCTATGAAGTTTTTGCACTTGATACCACTATATGTCAAATTTGCCTTCATTTAGAAGGAGGAAAATTAATTCTTCGGATCAAAGTGTAGTATATATATATCTGTCGAGATATATTTAAAAAAAAATTCAAATTAAAAGTTAAAAATGGAAATACTTATCAATACTAGCGGGACTTGTGGATATACCAGTATGATAATTCAATTATGACAACGTTTAATATGTTTACTTAAAAGCTATTTCTAAATAGTTCAATATGTAAAAACTATAATAATCTTTACTCCCTCACTCCTTTTTTTTCTTTCTTTCTTTTCCTTATGTTCGATTGAAACAGATTAGTGCTATCGCTTCTGCACGCTCAACCTTTCCCCTAATCTTTCTTATTATATTTTTATGTGTAGCATGTCCTTTTTCTTCCTTTTCCTTATAATAAAGATGGAATGGTCCATTATTTTACTGAGGTGACGACACTCATAAGAAATAATTCGGCAAATAAGCAACACCAGATAATCAGGATTTGCATTTTATCTTAGGCAATCTGGACGGTCTCATTTTTACCCAGAGTGTGTTGCAACGGTCGTACAAATAAGGAGCACGAATATCATTATATAGATATTTATACGTGTGTTTTTTAATCGTTTATTTCTTCGTACGTCGTACGTGTCGACTGAAAAGTTCATAGAATGAGGTTTATTTTTCAACATAGTACTACACTTTTAGTCTACACACTTCTTCTATTGGTGTTGCAGTGTTTGGATCCCATTAGGAAAAATGTAAAATCAACAGCAGATATGTCGTCATCATATGTACTTTTCAGCCTTTCAAAATAAAGTACCTAGATGAAAACAGTTACCTTGTAATCTTTAAAATAACCGGGTACAGATACTACAATCTGATCCCAGGCAGAAGTGCCGGGGGCGACACTTTGTGCCCAGACACTTACAGATACTATACTGTGATCAATACAGATGTAATTCACACGTAAATAAACTGATTTTTTGGGGGGAGGGGGCACGCTGATAAATAAATTTGTGTAGCTGAATACATTGTTTTGTTTAAATTTAGTCGGCGCTTGAAATCTTACAAAATGTGAAATCTTGATTAGTCAGGTGAATGTATATATTACTATAAAAAAAAATAATTTATAATCAAGTTTATAGGTGTATATATATATATATATATATATATATATATGAGGTTAAGTAAACAAACAAATGTGTTTATTTTTATATGGCTTTGAGTCGACAATTTTCTCGATTCGTTTAGCCTTACATTTGAACATATATGCCCGCCTAAATTCATTAATTATTAACTAATTAATTTTCAAAATTAGGTATGACTTCAATATATATATGTGTGTGTGTGTATTAATATCGAAAAATGTCGATATTTGAATACTTCCGCTTTTTAGGCAGGAGAACTCATATATATATATATATATATATTATACACAGACACACACACACAGAGTCGGTGCTAGGGTCTATCCCCCAGCCCGAACCTATGATACGGAGGGCCCCCATACCACTACATGTCAAGTTAATATATGAAACCCGCCCTTTCCCAGGGTGGAGGCAAACATGTATGAGCCCCTTCCCGGTCTGAAGTACAATGCACTGGCCACACACACACACACACATATATATATATATATATATATATATATATATATATATATATATATATATATACACACACAAATTACCTATGTAATTTTTCTGTAATCCATTTACGTAATCTATGATCCACTACACAAATCAGCATTGTTCAATACCAAAACTCTCAAAATAAACATTTAAAAAAGATATGATTTTTAAATTCCTCTAAACCAATTACGTACACACATTGATGATGTACGCTTATATTTACGAGAAAGAAGTCTAAAAAATTAATTTTTTAGATAAATTTTATAGGAGAAAAAAATCGATTTTTTCAACTTGTAGTTCATCAAAATATTCAAATCAACATTTATTTTAATTCAGTTTAAAAACATTACAACATTTAAAATATGTATATTTTTCATTTTTTAGAATTTGTAATGATTCCTTGACACCCATTATCATTAATTATGACTAGTATTTTTTATCACAAAAAAACTTAAAAGTTATGGTTAAAGGAAAATAAGGTATATTATATATATATATATATATATGTGTGTGTATATATATATATACTTTAAACCATATGTATATATTTATATACACACAACTTTACATTATACAAACACACCTTTGTGTGTATATATATATATATATATATATGCACACACCTATATATATATATATATATATATATGCACACACAACTTTACATTATATACACACACCTATATATATATATATATGCACACACAACTTTACATTATATACACACACCATATATATATATATATATATGCACACACACTTTACATTATATACAACTATATATATATATATATATATATATATATATATATATATTATGCACACACAACTTTACATTATATACACCTATATACATATATATATATATATATATATGCACATACAACTTTACATTATACACACACACACACATTATATATATATATATATATATATGCACATACAACTTTACATTATACACACACACACATATATATATATATATATATATATGCACATACAACTTACATTATACACACACACATATATATATATATATATATATATATATATATATATATGCACATACAACTTTACATTATATACACACACACTATATATATATATATATATATATATATATATATACATACAACTTTACAATATATACACACACCTATATATATATATGCACATACAACTTTACATTATACACACACACCTATATATATATATATATATATATATATATATAATATATATATATATATGCACATACAAATTTACATTATACACACACACCTATATATATATATATATATTATATATATATATATATATGCACATACAAATTTACATTATACACACACACCTATATATATATACATATTTATATGCACACACAACTTTACATTATACACACACGCCTATATATATATATATATATATATATATATATATATATATATATATATAGTGTATGTGTGTTTTAGTATTGAATGAAATATGTATTTTTTTAAATAGTTTTATTTTGCGTAAGTAGATTTGTCAATTATTCATTTCAATGTTTGTTTTTTTGGGGGGGTCTTTTCATCTTAAATTTTTTTAAACTGTAAAAATAGAAAAATATTAAAATTAACAAAATGCATTCTTTTTCAATAGATAAAAATTATTAGATTTTTGGGCTTATCAGAATTATTTTAATAAGTTTTAGAAATAAAAATATATAAAACTGAATCTTTAAAACAAAAAATCTATGGGTGTATAGAAACACTTTAAAAAAATGAAATTATTGGGTTGATGCATATTTATTGCAGCTTTTTGCAACAAATTTCTTTTTAAAAAGCTGCAAAAAGTGCATAATGATAACTGCTTTTTTTTCAACAAATTTGTTGATAAAAGCCACAATAATTATGCACCAACCCAATAAGAAATTGGTTGGCAACCCGTATAAAGGAAAATATTATAGATTTTAATATTTTTAAACATTATATTCTTGCTTGTATTTTTTAATACAAATTATCATTTCGTATCAGTTCCAGTTATACGTCTGTGAAGACGATGTTAATGAACAATCAATTAAACCAGTCAGATTATTTTTTTTGATTTTATCAAATACTACCCTGGATAGATTTTTTTTTTTAAGTTAGTCCCGCAGATCCATTCTTACTGAATCGTGGGATGCCCCATTTAAATCCCTATGTAAAAAAATAGACCTTGCATTGATCCAGCTACTCTGAAAAAAATGTTAATGTCTAATATCTAAAATATTAAATGAAAAAAAAAAATCCATGCTGTTATCATTTAAACTTTATTTTTTAATTATCTTCACGAATATAAATCAAACTATTATTTTTGCTCAAAAACCAAGCCCTGGTGATATTTAATGTGTATATATATTTACTTTGTGTTGTTTTATTTTCGAAGTTTCCTCCGGACATACATATACACACAACTGTCCTATGTGTATAGATAGATAGATTTTAGATTATGTTTACAATTTCAACTGAATGGTAAATGTTGTTTGTACTTCTTTGACAGAACTTTTGTTAGAGAACTTGTACAATTTTCAACAGAAACTGGGACTACCTATATCCAATAATAATCGATATATTTGCATATGTTTTATACACGAATAATCATGATAATTCGTTAAAGATGTTTTATCATAATTCTAATGGTGAAGATACACTAGGTTTATTTTAAGTCTAAAATATATATATATATATATATATATATATATATATGAATAAAAGGTATGTCAAAAAAGTATAGAGATTTTTTAATACTTTTTGACACACCTTGTATTCTGAAAAAAAATAACGTTCCATTCATTAATTTTTCTCAGAATACAAGGTGTGTCAAAAAAGTACCAAGTGGTGGGTGGGGGTGTGTGGAGAAATTAGCAGATTAGGAAAAATCCGACAAAATCTGAGGAAAAGTTGTGGAAAAAGGTGAATAACGAACACAATTACATTCAATCAATATTTCGCCTCTATCTGTCTCAGTGGCGACATCAGAATCTTCCCATAATTTTTCCTAACACACACACACACACCATATATATATATATATATATATATATATATATATATAAAACATATATATTATAATATATATATAGTTTAATAACAAAAACAAAACTGTCTTTGATAAAATTTCGTTTCAGATTTGGTTTGTTTTCCTTGTTTAATGGTATATCAACCTTCGAGGGTTATTTAATGCCAAAGTCGTCCTTGTAGAAGAACAGTACTTGTACTACTTAACCCATAGCTAGGAGGATGAGAAGATTAATAACTTTTCCAAGTGTATTAGTCCGAAAGTGAATGTAATAGCGAGACTGGAATTCGAACTCGCTGACAACGATGTCGCAGTAAAGAACGTTAGCCACTACGTCACGATTCGAGTAACTTTTTTCGTTCTTGAAAATCAAAGAAACAAACAAATCCAATGATTATGTTTAACATAAACTATCTCTGTATATTTGAGTCTTACAGGGTGCTCCATACTTCTGGCCTTGTACCAAGGCTTAATAAAATCATAATTATTTCAGTTCCCTGTTAGGTGTTGTAGGGACGGGTTAGCTCATTCGGTAGAGCGATCGGCTAGAAACCACAAGGTTCCTAGTTCGATAGCGTATGAATAGCACAGGGATCTGTACCGTAAAGTAAGGAGCTGATGGTAGGTGTGGCGCTCCACCTCAGACGCAAAAACAATCTGCTTGTCCAGCGCTAGTGAAAAGGGGATAGACTCTCGCTGATTGGCTGATACAGACTTTAGGCCGCCCCGATGACTTTATTAGGTGTTACATTTCCATTTGAATTTTATTGTGTTGTTTATTTTCCCTTGTGTTTTTATTTTATTTATATCTCCCTTACCTGTTTCTATTAATGATTCATAGATTAGAATTGAATAGAAAAAGTTGTTTTTCTATATATTGATACTCGTATTCCTTATTTGTATGACCGTTATCATCTAAAAGCACCCTCTAGTTAAAAATGAGACCGTCCAAATCATCCAAGCTGAAATGCAAAAATGTTGATGTTAATTATCTACTGTTGCTCATCCGCCGAATTCATATTTCTTATGAGTGTTGCCACTTCAGCTAAAAAATGGACCAATTTGTTTTTATTATAAAGAATAAAAAGGAAGAAAAATGATATGCTACACAGAAAAATATAACAAGAAAGAAAGAAAGGGAGAGTAGGGAAAGAAAGAAAGGGAGAGTAGGAAAGAATGAAAGAACGAAAGGGAGAGTAGGGGAAAGATAAGAAATTCTATATATGCTTGATGGGTATTCAAAAATGAGACCCTAAAAAGTACTCCCACTCCGGGTCAAAGTGGACCTGGGAGTAATGGTGAACAACTATTATAGGACAAAAGATAGTACTATTCAAAGAGTTTAAAATTTAGTAAAACCATTAATTTAGACCTCAAGTAACTGATGTATTCTAGTATATTTAAAGGGTACTTTAAAGTCCTGATTAGACTTAAATTTGATTTACCGTATTTGACGGCATATAGGACGCACTAAAAATTGCCCTGCGTCTTATACATTGTAGGTGAAGTTTGAGACCCCCCGTAGGCCTAGGCTAATCTTCTCTATGATGCTCACTAACCCAGCATACAGTCAGTACTTTTACCTACCCTAAACTGCCAAATTGCTTTTATAGTGCTATGTTTCTGCTTGTGTAATGTTGCATAGCTAGACTGTTTTCAACAATACCAATACATGCTTAAATACGCTAAAAACTTTTTCTCTCCTGAATCTGACCTGTTGAAATGGGGTGGGGCGTGCGTCTTATATGCCGTCGAATACGGTAAATAAAATTTTGAAAATATTTTTACAATCTCTGATTTTAAAAAACTTTTTATTCATTATAAATTGAATTATTTTAGAATAAAAAAAAATCGAACTATTTTTTAATTGCCGCTGAATCTCTTATGTCTATTTTGTTCCTTTTGTCTGGCAAAATATTTTATTCATTATAATCAGCAGATTCATTTATCCATTACTATTGGAACCTTTCCGTCCACTAAAGAAGATGGCGTAGTGTCCAGAAAAAATTCCATTAAAGAATACATTTTTAAAATAAAGATTAATTAATTTTAACGGCATTTCAACCAGTATTCCTGATACAAATAATTTCATGTTATACGATATCAAGTATTCCCATCCAATACTAATTATTTGCACAGTTATATGATATCAAGTATTTCTATCAAATACAAATAATTTCCAGTTATATCAACCTATTTATCAAGTATTCCTATTTAATACAAATAATTTACAGTTACGTGATATCAAGTATTCTTATCTAATACAAATAATTTACAGTTACGTGATATCAAGTATTCTTATCTAATACAAATAATTTACAGATACGTGATATCAAGTATCTTAATACAAATAAATTTCAGTTACGTGATATCAAGTATTATTATCTAATACAAATAATTTACACACACTTATGTGATATCAAATATTCCTGAAATTAATTATTTACATACAATCATATGGTTTCAAGTAACTTTTCATATTCAATGATTTGTTAGCACACAGTTCTATGATTTCAACTAACTAATAATAGTAAACCTTAGTTTTAAATATTTTCTACATAATAATCCTTAGTAAATAATTATAGCTTCAAGTAACTATTCTTAATTCAAATAATTTAGTTATATCGTGTAAAATATTCCTATGTAATACTTTTCAGACAGATCTATGTAACCCTAGTAATGCTGATAGCTTTTTGATTTAGAGCGTCTCGGGACGCATATATCTGCTTTGAATTTGTTCCCGGTAAATTTTATGGGTCCCAACTAAAACTGTCTAACTCCTACCTTGTAACCTATCCCGTGTAATTCGTTTCTAAGAAACTATTGAAATGTCTTTACAGTTGGCTTGAAATGGTGGAGGAAAAAAAAAGATAAACTAGGATGCATGGATGATTTTACTCCGTCCTTTTATTTTTGTGCGTCAGGGACGCAGGACGCGTACCTATCAGCATCTTTGTAAACCCATAGAATGGACCGTAATAGGTACTACCACTCCGGGTCAAAGGAAGTAATGGCAACGAAAGGGTGACTCTTCATACCCATGAGCTTCAGAACTGTAGCTTACAATCAGATACAGTTTAGCGTCATACCCAAAACACCTCATTTGAAAGGCGTCTTACACCTCTGCAGGGGGATACAGTCAACGTAAGCCCCATCGACACGACAGTTAATATAAAAGAAACACATTAAAAAAAAGTTTTTGATCTATTTAACACATAGATATGACCCTAACGGGTACTACCAATTCGGACCAGAGAGTAATGGCAATGCAAGGGTACTCTACACTCTTCAGAACTCCAGAATTGAAACCTCTCCACTAGATGCAGTTTTACATCATACCCAGGACACAAAGAACCTCAGCCACAGCCTTCTAGCACATATATGATAAAAAGGGTTGGGGGACAATAATATATGTGCTAGGGCTTGATGTGACCGGCCGATTTATCAGAGTCCTAGTAGTGGAGTGTTGTATGTCATAAACAGCTCAGCCATCAGGATTTTGTCCCCAAGCATCACGAGTTGACACCCACAGGCAACACGTGACACCATTGCTTACCCTTCTGCAGAAGTACAGTCGGCGTATTCTACAGCCCCAACCGATCAAATAAAAAAAACTGCCTAGTTCCACCAGCATACAACCACAAACAGAAGAGAATAGTACTGACCATAGTCTATTTTCGTAAAATGGGGAGAGACTGTCGGAAAAATAGATATCCAGGAACTAAGCGTATATTTGTTATTGTATGGTACATAACCTATATTTAAAAGTAGGGATCCACACACGTGAAATTAAATACAAAGATAGTCAGCAAGTTCTAACAGTGTATTACCACAGACATCAAGGAACAAGGACCAGAGAAAGTACTTGTGTTCCTTATTTGTACGACCGTTATCATCTTACAACACTCTCTGGTTAAAAATAAGACCGTCCAAATAGTCCAAGATGAAATGCAAAAATGTAAATCCTGGTTTTCTTGTGTTGCTTATCAGCCGAATTCTTATTTCTTATGAGTGTTGTCACCTCAGCTAAATAATGGACCATTCCGTTTTTATTATAAAGGAGGACAAGAAAAAGTTTATGCTACACAGAAAAAAATATAAGAAAGAGAGAGAATAGGCGAAAGATAAAGAGGAGGTGAGCGCACGAAAGTGATAACGCTAATATTTTTCAATCAAACATAATGAAAAGATGAAAAGGAAAGAAAGAAGAGAAATGAGTGAGAGATTATTATACTTTTTACACATTGAACTATTTAGCAACAGCTCTTAGCTAAACATATCAAACGTTGTAATAATTAAATTATCATACTGTGGTATATCTACAGGTCCTGCTAGTATACACCAGTTTAAAATTAAAATTACAGATATAAAACTAAGAGATCACATCCTTAGTTTACGGTGCTTTATCATGACAGTTATCTCTAGGCAGCAGGTTCAATCCTGGTCAAGGGCGACAGTAACATAAATATCTAACACAGCTTAACACTTATACCCCGTCATGGTTAACGAAAGGGTTAGATTCGAAGTTCCATAGAGGCTCCCGATTACGACAAGGTTTCCGAGTTCAAAGAAATGGTTCCCAAGTTCAAGAAGGTTCTCGAGTCCAACAAAAATACCGGAGAGCACATCGACCGAAATGTTATGCAGATAACAATAAAGATGGGGACAATAGTCCGAATAATCTAAATAATACAAACCACGACAATAAGTCTCATGTAGTAATAATATTTATAATCCTACATTTTATGAAAGAAATATGAAAGAAACTTTTAAAAAAAGATTAGTTATTTGTATTTAGATTTTTTGACTGTTGTCCTCGTCTTTTTGTTACATGCAAAACGTTTTGAGATTTAATAGATTTGCCGACTATTTGTTAAACTATTTATTTATTTATTTCGTTTCGAGAGATGTGCCCTCTGGCCCTCTTCAAGTGTTTCTTGTCGAACTCTTTATTTCCATGTAGTAATCGGAACCGAACCCGTTTTTTAATCCATTAGGATAGAGGAGTTTAATTCAGTTAAACATGACCGGGTACAAGTGTTAAGCTATGTTAAATATTCTATATTATTTTCGCCCAAACTATTTACCCCAATGAATTAAATGAAGGCTTCGGTTTAAAGTTTTGTGAAGGCTATCGACTATGACATAAGGACGTTGTGTATATAAACAATGCAGATGTACTCAGAACACCATATTTTTTTTGGGGGGGGGGTGTCATGTCTCTGCAGGGCATACAGTTAGAGTATACCGACAGGATGAGAGTAGTTGGCTGGGACATATGTCTCTATGAAGTCATCATAAGTAGGTTGTTGGTTGTTTTGCTTTACGGCATATCAATCCTATTCGGGTTAGTTAATGCCGAATCAAGTCATTTTGATATTCGCTTCCTTACAGTACCTGTTGGTGCGTAAATGGTCACCCATCTGCGTATTGAACATGCTCATTTGCTGCTTAACTTCGGTGATCTAGCTGAAATCGCTGTTTTCAACGTGACAATTGTAAGCGTCATTATAGAGAGAGCTGGTGCACTCATACTTAATTCCGTTATATTCCGGGGCCGTTATAGTATGAGGCCTACCCGGTAAGATATTTATAGATATAAGTAGTAGGCAATTTATTGAAACTAATTATTTTTCACATATATGCAATTTCAAGAAATGCAATTCAGTCATAAGTTGTATATAGTAATCAAGAATAATTAAAAAAGAATTTATCCATAATTTACATGAATCAGAAATTCTATTTAATTCTAAAATATTCTAAAATTCTGAAATAGGGTTAGGGTTAACAGTTATTATTATAACCTTATAATATGCTTTTTATTTAGGCCCCATACTATAAGAGAGACATGATTTCGTAGGCTACATTCAAAAGTTAGGTTACGGTACCGCTTCGTCTATCTATCCCTTAACCTCTGTCTTAGCGTGATGCACTCTAAATTCCCCCGATGATGGTAAATAAGAACTCTCGAGAGGTTCCCCATGAACTCTTAATTGATTAAAAAAAAACAACATAAAAAAAAAACGTTTTGATAGACTCTAATAATAACTGGAGTAATGATAAATGTAATAATATAACACTTGTTTCAGGAGAACTACTTGAGAATCATAAATGGTAATAAATTATTATAATGATGACATTGATAATTTCTATTGTCATAATAATAGTAATAATAATAATATGAGAGAAATACTACTAACAATGATGGTGATGGTGATACAGTTTTATTAAAGGAATGATGATGATGATGATGATGCTAAAGATAATAATAGGAGATTATAATAATAGCAAGATGAATTAACCAATCAGAAAGTGAGAAGAAGCCATGACAGATAAAGAACATACTTGACAAATAACGGAGTTGGATCATTATCTTGACAATATGTTAGCAATAAATACAGATAATCGCCAAGGAGAAAACAAAGGAGACCCAACTGTAGAGAGTTTAAAAAGAAATAAAAATAGCAATAGATTTGCCGACAATTTGTTTGTTTATTTATTGCGTTTTTTTATATTGTTGTTTTTGCTTGTGCTTTTTTTTTTATTCACCTCTTTTTTTTTCGTCTTTACTTTTTACCTCTTTTTTTGTCTTTCTTTTTTTTTTCAACTTTTCTTTTCACCTCTTTTTTTTTTTTCGTTTTTTCTTTGTTGTTTTTTTCTCCACCTCGTTTTGTTTTTGTCTTTGTTGTTGTCTTTTACTTGTTTCCACCTCCTACTCACAGAATTCGTTTCATAGAGAGCGGCGAGAGAGAGAGAGAGAGAGAGGGCGGGAGAGAGAGAGAGAGAGCGAGAGAGCGGGCGAAAGAGAGAGAGAGGCGAGAAGAGAGGAGGGCGAGAGGAGAGAGAGGGAGGGAGAGAGAGAGAGAGAGCGGGGCGAAAGAGAGAGGGAGGCGAGAGGCGGCGAAAGAGAGAGAGAGGGCGGGCGAAAGAGAGAGAGGCGGGCGAAAGAGAGAGAGAGGGCGGGCGAAAAAGAGAGAGAGAGGCGGGCGAGAGAGAGAGAGGGCGGGCGAAGAGAGAGAGAGGGCGGGCGGGCGAAAGAGAGAGAGAAACAGATTTTTTTAAAAGTTTTTGATCTATTTAACACATAGATATGACCCTAACGGGTACTACCACGAGAGAGGGGGCGGGGCGAAAAGAAGAGGGGTCTTTTACTTGTTTCCACAGAATTCATTTTCATAGAGGGCGGCGAGGGTTAGAGGAGGCGAAAGAGAGGGCTTCGAAAGAAGGTGGCTTTTTTTTTGTCGTCTTTTACTTGTTTAGAGGGGCGGTGGCGAGAGAGAGAGGGTGGCCAAAAAGAGAGAGAGGGCGGGTGGCCAAAAAGAGAGAAAGAGAGGGTCGGTGAGAGGGGTCAGAGAGAGAGAGAGGCGAAAGTTTCCACCTCCTATTCGTTTTCATAGAGGGCGGCGAGAGAGAGAGAGAGAGAGAGAGACGGCGGCGAGAGAGAGAGAGAGAGAGAGAGAGAGAGAGAGAGAGAGAGAGAGAGAGAGACGGCGGCGAGAGTGAGGGCCAAAGAGAGAAGAGAGAAAGACAGAGGGCGGCGAAAGAGAGAGGAGTCGGAGAGATAGGCGAAAGAGACAGGGGGCGGGCGAAAGAGAGAGAGGGGGGGTCTTTACTTGTTTCCACAGAGGGCGGCGAGAGGGCGCCGAGAGAGGGGGCGGGCGAGAGGCGAAAGAGAGAGAGAGGGGGGCGGTCGAAAGAGAGAGAGAGGGGGCGGCCAAAGAGAGAGAGGGGGGAGAGAGAGGGTCAGAGAGAGAGGTCGGCGAAAGAGAGAGGGGTCAGATAGGGGGTCGGCGAAAGAGAGGGGGGTCGGCGAAAGAGAGAGGGGTCGGCGAAAGAGAGGGGGTCTTTTACTTGTTTCCACCTCCTATTCGTTTTCATAGAGGGCGGCGAGAGAGCGAGCGAGCGAGAGTGAGAGCGAAAGAGAGAGAGGTCAAAGTGAAAGAGAGGGCGGCGAAAGACAGAGGGCGGCGAAAGAGATAGAGGGGAGTTGGCGAGAGAGAGAGGGGGTGGCGAGAGAGAGAGAGAGAGGGTGGAGAGAGAGAGAGGGGAGGGCGGCGAGAGAGAGAGAGAGGAGTCAGAGAGAGAGGAGTAAGAGACTGGGGTCGGAAAGAGAGAGAGATGGGCGAGCGGGCGACAGAGAGAGAGGAGAGAGAGAGAGTCTATTGTTTCCACCTCCTATTCGTTTTCATAGAGGGCGGCGAGAGTGAGAGAGAGGTGGCGAAAGAGAGAGAGCGGGTGGCGAGAGAGAGAGGCGGGCGAAAGAGGGCTTCGAAAGAAGGTGGCTTTTTGTTTTTGTCGTCTTTTACTTTGTTAGAGGGGCGGTGGCGAAAGAGAGAGAGAGAGGGTGGCCAAAAAGAGAGAGGGCGGCCAAAGAGAGAGAGAGAGAGGGCGGCCAAAGAGAGGGGGGTCGGCGAAAGAGAGGTCAAAGAGAGAGAGGGGAGTTGGCGAAAGAGATAGAGGGAAGTTGGCGAGAGAGAGAGAGGGTGGCGAGAGAGAGAGAGGGGCGGCGAGAGAGGCGTAAGAGACTGGGGTCGGAAAGAGAGAGGGGCGACAGAGAGAGAGGGGGGTCTTTTTGTTCCACCTCCTATTCGTTTTCATAAAGGGCGGCGAGAGTGAGAGAGAGAGCGACCGAGCGAGAGCGAGAAAGAGGGTGGCGAGAGAGAGAGAGAGAGGGTGAGAGAGAGAGAGGGAGGGTGGAGAGAGAGAGAGGAGTCAGAGAGAGAGAGAGGAGTAAGAGACTGGGTCGGAAAGAGAGAGAGGAGACAGAGAGAGAGAGTCTATTGTTTCCACCTCCTATTCGTTTTCATAGAGGGCGGCGAGAGAGAGAGAGAGAGGTGGCGAAAGAGAGAGAGCGGGTGGCGAGAGAGAGAGGGAGGCGGGCGAAAGAGGGCTTCGAAAGAAGGTGGCTTTTTGTTTTTGTCGTCTTTTACTTTGTTAGAGGGGGCGGTGGCGAAAGAGAGAGAGAGGGTGGCCAAAAAGAGAGAGGGCGGCCAAAGAGAGAGAGAGAGAGGGCGGCCAAAGAGAAGGCGGAGAAAGAGATAGGGGGTCGGTGAGAGAAGCGAAAGAGAGAGGGTCAGAGAGAGGGTCGGCGAAAGAGAGAGGAGTCAGAGAGAGGGGTCGGCGAAAGAGAGAGGGTCAGAGAGGGGGGTCGGCGAAAGAGAGAGGGGTCAGAGAGGGGGTCGGCGAAAGAGAGAGGGGTCAGAGAGGGGGGGTCGGCGAAAGAGAGAGGGGTCTTTTACTTGTTTCCACCTATTCGTTTTCATAGAGGGCGGCGAGAGAGCGAGCGAGAGTGAGAGAGGTCGGCGAAAGAGAGGGGGGTCGGCGAAAGAGGTCAAAGAGTGAAAGAGAGAGAGGGAGTTGGCGAAAGAGATAGAGGGAAGTTGGCGAGAGAGAGAGGGGGCGGCGAGAGAGAGAGAGGGGCGGCGAGAGAGGCGTAAGAGACTGGGGTCGGAAAGAGAGAGAGAGGCGACAGAGAGAGAGAGGCGACAGAGAGAGGGGGGGTCTTTTGTTTCCACCTCCTATTCGTTTTCATAAAGGGCGGCGAGAGTGAGAGAGAGAGAGAGAGAGCGACCGAGCGAGAGCGAGAAAGAGGCGGGTGGCGAGAGAGAGCGAGTGAGAGCGGGGTGGCGAGAGAGAGAGGGAGGCGGGCGAGAGAGGGCTTCGAAAGAAGGTGGCTTTTTGTTTTTGTCGTCTTTTACTTGGTTAGAGGGGGCGGTGGCGAAAGAGAGAGAGAGGGTGGCAAAAAAAAAGAGAGAAAGAGAGGGTCGGAGAGAGCGGGGTGGCGAAAGAGAGAAAGACAGAGGGTGGCGAAAGACAGAGGAGTCGGAGAGATAGGCGAAAGAGACAGGGGGGGCGAAAGAGAGAGAGGGGGTCTTTTACTTTCCACAGAGGGCGGCGAGAGGGCGGCGAGAGGGGGTGGCGAAAGCGAGAGGGAGGAGGGTGGCGAAAGCGAGAGAGAGGCGAAGAGAGAGAGAGAGAGAGGGTCGGAAAGAGAGAGAGAGAGGCGAAAGAGAGAGGGTCAGAGAGAGAGGCGAAAGAGAGAGAGGGGTCAGAGAGGGGGGTCGGCGAAAGAGAGAGGAGGGTCGGCGAAAGAGAGGGGGGGTCTTTTACTTGTTTCCACCTCCTATTCGTTTTCATAGAGGGCGGCGAGAGGGCGAGCGAGAGTGAGAGAGAGCGGGTGGCGAGTGAGAGAGAGCGAAAGAGAGGTCAAAGTGAAAGAGAGGGCGGCGAAAGAGAGAGGGCGGCGAAAGACAGAGGGCTGCGAGAGAGAGAGAGAGAGAGAGAGAGAGAGATAGAGAGAGAGGAGTCGAGAGATAGGCGTAAGAGACTGGGGTCGGAAAGAGAGAGGGTCGGAAAGAGAGAGGGTCGGAAGAGAGAGGGTCTTTTACTTGTTTCCACCTCCTATTCGTTTTCATAGAGGGCGGCGAGAGAGCGAGCGAGAGAGCGAGCGAGAGCGAGGGGTCGGCGAAAGAAAGGTCAAAGAGTGAAAGAGGGCGGCGAAAGAGATAGAGGAGAGTTGGCGAGAGAGAGAGAGAGAGAGAGAGAGAGAGAGAGCGAGAGAGAGAGAGGGTGGCAAGAGAGAGAGAGAGGTGGCGAGAGAGGCGTAAGAGAGAGAGATGGCGAGAGGGCGACAGAGAGAGAGAGGCGAAAGAGAGAGATGGGCGAGCGGGCGACAGAGAGAGAGAGAGGCGAGAGAGAGAGAGGCGACAGAGAGAGATGGGCGAGCGGGCGACAGAGAGAGGGGGGGTCTTTTGTTTCCACCTCCTATTCGTTTTCATAGAGGGCGGCGAGAGTGAGAGAGAGAGAGAGAGCGACCGAGCGAGAGTGAGAGAGAGCGAGTGAGAGCGGGGTGGCGAAAGAGAGAGCGGGGTGGCGAAAGAGAGAGGGGGGCGGGCGAAAGAGGGTTTCGAAAGAAGGTGGCTTTTTGTTTTTGTCGTCTTTTACTTGGTTAAGAGGGGGCGGTGGCGAAAGAGAGAGAGAGAGGGTGGCAAAAAAAAGAGAGAGGGCGGCCAAAGAGAGAAAGAGAGGGTCGGTGACAGAGGGGTCGGCGAAAGAGAGAGAGAGGGGGAGTCTTTTACTTTCGTTTTCATAGAGGGCGGCGAGAGAGAGAGAGAGCGGGTGGCGAAAGAGAGAGGAGTCGGAGAGATAGGCGAAAGAGAGAGGAGTCGGAGAGATAGGCGAAAGAGACAGGGGGCGGCGAAAGAGAGAGAGGGAGGTCTTTTACTTTCCACAGAAGGGCGGCGAGAGGGCGGCGAGAGGCGAAAGAGAGAGAGGCGAAAGAGAGAGGGGTCGGCGAAGAGAGAGGGGGTCGGCGAAAGAGAGAGGGGGGTCTTTTACTTGTTTCCACCTCCTATTCGTTTTCATAGAGGGCGGCGAGAGAGTGAGAGAGAGAGCGAGAGTGTGACAGAGCGGGTGGCGAGTGAGAGAGAGCGAAAGAGAGAGAGGGGTCGGCGAAAGAGAGGTCAAAGTGAAAGAGAGGGCGGCGAAAGACAGAGGCGGCGAAAGAGATAGAGGGGAGTTGGCGAGAGAGAAAGAGAGGCGGCGAGAGAGAAAGAGAGGGTGGAGAGAGAGAGAGGGGGTCGGCGAAAGAGAGGGGGGTCTTTTACTTGTTTCCACTCCTATTCGTTTTCATAGAGGGCGGCGAGAGAGCGAGCGAGAGTGCGAGAGGGGTCGGCGAAAGAAGAAAAGAGTGAAGAGGGAGGCGCGAAGAGATAGAGGGCGGCGAGAGAGGGCGTAAGAGAGAGAGAGGGTGGCGAGAGAGAGGCGTAAGAGAGAGAGAGGGTGGCGAGAGAGGCGTAGAGAGAGAGAGATGGGGGCGGCGAAAGAGAGAGATGGGGGCGGCGAAAGAGAGAGAGATGGGCGAGCGGGCGACAGAGAGAGAGAGAGGTGGCGAGAGAGAGAGAGTGGCGAGAGAGGCGTAAGAGACTGGGTCGGAAAGAGAGAGGGGCAGCGAAAGAGAGAGAGGCGACAGAGAGAGAGAGAGGGCGACAGAGAGAGAGAGAGAGGGGCGACAGAGAAGAGGGGGGGTCTTTGTTCCACCTCCTATTCGTTTCATAGAGGGCGGCGAGAGAGAGAGAGAGAGAGCGACCGAGGGAGAGTGAGCGAGAGCGAGTGAGAGCGGGGTGGCGAAAGAGAGAGAGCGGGGGGCGAAAGAGAGAGGGGCGGGGCGAAAGAGGGTTTCGAAGAAGGTGGCTTTTTGTTTTGTCGTCTTTTACTTGGTTAAGAGGAGGAGAAAGAGAGAGAGGCAAAAAAAGAGAGAAAGAGAGGGTCGGTGAGAGAGGGGTCGGCGAAAGAGAGAGAGGGGGGTCTTTTACTTTCGTTTTCATAGAGGGTGGCGAGAGAGAGAGAGCGGGGGTGGCGAAAGAGAGAAAGACAGAGGGTGGCGAAAGACAGAGGAGTCGGAGAGATAGGCGAAAGACAGAGGAGTCGGAGAGATAGGCGAAAGGACAGGGGGCGGGCGAAAGAAGAGACAGGGGCGGACGAAAGAGAGAGAGGGGGGGTCTTTTACTTTCCACAGAGGGCGGCGAGAGGGCGGCGAGAGGCGAAAGAGAGAGAGGCGAAAGAGAGAGGAGTCAGAGAGAGAGGTCCGCGAAAGAGAGAGGGGGGTCTTTTTGTTTCCACCTCCTATTCGTTTTCATAGAGGGCGGCGAGAGGGCGAGCGAGAGTGAAGAGAGAGAGCGAGAGCGAGAGAGAGAGCGAGAGAGAGAGAGAGAGGGGTCGGCGAAAGAGAGGTCAAAGTGAAAGAGAGGGCGGGCGAAAGACAGAGGGCGGCGAAAGAGATAGAGGGAGGGGGGGGCGAGAGAGAGAGAGGGAAGAGAGAGAGAGGAGGGAGGCGAGAGGGAGGGCGGCGGAGAGAGAGGAGTCTGAGAGATAGGCGTAAGAGACTGGGGTCGGCGAAAGAGAGAGGGGCGGCAAAGAGAGGGCGGCGAGAGAGCGGTCAAAGAGTGAAAGAGGGCGGTGAGAAAGAGGAGAGAGGGAGAGAGGCGAGAGAGAGAGAGAGGCGGCGAGAGAGAGAGGAGAGAGAGGAGGGGCGAGAGAGAGAGAGAGAGAGAGAGAGGGGCGGCGAGAGAGAGAGAGAAGAGAGGGCGGAGAGAGAGAGAGAGAGAGAGAGAGGTGGCGAGAGAGGCGTAGAGGACGGGGGCGGAAAGAGAAGGGCAGCGAAAGAGAGAGAGCGACAGAGAGAGAGAGAGGGTGGCGAGAGAGAGAGAGGGTGGCGAGACAGGCGTAAGAGAGAGAGAGATGGGGGCGGCGAAAGAGAGAGAGAGGGAGAGAGAGAGAGAGAGAGAGGGGGGCGAGAAGAGAGAGAGAGAGGGGGCGAGAGAGGCGTAAGAGACTGGGGTCGGAAAGAGAGAGGGGCAGCGAAAGAGAGAGAGGCGACAGAGAGAGAGAGGGGTGGCGAGACAGGCGTAAGAGAGAGAGAGAGATGGGGCGGCGAAAGAGAGAGAGATGGGCGAGCGGGCGACAGAGAGAGAGAGGGTGGCGAGAGAGAGAGAGAGAGAGGTGGCGAGAGAGGCGTAAGAGACTGGGGTCGGAAAGAGAGAGGGGCAGCGAAAGAGAGAGAGGCGACAGAGAGAGAGAGAGGGGCGACAGAGAGAGAGGGGGTCTTTTGTTTCCACCTCCTATTCGTTTTCATAAAGGCAGCGAGAGAGAGAGAGAGAGAGAGAGAGAGAGAGAGAGAGAGCGACGAGCGAGAGCGAGAGAGAGCGGCGGGGGGGCGAGAGAGAAGAGAGGGAGCGGGCGAAAGAGGGCTTCGAAAAGAAGGTGGCTTTTTGTTTGTCGTCTTTTACTTGGTTAGAGGGGGCGGTGGCGAAAGAGAGAGTGAGGGTGGCAAAAAAAAGAGAGAGGGTGGCAAAAAAAAGAGAGAGGGCGGCGAAAGAGAGAAAGACAGAGGGTGGCGAAAGACAGAGGAGTCAGAGAGAGGCGAAAGAGACAGGGGGTCTTTTACTTTCCAAAGGGCGGCGAAAGAGAGGGGAGGAGAGGGCGAAAGAGAGAGAGAGGGGTCGGTGAGAGAGAGAGAGGCGAAAGAGAGAGAGAGGGGTCGGTGAGAGAGAGAGAGGCGAGAAGAGAGAGGGGGCAGAGAGAGAGGGTCGGCGAAAGAGAGGGGTCAGAGAGGGGGTCGGCGAAAGAGAGAGGGGGGTCAGCCACCTCCATTCGTTCATAGAGGCGGCGAGAGGGAGAGAGAGCGAGAGTGAGAGGGAGCGGGGGGGGCGAGTGAGAGAGAGCGAAAGAGAGAGAGGGTCGCGAAAGAGAGAGAGGGGTCGGGCGAAAGAGGGGCGGCCAAGAGAGAGAGGGGGGGAGAGGGGGAGAGAGAGAGAGGGTGGCGAGAGAGGCGTAAAAGAGAGAGAGGGTGGCGAGAGAGGCGAAAAGAGAGAGAGATGGGGGCGGCGAAAGAGAGAGAGGCGACAGAGAGAGAGAGAGAGGCGACAGAGAGAGAGGGGGTCTTTTGTTTCCACCTCCTATTCGTTTTCATAGAGGGCGGCGAGAGTGAGAGAGAGAGAGAGAGCGACGAGCGAGAGTGAGAGCGACCGAGCGAGAGTGAGAGAGAGCGAGCGGAGCGGGGTGGCGAAAGAGAGAGCGGGGTGGCGAAGAGAGAGGGGGGTGGCGAAAGAGAGAGGGGGGGTGGCGAAAGAGAGAGGGGGTGGCGAAAGAGAGAGGGGGGGGGCGAAAGAGAGAGAAAGAAGAGGGGTGGCGAAAGAGGGGCCGAAAGAAGGGGGCGCGGTTAAGAGGGGGCGGTGGCGAAAGAGAGAGAGGGGTGGAAAAAAAAGAGAGAGGGCGGCCAAAGAGAGAAAGAGAGGTCGGTGAGAGAGGGGTCGGCGAAAAGAGAGGGGCGGCGAAAGAGAGAGAGAGGGGGGGGACTTTCCACTCCCGTTTTCATAGAGGGCGGCGAGAGAGAGAGAGAGCGGGGTGGCGAAAGAGAGAAAGACAGAGGGTGGCGAAAGACAGAGGAGTCGGAGAGATAGGCGAAAGAGACAGGGGGCGGACGAAAGAGAGAGAGGGGTCTTTTACTTTCCACAGAGGGCGGCGAGAGGCGAAAGAGAGAGAGGTGTCGGTCAAGAGAGAGGCGAAAGAGAGGAGTCAGAGAGAGAGAGAGAGAGGGGTCGGCGAAAGAGAGAGGGGTCGACGAAAGAGAGAGGGTCGACGAAAGAGAGAGGGGGGTCTTTTACTTGTTTCCACCTCCTATTCGTTTTCATAGAGGGCGGCGAGAGGCGAGCGAGAGTGAGAGAGAGCGAGAGTGAGAGAGAGCGGGGTGGCGAGTGAGAGAGAGCGAAAGAGAGAGAGGGGTCGGCGAAAGAGAGGTCAAAGTGAAAGAGAGGCGGCGAAAGACAGAGGGCGGCGAAAGAGATAGAGGGGAGTTGGCGAGAGAGAAAGAGAGGGCGGCGAGAGAGAAAGAGAGGGTGGAGAGAGAGAGAGGGGGTCGGCGAAAGAGAGGGGGGTCTTTTACTTGTTTCCACCTCCTATTCGTTTTCATAGAGGCGGCGAGAGAGGCGAGAGAGAGAGCGAGAGAGCGAGAGTGAGAGGGGTCGGCGAAAGAGAGGTCAAAGAGTGAAAGAGGGCGGCGAAAGAGATAGAGGGGAGTTGGCGAGAGAGAGAGGGTAGGTGGGAGAGGAGGGAGGCGCGAGAGAGGCGAAGAGACTGGGGTCGGAAAGAGAGAGGGGTCGGCGAAAGAGAGGGGGTCTTTTACTTGTTTCCACCTCCTATTCGTTTCATAGAGGAGAGCGAGAGAGCGATCGGCGAGAGAGGTCAAGAGTGAAAGAGGCGGCGAAAGAGAGAGAGGGAGGGCGAGAGAGAGAGAGGCGGAGAAGAGAGGGAGGGTGGAGAGAGAGAGAGGGGGGAGAGAGAGAGAGAGGGGGCGAGAGAGGCGTGAGAGAGAGGGGGCGAGAGAGGCGTGAGAGAGAGAGAGGGGGCGGCGAAAGAGAGAGAGATGGGCAAGGGGCGGCGGCGAAAGAGAGAGAGATGGGCGAGCGGGCGACAGAGAGAGAGGGGGGTCTTTTGTTTCCACCTCCTATTCGTTTTCATAGAGGGCGGCGAGAGTGAGTGAGAGAGAGAGAGCGACCGAGCGAGAGTAAGAGAGAGCGAGTGAGACCGGGGTGGCGAAGAGAGAGGGAGGCGGGCGAAAGAGGGCTCGAAAGAAGGTGGCTTTTTGTTTTTGTCGTCTTTTACTTGGTTAGAGGGGCGGTGGCGAAAGGAGAGAGAGAGGTGGCCAAAGAGAGAAAGAGAGGGTCGGTGAGAGAGGGATCGGAGAGAGGGGGGAGAGAGGGGGCGGAGAGAGGGGTGAGAGAGGGGTCGGAGAGAGGGAGTCGAAAAAGAAGAAGGCGAAAGAGCAGAGAGAAGGGGGCGGGGACGGGGCCACCTCCGATTCGTTTTCATAGAGGGCGGCGATGAGAGAGAAGACAGAGGGCGGCGAAAAGAGAAGAGAGAAGGCGGCGGGTACGGGGGGCCAGCAGAGGCGCGGCGATAGGGAGAGAGAGAGAGAAGGGGGTGGCGAAAGAAGGAGAGAGGGCGAGAGAGCGAAGAAGGAAGGGAGGAGAAGAGCGAAAGAGAGAAGGGAGGAGAGAGGCGAAAGAAGAGAGGGGTCAGAGAGGGGGGGCGGCGAAAGAAAGAGAGAGAGATAGGTGAATAGACGAGACGGCGGCGAAAAGAGAGGGGTCTTTTACTTTGTTTCACACTCCTATTCGTTTTCATAGAGGGCGGCGAAGAGAGAGAGGGGTCGAGAGGAGAGGGTCAAAGAGTGAAAGAGAGGCGGCGAAAGAAGATAGAGGGGAGTCGGCGAAAGAAGAGCGAAGAGAGAGACGGCGGCTGAAAGAGAAGGGGAGGGCCTTTTAACTTGTTTCCACAGAGGGCGCGAAGAGTCGTGAGAGAGAGAGCGAGCGACCAAGCGAGAGGGGTGGCGAAAGAGAAGACGAGAGAGAGGGGGGGGGGGTGGGTCGAGAGAGAGAGGAGGTCAAAGAGTGGAAAGAGAGCGGCGCGAAAGAGAGAAGTCGAGAGATAGGTCGAGAGAAGACTGGGGTCGAAAAGAGAGAGAGCGAAAGAGAGAGAGAGGGAGAGGGTGGCGAAGAGAGAGAGAGGGGGGGGCGTCTTTTTACTTGTTTCCAACCTCCTACTCCACAAATTCGAGGGCAGCCAGAGAGAGAGAGAAAGAGAGAGAGGTGGCGAAAGAGCAGAGCGAGTCTTTTACTTGTTTCGCACCTCCTATCTCACAGAATTCGTTTTCATAGAGGGCAGCCAGAGGAGAGAGAGGGGGGTCGGTGAGAGAGAGAGGGCGGTCGACAAGAGACGAAAAAGAGAGGGCGGCGAGCGAAGAGAGAGGGCGGTGGGGCGAAAGGAGAAGGCGGCGGCGAAAGACGAAGAGATAGAGAGAGGGTCCTTACTTGTTTCCACCTCCTACTCAGCAGAATTCGAGGGCAGCCAGAGAGAGAGAGAGGGGGGGTTCGGGGAAAGGAGAGGAGGGGTGCTGAAAGCGAAGTTATTTTAACTTGTTTCCACAGAAGGGCGGCGGAGTGAGCAGAGAGAAGAGAGAGGAGAGGCGAGAGAGAGAGAGAGCGGAGAGAGGGGGTGGAGAGAGAGAGAAAGGGGAGGGCGAAAGAGACAGGGGGTGGCGAAAGAGAGAGAGGGGAAAGAGAGAGGGTGGCGAAAAGAAGAGAGAGGGGGTGGCGAAAGAGAGAGGGGTGGGCGAAGAGAGAGAGAGAGGGGGGTGGTCTTTTAACTTGTTTCCACTCCTACCTCAGCGAATTCGAGGGCAGCCAGAGAGAGAGAGAGGGGCGTCGGGGAAAGAGAGAGAGGGAAACGAGAGAGGAGGGGTGTCTGAAGGCGAGAGTATTTTAACTTGTTTCACCACGAGGGCGGCGAGAGTGAGGAGGAGAGAGAGCGTGCGAAGAGAGGAGGGTCGGACGGAGAGAGGCGAAAAGAGAGGGGTCGGAGAGAGGAGGAAAGAGAGAGAAGGGAAAGGAGAGGGGGTGGGCGAAAGAGAGAGAGAGGGGTGGCGAAAGAGAGAGAGAGGAGAGAGAGAGGGTGGCCGAGAAGAGAGAGAGGGGTGGCGAGAAGAGAGGGGGTGGCGGAAAGAGAGAGAGAGGGGTGGCGAAAAGAGAGAGAGGAGGGGGTGGCGAACAGGAGAGAGAGAGGGTGGCGAAACGAGAAGAGGGAGAGAGGGGGTGGCGAAAGAGAAGAGGGTGGCGAAGAGAGAGAGGGGTGGCGAAAAAGAGAGGGTCGAGAGAGGCGAAAGAGAGGAGGGAGCGCGAAAGAGAAGAAGGGGTGGCGAACAGAGAGGGGAAGGCAAGAAGAGGGGAGGGGAAAGAGGAGAGGGGTGGCGAAAGAGGAGGGAGGGGAGAAAGGAGAGGGGTGGTCGAAAGAGAGGGATGGGGAAAGAGAGAGAGAGAGAGAGGGGTGGGCGAAGAGAGAGAGAGAGGGGTGGCGAAAGAGTAGAGGGTGGCGAAAGAGAGAGGGGTGGGCGAAAGAGAGAGGGTGTTCATTTTACTTGTTTCACCTCCTACTCACATATGACAAATTCGGAGCGCAGCCAGAGAGAAGAGGAGAGGAGCGGCGAAAGAAAAGAAATGAGGAGGGAGGGGTCTTTTTACTGTTTCCGAGCACAGAGGGCGGCGAGAAGGGCAGAGCGGAGCGAGAGTGAGAGAGATGGGGGTGGTGGTGAAAGAGAGGAGACAGCGAAGAGAGCGAGGCGGCGAAAGAAGAGAGGCGGGCGAAAGAGAGAGAGAGATGGGCGGGCGAAAGAGAGAGGCGGGCGAAAGAGAGAGAGAGAGATGGCGGCGATGGAGGGCTTTCGAAAGAAGGTGGCTTTTTGTTTTTGTCTTTTTACCTTGTTTCACCTCCTAACTCACGAATTACGAGGCAGCCAAGAGAGAGAGAGAGGGGTCGGAGACGAGAGAGGGGCGTCGGTGAACGAAAGTATTTTACTTGTTTCCACAGAGGGCGGCGAGAGTGAGAGAGAGAGAGAGCGTGCGAAGAGAGAGAGGAGGCGTGGCAAAGAGAGAGGGGTGGCGAAAGAGAGGAGGGGAAGAGAGAAGGGGTGGCGAAAGAGAGGGAGGCGGAAAGAGAGAGGGGTGGGCGAAAGAGAGGGTGGGAAGAGAGAGAGGGTGGCGAAAGAGAGAGAGAGAGAGAGAGGGGTGGGCGAAAGAAGAGATGAGAGATGAGAGGTGGCGAAAAGAGAGAAGAGAGGGGTCTTTTCTTGTTTCACCGTCCTCCTCTCGACAGAATTTCGAGGGCAGCCAGAGTAGAGAAGAGAGTTAGAGGGGGGGGGTCGGTGAGAGAGAGAGGGCGGCGAAAGAAAGAAAGAGAGAGGAGGAGGGGTCTTTTACATTGTTTCCACAGAGGCGGGCGAGAGGGAGAAGCGAGCGGAGACTGTGGAGAGAGGGGTGGTGAAGAGAGAGACAGGCGAAAGAGAGAGAGGAGGCGGGCGAAAAGAACAGAGGCGGGGCGAAAGAAGAAGAGAGAGAGAGGCGGGCGAAAGAGGCGGAAGAGAGAGGCGGGCGAAAGAGAGAGGCGGGCGAAGAGAAGGCGAGAGAGAGAGAGGTGCGGGCAGAAAGAAGGCGGAGCGAAAAGAGAGAGAGAGAGAGGCGGCGATGGAGGGCTTCGAAAGAAGGTGGCTTTTTGTTTTTGTCTTTATACCACTTGTTTCCACCTCCTACTCACAGAATTCGAGGGCAGCCAGAGAGAGCGAGAGGGGGGTCGGAGACGAGAAGAGGGGTCGGGGAAAGATAGGAGAGGGGGAAAGAGAGGGAAAGAGAGAGGAGGGGGTGCTGACGAGAGTATTTTACTTGTTTCCACAGAGGGCGGGCAGAGTTTTAGAGAGAGCGTGCCGAAAGAGAGAGAGAGAGAGGCCGTGCGAAAGAGAAGAGGGTTCGAGAGGGAGGCGGTTTTGAGAGAGAGAGAGAGAGGAAGGGTCAGCAAAAGAGAGAGAGAGGGGAGTCGGCGAGAAAGGAGGGGGCGGAGAAAGAGAGAAGAGAGGCGCGAAAGAGAGCGAAGAGAGAGAGGGCGGCGAAAGAGAGAGAGAGAGAGAGAGAAGGGGTCTTTTACTTGTTTTCACAGAGGGGCGGGGCGGAGAGTGAGAAGAGAGGCGGCGAGAGAGAGGGAGAGGGAGGCGAGAAGAGAGGGGAGGGAGGCGAGAGAGTGATAGAGAGGGGCGGTGAAAGAAGAGGGGGCGGTGAAAGAGAGAGGGGGCGGTGAAAAGAGAGAGCGGGGCGGTGAAAGAGAGAGGGGGCGGGTGAAAGAGAGAGGGGGGGTCGGAGAAGTGAGAGAGAGGGCGGCGGGCGAAAGAGAGGGGGTGGCAAAAGAAAGGGGGCTGAGCAAAAGAAACTCCTACTCACGCAGAATTCGTTTTCATAGAGGACCGGAAAGAGAGGATAAGAAGAGAGAGCGGGGAGAGAGGCGGGAAGAGAGGGGGAGAGAGAGGTGGGGCGACGGAAGAGGTAGGGACGGGCGAGGATTTCCACCCTACTCAGCAGAATTCGTTTTGAAGAGACGAGGCGAATGCGTCGCGATGAGAGAGGGGGGCGCGAAAGAGAGTAGCAGGGGGGGGCTTATACTTGTTTTCAAGCAGAGGCGCGCGAGAGTGAGAGAGAGAGGCGGGTGGTGAGAGAGAGAGAGAGAGAGAGAGAGAGAGGGGTGGCTGAGCAGAAGAGAGAGAGAGGGCGGGGTGAGAGAGATGGGAGGGGGTCTTTTCAGCTTGTTTCCAGCAGAGGGCGGCGAGGTGAGAGAGGTGGCGAGAGTGAGAGAGAGAGGGCGGCGAACAGAGAGAGGGCGCGCTGAAGAGAGAGAGGGGGCGGTGAAGAGAGGGGGCGGTTGAAAGAGAGAGAGAGGGGGCGGTGAAGAGAAGAGAGAGAGGCGGTTGAAAGAAGAGAGAGGTGCGGTGAAAGAGAGGGGGGCGGTGAAAGGAAGAGGGGTCGGTGAAAGAGAGAGGGGGGCGTGCGAGTAGTGAGTAGAGAGGGCTGTGCGGCGCAAGAGAGGGGTTGTGGCAAAAGAGCAGGGCGGGCAAGCCAACCATCGCTACACGGTCACAGAATTGTTGGTATGTAGTGGCGAAAGAGGAAGAGAGCACGCGAGCCGCAGGGATGTAGAGAGGTGGTTAGTAGAGTTATATGAGGGGTGCGGAAGCGGTACGGCGCGGCGAAAGAGAGAGAGAGAGGGGGGGGAAGAAAAAGAGGCGGGAAAGAGAGAGGGCGGGCGAAAGAGGGGTTTATTTTCTACTTGTTTCCACCTCCTACTCACAGAAATTTGGTTTTCAATAGAGGGCGGCGAGAGAGAGAAAGAGGCGAGCGAGAACGGTGGCGAAAGAGCGCAAGAAAGAGAGGGGGGCGAAAGAGAGGGAGAGGTGTGGGTGTGCGAAGAGGGAGGATGGGGGGGAGGGTTGGGCGAAAGAGAAGAGGGGGTGAGGGGTCTTGAAGCAAGGAAGAGGAGAGTGAGGGGGCGAAAGAGAGAAGAGGGGGTGAGGGGGGGGCGAACGAAGAGGAGAGGGGGTTGAGGGGGCGAAAGAGAGAGAGGGGGTGGGGGGCGGGAGAGAGTGAAAGGGGGCCGGTGGGAGAGAAGAGAGAAGAGAGGGGGGCGAGAGAGGAGCTGGTGAGAGGGAGCTGGCGAGAGGGAGAGAAGAGACTGGCAAAAGACCCTGGCTGGCGAGCAGACGGGCGAGCGAGCGAGCGAGCGAGCGAGCGCGAGCGAGAGACTTGGCGAGAGTGTAGCGAGAGAGAGCTGGCGAGAGGTGAGCGAGAGAGAGACTGGCGAAGAGGGAGAGAGGGAGAAGAGAGAGACTGGAGAGAGAGAGAGAGAGCTGGAAGAGAGAGAGGACTGGAAAGAGAGAGAGAGAGGACTGAGAGAAGAGAGAGACTGGAAATGAGAGAGAGAGACTGGCGAGGAAAGAGAGGGAGAAAAGGGGGCCGCGCGGGAGGAAAAGAGAGAGGGGTGTTGGTAGACAGAATAGAATGCAGCTTGCGGCATTTCTCAATGAGTAAAAGGTTTTAAAGCAGATTTTCAGGATTTTTCCTTCTCCCTTAAACTGGTTGCCTTACCAAAGCGAAAGAAACTGCCGCTACTATTTACGCCATAGCTGAGAGAGAGAGGAGAGAGAGAGAGAGAGAGAGAGAATAAGAGCATAACTGCAATAGAAAGGGAAACAAATAAACCTCATCTAGATTTGAAATGCGGGTTACCAATTTCATTTCTTATAAATGATAACCATGTATAAAAAGGGCACGGAATTCTTAGTATGGTTTACGATGATACAGGTAGTGGCCATAACAGTTGCTTTTTGTGAGGTGCTGCTTCCAGAATTTGTTCAGGAATGCGGTTTCCATCTTATGTTTTTCTAACATTTTGTTAGAGTCCAAGTCGTGTAGCCATAACTGTAGCACTGGCACGGTTATAGCTTGGAACAGCTTTTCTCTCTTTATCTTAATCAGAACAGACTCAGATTTTAATATCAATTGATGCCCTATAAAAAACACATGCATTTTCCTATGCGTATATTGACATCGCTTCTGTAGAGGTATATCACTACCTTAAGGTATGGAACGTGGCTCTACAAATTTTCACAAGGCACCATCGCAGTGTGAGATATCCATCTCATAACTCATGACTGTTTTATGTAAAGGTTCGGCCTCACAACGTGTGCTGTTTTGTGTAACATGCATTGATAAATTTCATGATTTAAATTCAGCTAATAATATATGTGCAGGCTATGGACTTATTGATTCCACTTCCGTAGAGAGGCACGACGGTTACAATAAAAATATTATGTTTTTTGTTGAAAGGGAGGATATTTCCCCAACAAAAAAGTTGGACTCATCCAAGAAAGACTAAAGATATGGACTAGACGAGGGTAATCGTAGTAGATAGGTCTTGTTAAAGAATTCATTACGTTGTTTGAAGAACTGTTGCATTTGATTTGATTTATTATCTCTGCCCTTGTAAGCCAAAAGTACCGTATTTTTGAACGGCATATTAGAAACGCATCAGGAGTTATGATGTTGCGCCTGGCGATCACTATATATTTTCCATTAGCAGGTCAGATTGCAGGAAAAAAAGTTGTTTAGTATATTTAAGGGCATATATTGTTGAAACAGTCTAGTGTGCCATCCTACACAATGGCAGATAACAGACGGCTGTATAAAAGGCAATTTGGGCAGACAGGCAAGCAATAAGCATATCACAAGATATCTCAATTGGCAGGAAATAATAATGATAATAAATAATAAACTTCACCTAGTGTATAAGAAGCAAGGCAATTTTTGACCAACATTTGGGAAAAGGTGTGTCCTATATGCCGTCAAATAACAAGTAATTAACTATTTGAATAAAGAATGACTACACGAGGGTAGTCTAGTAGTAGGCTAGTCTTACTGACAGAGTATGCATTACTGTTGTTTGATGAACTGTTTGGATTTGATTTATTATCTCCCTTGTTTAAAAATTAATAAAACTATTTGTTAACGCTTTCCCAAGATTCAATGCTGTGTTATTGTTTAATTCGTCAGAACACTTTGTTATTTGCTTGTTTTTTTTTAGAAGAAAATGAACTGAACACAATGCATTTTTAAAAAGTGTTCAAAACATTTTTAAGTGTTCAAATGAAGCCGGAAACGGAATGAAATACGTTTAATCTATATAGTCAATTAGGCGGAGTGACCCACTGTCGGTATCAACAGAAAGCGAGAAGTTTATCCACTTTTTGCTAAGGCGCTAGACGCAGGAAGATTGTTTTTGCTGAAGTGCAACGCCAACACCTACGGTCAGTCTCCTAGACCCTGTTACTGCACAATAATCAGGTTACCCATGTTTTGTTGGCAAGGACTGGTATTGATATTCATGGTTAGTTGTAACTCTTGTAAAATCTGTGTTCATGCATGGGGATATCATATTAAGCACTCTTTCTCAGTTGTTTTCTTGATTCTTTTTTACATTATTCTATCATTTTTCTATTTTTTTTTCTTCCTCTTTTTTGATGGTGGGGTGTGTCTTTCATTTTATTCTTTGTTATGGCCTCCTTGGGCTATCTCCCTATTTTTTCTATCTTATACATGACGCTTTTAACAAAAAAGCATGTTTTCTAAAGTCTTCTGGCCTTGTGCCAACTAAAGCTTAGGAAATATTATCTAACTAGCGAGACCCGTGGATATACCACAATATGATAATTTAATTATTACAACGGCTTGATATGTTTACTTAAAAGAGCTAATGCTAGTATCAGTTCAATATCTCAAAAGTATGATCATTTGGGGACCCGGCGGCCGAAAGAAAAACAAAGAGGGGAGAAGCGACGAATGGCGAGAGGAGAGAGAGAGAGGAGAGAGAGGAACGACGAATGCGAGAGAGAGAGAGAGCGAGAGAGAACGACGCAGAGAGAGAGAGAGAGAACGACGAGCAGCCGAGAGAACGACGAGAGCGAGAGAACGACGAGAGCGAGAGAGCGAGGAGAACACGAGAGCAGAGAAGACGAGAGACGGAGAGCGAGAGAGAGAGCAGAGCGAGAAAGAAAGGAAAAGACGAGAAGCGAGAAGAAGAGAAGAAGAACGACGAGAGGAGCCGAGAAGAGAGAGAGAGAGAGAGGAGAACGACGAGACGCGAGAGAGAGAGAGAGAGAACGACGACAGAGCGAGAGCGTGACGAAACGGCGAGAGAGAGAGAACGACGAGAGCGAGAGCGTGACAGAACGGCGAGAGAGAGATGAACGGCGTGAGCGTGAGAAGGAACGAAGAAAGCGTGGAGAGAACGACGAGTGAAGAGAGAGAGAACGACGAGAGTGAGAGCGCGGGCGACAAAAGAAAGAGAAGAGAGAGAGGAGCGCGAGCGACAAAAAAAGAGAGAGAGGCGCGAAGCGACAAAAGAAGAGAGAGAGAGAGAGAGAGCGAGGCGAGGACAAAACGAAAGAGATAGAGAGAGTCGAGGGCGACAAAAGAAGAGAGATAGAGAGAGCGAGCGAGCGACAAAAGAAGAAGAGAGGAGCGAGCGACGCATCAAAAGAAAGAGAGAAGCTGAGCGAGGCGACAAAAGAAAGAGAGAGAGCGAGCGGCCGGACAAAAGAAAGAGAGAGAGCGAGCGAGCGACAAAAGAAGAGAGAGAGAGAGACATCGTAGTCGGTCATAAAGAAAGAGAGAGAGAGAGACATCGAGCAAAGAAAAAGGAACGAGACAAAGAAAGAGAGAGAGAGAGATCGAGCGACAAAGAAAGAAGAGAGAGAAATGGCGACAAAAGAAAGAGAGAAGAGAGAGACGCAAAAGAGAGAGAGAGCAAAATAAAGAGAAAGAGAGAGAGAGCGAGCGGACAAAAGAGAGAGAGCAGCGAGCGAACAAAGAAAGAGAGAGAGCGAGCGACAAAAGAAAGAGAGAAGCGAGCGACAAAAGAAAGAGAGCGGCGAAGGCCACAGAACAAGAACGACGCGATAGAAAAGAAAAGAGAGAGCCGACGAAGCGCAAAAGAAAGAGAGAGAGCGAGCGACCCCACACCAACGCCACAGAGAGAGAGAGAGCGACAAAAGAAAGAGAGAGAGAGAGGAACAAAAGAAAGAGAGAGAGAGAGCGACAAAAGAAAGAGGAGAGAGAGCGAGCGACGAAAGAGAGAGAGCGAGAGAGTGAGCGTTGACGCGCAGAGCGATGACGAGCGGAGGCCCCGTAAACACGCACTACGCAGGGCGCACGACGCACGAGCGGGCGGCAAAATAAAGAGCGCGAGAGAGAGAGAAAGCGAGAGAGAGAGAGAGGAGACGAAGCACAAGAAAGAGTAACAGAGAGAGAGGAGAGCGGCGAACAAAGAGAGAAGGAAGCTGAGCGACACAAAAGAAGAAGAGGAGACGAGCGAAGCAGAACCAGGAAAGAGAGAGAGCGAGCTTGCTGAGCGAGCGAGAGACGAGAGGGATGAGCGGCGCAGGACCATAAGAGAGGGAAGAGAGCGCGAAAAGGAGAGAGAGGAGAGAGCGCGAGCGAGGTGCAAGAGACGAGGCGGAGAGAGAGAGCGGAGACGAGGGCAAGAGACGAGGCGCGAGGACGAGCGAGAGGAAGAGCGAGGCGGGCGAAAGAGAGAGGCGAAGAGAGATGAGACGAGACGGAACAAAAGAAGAGAGGAGGAAAAAAGGAGGAGACGGAGAGAGAGAATCGGAAAAGAGAGAGAGGACGAGAGAGAGACGAGGGCATAAAGAGCAAGAGCGCCAGAGAAGAGAGAGAAAGAAGGAAAGAGAGAGCGGGAGAGAGAGAGACGAGAAAAACAAAGAGAAGAGAGGAGAAAGGGAGAAGAGGAGAGAGCGGAAGAGAAGAGGAGAGAGATAACGAAGAGAGAGAAAAGAGCGGAGAGAGAATAAAGAGGAGAATAGAGGGAATAAAGAGGAGAGAAAAGAGAGAGAGAGAGAGAGTCAAAAGGAGAGAATAAAGAGGGAGAAGGAGAGGGAAGAGAAGAAGAGTAGAGAGAGAGAGAGAGCGGCAAAAGAGAGAGAGAGAGCGAGCGAGAGAGAGAGCGAGCGAGAGAAGAGCGAGCGAGCGAGAGAGCGAGCGAAGCGAGAGAGAGGGCGAGAGGCAAAAGATAGAGGGCGGAGAGAGCGACGGCAAAATAAAGAGAACGAGAGAGAGAGAGAGCAAGCGGACAAAATAAAGAGAGAGAGAGAGAGAGCGACAAAAGAAAGAGAGAGAGCGAGGACAAAAGAAAGAGAGAGAGCGAGCGACAAAAAGAAAGAAGAGAGAGCGAGCGACAAAAGAAGCGAGCGACAAAGAAAGCGAGCGAGCGCGAGAGAGAGGGCGAGAGAGGGTGAGAGGCAACAGATAGAGGGCGCGAGAGAGCCGGCGGCAAAGAGAGAGGGCGAGAGAAGAGCGGCGAGCGGCAAAAGCCAGAGAGGGCGAGACGAGAGCGAGCGGCCAAAGAGAAGAAGGGCGAGCGGCAAAAAGAGGAAGGGGGGCGAGCGGCAAAAAGAGGGGCGAGAGAGAGGAGCGGCAAAGAGAGAGAAGCGAGATGAGAGCAAGCGCGAGAGAGAGCAGCGGCAAAGAGGAGAGAGAAAGAGAGAGAGGAGAGCGGAGAGGAGAGAGAGAGCGGCAAAAGAGGAGATGAGAGAGGGCAAAAGAGAGAGGAGCGAGCGGCAAAAGAGAGAGAGAGCGAGCGGCAAAAGAGGAGAGAGCGAGAGCGAGAGAGAAGCGAGAGAGAGCGAGAGGGGCCGGAGGCAAAAGATAGAGGGCGAGAGAGAGCGGCGGCAAAATAAAGAAAAGAGAGAGAGAGAGAGCAAGCGACAAAATATAAGAGAGAGAGAGACGAGAGAGAGAGAGCCGAGCGTAAAAAGAAAGAAGAAAGAGAGAGAGTAGAGAGAGAGGAGCGAGCGGACAAAAGGAAGTAGAAGAGAGAGAGAGCGCAGTTNAGGAAAAAAAGAGAATAAAGAGAGAAGAGAGAAAAAAAAAAAAAAAGAGATAAAGAGAGAGAGAGAGAGAGCAAAAAAAAAGAGAAATAAAAGAGAGAGGAGAGAGAGAAAAAAGAGAATTAAAGAGAAGAGAAAAAAGAGAATAAAGAGAGAGAAAAAGAGATAAAGAGAGAGGAGGAGAGAGAGAAAAAGAAAGAAAAAGAGAGAGAGAGAAAAGAGAATAAATAGAGAGAGAGAGAAAAAAGAGACAAGAGAGAGAGCGAGCGAGCGCAAAAGACGAGAGAGCGACAAGAGACAAGAGAGAGAGCGAGCGAGCGACCAAGAGAAACGAAGAGAGAGAAGAGCTGAGCGACAAGAGAAAGAGAGAGAGAGAGACGCAAGCGACAGAGAGAGAGAGAGCGAGCGACAAGAGATGAAGAGAGAGAGAGAGCCGAGCGACAAGAGAGAGACGATGCTGACGACAGCAATAGAGAGAAAGCGAGCGCAGCGACTAGAGAGAGAGAGGAGTGTCCGAGAGAGGAGAGAGAGCGACAGACGATGCGAGAGACGAGTGCGGAGAGACGAGTGCGAGAGACGAGTGCGAGAGACGAGAGAGAACGCGAGGACGAGCGAGAGCGAAAGACGAGAACGAAGGACGAGACGGAAAGAGAAGACGAGAAGAGAGAGAGAGAAAAAAGAGAATAAAGAGAGAGAGAGAAAAAAAAAAGAGAATAAAGAGAGAGAGAGAGAGAAAAAGAGAAGAGAGAGAGAGAGAGAGAGAAAAAGAGAATAAAGAAGAGAGAGAAGAGAGAGAGAGAAAAAAGAAAGAAAAGAGAGAGAGAGAGAGATGAAGAAAAAAAAAAGAGAATAAAGAGAGAGAGAGAAAAAGAGAATAAGAGAGAGAGAGAAAAAGAGAATAAAGAGAGAGAGAATAAAAGAGAGAGAGAAATAAAGAGAAGAGAGAGAGAGAATAAAGAGAGAGAGAGAAGAGAATAAAGAATAAAGAAGAGAGAATAAAGAGAGAGAATAAAGAGAGAGAAGAGAGAGAGAGAAATAAAGAGAGAGAGAAATAAGAGAGAGAGAAGGAGAGAGAGAGAGAGAGAGAAGAAGAGAGAAGAAGAGAAGATAGAGAGAGAGAGAGAAGAAAAGAGAATAAAGAGAGAGAGAAGAGAAAAAGGAGAGAGAAGGAAAAAAGAGAGAGAGAGAAAAAAAGAGGAATAAAGAGAGAGAGAGAGAGAATAAAGAGAGAGAGAGAAAAAGAGAATAAAAGAGAGAGGAGAGAAAAAGGAGAATAAAGAGAGAGAAAAAGAGAGAGAGAGAAGAAAAAGGAGAATAAAGAGAGAGAGAGAGAGAAAAAGAGAGAGAGAGAGAAAAAGAGAATAAAGAGAGAGAGAAGAGAAAAAAAAGAGAGGAATAAGAGAGAGAGAGAGAAAAAAAGGAGAATAAAGAGAGAGAGAGAAAAAAAGAAAGAGGAGAGAAAAAAGAATAAAGAGAGAGAGAAAAACAAAAGTGAATGAAGAGAGAGAGAGAGAAAAAACAAGTGAATGAGAGAGAGAGAGAAAAAAAAAAAAAGAGAATAAGAGAGAGAGAGAGAAAAAAGAGAAAAGAGAGAGAGAGAGAAGAAAGAATAAAGAGAGAGAGAGAGAGAGAGAAAAAGAGAATAAAGAGAGAAGAGAGAGAGAGAAAAAGAGAATAAAGAGAGAGAGAAAAAGAGAATAAAGAGAAATAAAGAATTTTAAAAAAAAGAGACAAAAAAAATCTAAGTATTGCATAGGTTTCTTGATCAGAAAGCATAACTAGTTCAAGTCCAGGAGAGCTGGGATTCATGCAGATACTACACCCTGATCAAAGGTTAAAAAAAAAAAAAAAGCTCAAAAGGTTATACATACAAACAAGCAGAATAATTATTCCTATCATTTATAATTTTCTTCCCTTGGTTGATCCAAGCTTGAACAGATGGTTAAATATTTTAGATGTCAGTAATTTTGTTTACACCCCATTTACATCATCAGCCGACAAAGATAGTTTTTCATCTAAACATGAAAATCATTAATGCAGTAAATTAATCAAGCTGAGATTATGTGAAGTGTAATACTTGTTACTAGCAGGACCTGTGGATATACCACAGTATGATTTTAACTATTACTACATTTCATATGTTTACTTAAGAGCTATTGCGATAGTTCAATAAGTAAAAAGTATAATAATCTTCATTTAATTAACTCTCTCTCGGTTTTTTTTTTTCTTTTCATTCCATTGAAACAGATTCATGTTATCGCTACCCCTCTCTATACTTTATTTATATATCATTTTCTGATGTGTAGCATGTCTTTTTTCTTCCCATTCTTTCTTCACAATAAAAACGGAATGGTCCATTATATAGCTGAGGTAACAATGTAATCCAAACCCACCCCTACCTTTCAATCCAAGTATATATATATATATATATATATATATATATATATATAATATATATACATATGTACTTTGTTTGATAATCACATAGGTGAGAAACTGTCAGTTTCCAAGCGCTGGTAGCTTCATGTTCTGCTAACAATATGTTCCTCTCAAATTATGTACAATACAAAAATGTGTCTTCACAATCAATTTAAACAGTTAAAAAACTTTATTTTTAATTGAAATATCAATATCGTAAGAGTATTAATGCTATTCAAAGTCATTCTATAAAAAAAAAAAGATCAAATTAATCAACAGGTGGGGCCCACCCAGGTATTACCACTCCAAATCAGAATGGACCCGAGCGTAATGGCAAGGGAGGGAGTGACTCTAGAAGCGGAGCCTCACTATTGGATGCAGTTCAAAAATATACTCAGGACAGTTGAGATATGGATGAAACATAATCATACAACTAGTATTACTACAACTACAAAGTGTTATTATTGTAGAACCAAATAATAATGAGAATTTTCAAAACCCCAGGTGTTCTAAGTACACACATCAATCATCTTGTAAAGCTGATGATCCGTTCACTCTACTCTCGAAACTCCATTTTGTTGAAATAACATCTTATTCCAATTGTATCTAAACATACATAAAGCAAAGAAAGAAAAAAAAACATTAATACTTAGTAACAACTGAAAATTTTACAAGTACACAAATGTTGGAGGTGCATTGTGTAATGGTTAGAGTCATAGGAAATGGACTCTTCAACCAGAGTTCAATCCTGAACGAGGCTATTTGTATTTCATACAACTACTCTCCCTCCAACTATAGGTAAATAGTTGGGCAGACTGGGTTCTTTAACCTTGGCTAGGTAACCAGTCTAGAAAAAGGAAAAGTCTGAATTCAAACCTATTAAACTCTGATTAACAAACTGACCTTCTGTCACATCCAGCTTATGCTGAGGGGTTGGTGTGTATATATATATATATATATATATATATATATAATATATATATATATTATATATATGTGTGTGTGTGTGTGTGTGTGTGTGTGTGTGTGTGTACTGGCTGCAATTGGAGGTTGGTTGGATTTTACAGCATGTCAACCCTTGGATTGTTTTATGCTAAAAGGCGTATTTGTTTTATTCCTTCTTGTTGGATATTCAATATTTTAAACTCATTTTTTATCTATTTAACCCATAAATGGTACCCTAAAAAAATACTACCACTCTAGGTTAGAGTGCATCTGGGGGTAATAGTAATGAAGGGGTACTTCACACTCCCCAAAGCTCCAGAATTAGAACCTCATCTCTAGAAGCAATTTAACATCATACCTAGTACACAAAGACCCTCAGCTACTGCCTTCTAACATATAAATGACAAAAAAAGGTTAGAGGGAATTTGTCACAAGGACAATATAGACAGGTCAATCATAAAGGTGCTAGAGTTTGATGTGACCAGCAGATAGATCAAATGGAGCCTCTCTGACCACCCTAGCCTATGTAACAGCCAAAGTATTGCATGTCATAGACTACTTAGCTAATTTTTATTAAGGCATAAGCCAGAACTAACTCAAAAAAAAAAAAAAAAAAAAAAAAAAAAAAAAAAAAGGAAGAAGAGATAAATCTATATTTCAATACTCGTGTTCCTTAAAAGTATGACGGTTACCATCTTGCATCACACACTGGTTAAAAATGAGACCGTTCAAATCGCCCAAGATGAAATGCAAAACTGGAAATCCTGATTATCTGGTTAGAGAGAATGATGTGAAATTTCAAAGATACTGACCACAACAAAATTGCCAATAATAAAGATAAATGTATATGTATGAATATAATGTCAGGAGGAACAGAACCTGTGTACATAACGCTGCGTGATAATTTAATTATTACAACATTTGCTATGTTTACTTATATATATATGTGTGTGTGTGAGCGAGCATTATTTAGCATCATCTTAGCAACAAAACAGAACAATAGTTTAGACAAATAATAAACATCCTTTAAAATGGTTCAGAAAAGAAGTGAAAGTACTGGGTTTACAAATGAAAACTCTTTCAGATAACTCATTAACACCTTTCAAGATGATAACATCAAAAAACTTGTTAGAAAACTTTAAAAAACTTTTAAATAAATTTTTAAAAACTATAAAACAATAAGGATTCCATTATTTTTAACTAAATCTCTCTCTCTCTCTCTCTCTATATATATATATATATATAACATACACACGTGCTCATAATTTTAGTGATAGATATCCACACATTTCAGTAAATTCTTTTTCCCCAAGAATAATAATGATAATATTAATGTATCAGTTAACTAATCAAACTACACTTATGCAAATATTATAGCTTATAAAATGTATAATAAAATATATTAAAACGTTTTAATATGCATCATTTATGAAGATCAGGCACTTTTCAGAAGAAACTTTTTTCTTTGCATTTTATCCCTTTTATTTTTGTAATTTCAAACTTTGAATAAAGCCATTCATAGTAAAACAAAAAAAAAAAAGAAAAGAAAAAGAAAAGCTATTAAAAGTTGATAGCAGCAAATTTTCTTCTTGAAATGTAAAAAGGTCATGCAGAAAGAATTGGGGGAATCTTTTGATAAGATTCAAGTAAAGTTGACTTGAAATCAGATAAGTGGATGTGATTAACTGCTGTCTAAAATAATAAAAAGCAAAATGGTAGATGAGAGAAGAACTTTAATACCTCAGAAGCAGGAGAGGAGAAAAGAAAAGGGAGGTAAGCAGGAGGGGGGGGGCGAAATGGACTCCACTTGTAATTGGAGATAAGGTTAAATAAAATAAAAAAGAAATTTAAAGTAAAAAATAAAAAAAAGAAAGGTGGTAAGCAGTAATTGTACACCTGTGCAAGAGAGAGAGTCTCCATCAAAAGAGCAATTTTAAGTTGTAACATAAATCAATTTTTTGTCTGGAGATTAATACTGGATTTTTACCATATTGCAAAAATATTTTTTTTTTCTTTAAACTTTTGACCGACTTAATAGAACTCTTCAAAAGGATTAACTATAAGAAGGGTTGGTTGGGTTTTACGGCATGTCAACCCTTATTGGGTTATTTTATGCTGAATACGTTTTGTTTTATTAATTGTTGATAAAAAAAGTTTTAAAAAGTAAAGTCATCTAAAGTCAGTATCAGCCAGACAGTGAGGAAGTCTATTCCCTTTTCACTAATGCTAGACCAAGGAGATTGTGCCACATCTACCATCAGCTCCTTATGCACATATCCCTGTGCTACTCATACGCTGAGTTGGCAAGGGCCAGTATTGAACCAAGAACCTTGTGGTTCCTAGGCGGACACTATCATTCTTGATAGGTACTCAATACTTTTTTAAAAATCATTTTCTTAAAAAACATTTTTTTTTAAAACTCACTTTCTTCTATTTAATCCATAGATAGGACCCTAATAGGCACTACCAGTCCAGGTCAGTGGACCTAGGAGTAATGGTGATGAAGGGGTACTCCACATTCCCCAGAGCTTCAAAACTGGAAATTCATCATTGGATGCATTTTCATGTCATACCCAAGACATCTATACGAAGGGTATCCCATAATTCCCAGCAAGCTAGTTGAGATTTCAATCCCATATCCTTGTGCCAAATTTAAGCTTTCTTTAGATGCTAGCAGAATCGTATTTGTTTTCGTTCCCACTAGATGCCCCTTAATTGTGACCTTGTGTCAAACCTAAGCCATGCATAATTCTAAAGCACCTGTATGGAGTAATGCTTAGAAAGCTAAACTAGTAGATTCATACACATGCTTGATTCTCACTGGGTGCCAGCTACCTGTGCCTAGCCTAAGCTTAGTTTTAAGAGCACCTTCATGGTATAATGGTTAGTAAACAAGACTTGTACTAGTGTGTTTGATTCTCCCTGGGTGCCCCATATTTGAGGCCTTGTGCCAAACCTAAGCTTTGTAAATTACTATAAGCATCTTCAGAAAACTTTTTGCAAATCTTATTATAATAGAGATTCAGTGTCTGTAGCCAAAACTACGTCACTGCTTACATAACAATATCCACAGGAATTGTCAAAGTTTTCAATGAGTATTTAATTTATAGTCAAAATCATTGATACATAGAATAAGTTTTATTCATTAATGATGTCTCAATGAAAATCTGAGTTAGATTTTCCTCAAAACAGCCCATGTTTTTAGAGAGTATACAATTCAGCAATGTTTCTTATATACCACTAAGAAATAAATGTTAACATAATATTTAGTGTGGTTAATTTGCATACAGGTTTTAACAATACCAGGTTTAATAAATAATTACTTGGTGTTATAGATCTCTAATATTATTGTTTTATTCTCCAACGTATTAAAATCAACCTATGAATGATTTTATATAGAAACCAATTAAAATAAGTAATATTTTTATATGCATTCTTATTTAATTTTGTTAGTCTTTGTAATTTAATATATTTCATTACTTTAAAAATTAAATACTTAGGCCCGGAGGAGCATGTTCTTATGAGTAAATAAAACAAAAACATTTTTTTAAATCATCTTTGAAAATTATATTTGTGAGGGCCAGACTTGTACTATGTATTTGATTCTCACTGGGTGTCCCTTACTTGTGACCTTAAGCCAAACTTAAACTTTTTAAATGACAAAAAAGCATCCCCAGAAAAAAAATTTTGCTAATAAATTTAAAAATTAAGAAATTATCTTTGAAAATTATACTTGTGAGGGAGAGTTTTTCTTTTTAATAATTTTTGACAGCATTACATCATCAAACATGTCTTCGATTTCCTGTTGCTATAGTTATTCACTAAGCTTAGCTTAGATGTAGCACAAGGCTGGAAATACGGGGTGCCCAGTGAGAAACGAACTCACTAACAATACTCTATGAAGCTAGCTTGCTAACCATAACACCACATGAGGTGCCCATTTCCTGAATTGGGAACCTTCTTGTTATAATCGGGAGCCATCACGGAACTTTGAACATAACCCTTTATTCAATCCATGAAGGTATCCTGTTCTTATTCCCTAACCCGAGTTTGAAAAGAAGGTTTCCAAGTTCAAGAAGTCTCCCGAGTCTGGCAAGAAATACCTGAAGAAGGCCAGAGGGCACATCGGCCAAAACATTGTACAGATAACAATAAAGATGAGGACAATACTCCGAATAATACAAATTATCAAGCCTCATCTTAAAAATTCAGAGAATTACCTTTTATATTTGTTCTTATATAATTTTGTTAGTCTTTGTAATTCAATATATTTCATTACATTAAAACTTAAATACTTATGCCCGTAGGGGCATGTTCTTCTGTGTAAATAAGATAAAATATATATTTTTTTAAATCCACTTTGAAAATTATACTTGTGAGGGAGTTTTTCTTTTTAATAACTTTTGACAGCATCACATCATCAAACATGTCTTCTATTTCCTGTTGCTATAGTTATTTACTAAGCTTAGCTTAGATGTGGCACAAGGCCTGAAATATGGGGCGCCCAGTGAGGAATGAACAATAGTTTGCTAACCATTACATCACATGAAGTTCCCATTTCCTGTTGCTATATGATATTTACCACATGTCCCACGTATACGGATCAGGCACAAGGCCCTATTAATGTGGGACTACCCACAAACAGAAGCTCATAGAAGGTGGGTGCAAAATATACATTGATCCTGTTGGCATTCCCCCTTAAGGGCGGCGTCTCAGGCACCGGGCAATAAATCCAACCCTACCCCTTTAAATCAAGGGGGCAGGTGTTGCCAGGAGGGATGGCCCCTGTTTCTATATGATGACTTGAATTATAAACAACTATAAAAGTGTAGTACAAACAGCTCTCTAACCTGAGGTCAACCAATTTAGGAGAAAGAAAACTTTGAATTTTTCCAACCAGGTTTAACTGGTAGGGAAGGTGGTGGTATACCCAGCAGGATTAAAAAGCAACAAGAATATATATGTACCCAAGCCCTCTGGTCGAGTGGGGTGTGACACATGATCAAAAGGTAGAATTTAACAGGTTTTAATTAAGAGTTTTCTTTCTCCTAGACTGGTTGCCTAACCAAGGTTAAAGAGCCCAGTCTGTCCAGCTATTTACCCATAGCTGGATGCATACCTTTCCCAATGGGTGTTTTTTGTAGTGTAAAATAAATACTTTGTTCCTCATCTGGCTACAGAATGATCATGCATGTGCGTATAATCAGGTTTATATAAATGTTTCCACTTTATTTACGTAGACAGATAATGAGGTTATTGCAAAGATATACTCATGTAAGTACAAATATACTTATCAGTTTATTAGTAGAGCCTATTATAATGTGAAGGATTTATTTTTCTATTTTTCTATTCATTTATTTCCATGAATAAGCACCTGTCAGATCTAATGTGTATCAAGAAAGAAAATGCTGATCCTGATATCTGCAAACACAATTTTATATTCTTAGCCAATGGTCAGAAGATATATATATATATATATAATTATCTCAGATTTATAATAATTAGCTATGAGCAATTACAAGATGATTTTCTTACCTCCAATATAGACTAAAAATATAGCGTTAATATCCTTGGGAAAAGCATGCATCAAACTATTCTCCCTCCAGCTATAGGTAAATAGTAATGTAGATGGAGCTCTTTAACCTGGGTTAAGCAACCAGTCTAGGAGAAGGAAAACCACACTATGCATTTATTAATAAAACAGAGAACTTGTGTTTAAACACTAGTAAACTAACATTACTCATGGTTTTATAGCTTATTTATATACAGTCCGACTATATCTGATAATTGCCAAGCGCAAAACTTTTGGGAAAATTTGAAAAAATTGTGTATGTTAAAATCTAATGAAAATATGTCCAAATCAATCTGTTTTTGTTATGTATTAGTGCTTATTAAAATCTTATGTTCAAACACTTTAAACTACAGAAACTCTGCTTAAGATATTGACCTTGTGTGACATCCTACTCCTCCAATTGGACACATAGCATAGTGAATATAGGCATTGGTTTAAGAGAGTTTTAAGTGACAGTTATCGCTAGGCTACAGGTTCAATCCTGGTCATGGGTGACAATAATATAAAATAATAATTAACACAGCTTAAAACTTGGACCCAGCTATGGTTAGCAGAATGAGAACAGGATACCCCTAAGGATCAAATAAAGGGTTGGGTTCAAAATTCTGTGATGGCTCCTGAGTTTGAAAAGAAGGTTTATGAGTCCAAAAAGAAATACCTGAAGAAGGCCGGAGGGCACATCAGTTGAAACATTGTACAGATAACAATAAAGATGAGGACAATGGTCCAAATAATCCAAATCCTGCAAAAAGGGTTGGTATATATATATATATAAATAGACTGAAAATATAACTGAACATCTTCCTACTAGTACATGTATACAAGTTATATTCAAAAAGTAAAGAGACTGAAACTACAATTTCTGAGACAGAAATGAAAGATCTAAGGTGCATTCTTGATACCTTTTTTTTTATTACACTTCACACACACACACACACACATATATATATATATATATCTCAAAACCTTAATATATCAGATATAAATTTATTTTGGCTACCTTTGCATATTCAAGTCTGATTTTCTAATGGACAAAATTACATATCAGGTTTATTTAATAGGATTTTCTTAAGGATTTTGTATTCAAAATTCATTGCAGTATTTATTTCTTCAAAGCACCTTACAGATATGTAAAAATATGCACATACACTGATATTTATATGTATATACACAATATGTTTAAATGAAAATTTGAGTCATATCACAGAACACATGATGTCATTAAAACATATATACATATACATATAAAGGTAGTGTGAACATAAAGTCAGCGGCGCTTGGTTACTGACAGTTTCTCGCCTACTTGGTTTGAAAATTGCTTAGGTGAGAAACAGCCAGTAACCAAGCACCATTGAGTTCATGTCTGCACTACACTAACTTAGATATACATGCACTATCCAACATATTGAGCACTATTTACTTATAGATAAAACGGCCTATATATATATATATATATATATATATATATATATATGCTCTACTGACTGAGGAGCCATAAGGTTTCAGGTTTGATACCAATTCTTACCAACTCTGCGCATAAGTAGCTCAGCTTGGATCTGTGCAGTAAAGTGGGAAACTGATGGTAGATCTGGCACTCCACCTCTAACAGAAAAACAATCTATATAGTCTAGTACTAGAGAAAAGGTGATAGACTCCCTCGCTGTCCAGCTGATACTGACAATAGGCCACTCCACTGACTTACATTAGTGTATACTAGAAATGGCTACCCAGCTTTGCCTGGATAAAGTGTGTGTGTGGGGGGGTAAAAAAAGGTAGTCTCGCAGATCCATTATTGTGAATTGTGAGTTGGATCTTTGCAAGAAGCCCTATTAAAATGCCTACGTAAAAAAGACCTTGCATTGATCCAGACACTTTCTCTTAATGTCTACTATTCAAAATACTAAATGCAAAAAAAATTCCATGCTGTTATCATTTAAATTCCATTTTCTAATTCTCTTCATGAATATAAATCAAATCTCTATTACTTTTGCTCAAAAACCAAGCCCTGGTGATATTTATTTGTATATATATTTACTTTGTCGTTAATTGTTTTATTTTCAAAGATTCCTCCGGACATACATATACACACAACTACCCTTTATATATGTACTTGCAGTGGCTACCAGCATCACCTGGATAGAGGGGAATTTTTTTTAAGTTAGTTCTGCAGATCCATTATTACTGAATCGTGAGTTGAATCCTCATGGAATGTCCCATTTAAATCCCTATGTAAAAAAATAGACCTTGCATTGATCCAGCTACTCTGAAAATAAATATTAATGTCTACTATCTAAAATATTAAATGAAAAAAACTCCATGCTGTTATCATTCAAATTTTATTTTTTTAATTATCTTCACGAATATAAATCAAATCTCTATTATTTTTGCTCAAAAACCAAGCCCTAGTGATATATTGTATATATATTTGGTGATATATTGTATATATATTTACTTTGTCGTTAATTGTTTTATTTTCGAAGTTTCCTCTGGACATACATATACAAACAACTGCCCTTTATATATGTATAGATAGATATCTTTAAAATTCTAATGATATATTTATGCCATTTCACTAATAGGCAAATTTATAAATAAAGTTTTCTTTTTTTAAATAAAGTTATTTATTTCACAAAACTCTACTGAAGTTTTGAAATCAGAAAGGGAACTTATCCAACTCAATTTAGAAAAAAAAAATAGTCAATTGATTTTGGCCGAATCAATGAAAAGAAGAATGTAAAGATGAAAGTGTATGAAAAATACAGACATGTAAGAGAAAATAAGACAATGTAAAAAAAATAAACACAGTAATCTATAAATGGAAGAATGAAAAATAATTGTAAAACTAAAAGTATGAGAACAAAAATCTATAATCTTAAAATAGAAAAGAGTAAAAGTACAAAAAGTAAAAATAATAAAATTAGAAACAATCAGAAATTTCCAGAAATATAAATTAATTTATTGGATAAAAAGTGAATAAAAATCAAAATAAAAGAGCAAATAAAAAAAAAAAAAAAACTCCAGAAAATCCTTTCATTTTGGTTGTAATATTATATAGACAAAGTGCATGTGTCATTACTATAAGCAATGGTAAAATTAATAAAAAGAAAAAAAATTAAAGAAATTTAAAAAATATATATTGATATCTTGGGGAAGATAAGAAAAATTATAAATTAAAAAAGAATGAATATTATGAAAAAATTTACAGTATAGACATCATGTACAAATATTATTAAAAAGAAAAGGAGAAAAAGAGAGAAAAAAGAAAAAAAAGAAAGAAAAGAAAAAAAAAAAAAAAAAAAAGAAAAAAAGAAAAAAAAAAGAAAAGAAGAAAAGAAAAAAGAAAGAAAAAGAAAGAAGAAAGAAAAAGAAAAGAAAGAAAAATGAAAAAAGAAAAAGAAAGAAAAAAGAAAAAGAAAAAGAAAAAAGAAAAAAGAAAAAAGAAAAAAAAGAAAAAAAGAAAAAAGAAAGAAAAAGAAAAAAAGAAAGAAAGAAAAAAGAAAAGAAAAAAGAAAAAGAAAGAAAGAAAAAGAAAAAGAAAAAAAGAAAGAAAAAAGAAAAAAGAAAAAAGAAAAAAGAAAAAAGAAAAAGAAATGAGAAAAAAAGAAAGAAAAAAGAGAAATGAGAAAAAAGAAAGAAAAAGAGAATGAGAAAAAAGAAAGAAAAAAGAAGAATGAGAAAAAAGAAAGAAAAAAAAGAAATGAGAAAAAAGAAAGAAAAAAAAGAGAATGAGAAAAAAAGAAAGAAAAAAGAGAATGAGAAAAAAAGAAAGAAAAAAAAGAGAATGAGAAAAAAGAAAGAAAAAAAGAGAATGAGAAAAAAAAAGAAAGAAGAAAAGAAAAAGAAAGAAAAAAAGAGATGAGAAAAAAAGAAAGAAAAAAGAGAATGAGAAAAAAAGAAAGAAAGAAGAGAAAAAAAGAAAGAAAAAAAGAAAAGAGAAAAAGAAAGAAAAAAGAAAGAAAAGAAAAAAAGAAAGAAAGAAAAGAAAGAAGAAAAAAAGAAAAGAAAAGAGAAAAAAAAAAAAGAGAAAGAGAAAAAAGAAGAAAAAAAAGAAAGAAAAAAAAAGAAAAAAAGAAAGAGAAAAAAAAAGAAAGAGAAAAAAAAGAAAGAAAAAAAAGAAAGAGAGAAAAAAGAAAGAAAAAGAAAAGAAAAAAAGAAAGAGAAAAAAGAAAGAGAAAAAAGAGAAGAAAAAAAGAAGAAAAAGAAGAAAAAGAAAAGAAAAGAAAGAAAAAGAGAAAAAAGAAAGAAAAAAGAAGAGAAAAAAGAAAGAAAAGAAAAAAAGAAAAGAAGAAAAAAGAAAAGAGAAAAAAGAAAAAGAGAGAAAAAAGAAAGAGAAAGAGAAAGAGAAAAAAGAAGAGAAAGAAAGTGAAAAGAAAAAAGAATAAAGAAAGAAAGAAAAAACAAAGAAAAAGAAAAAATGGAAGAAAAAAAAGAATTAAAAAAAAAGATTAGAATTAAAAAGAAAAGGAAACAATTTATAAAATAAAAATAAATCTAAAAGATGGAAAATAATGAATTAAAAAAAAAATGAAAATAAAATCAAATTTCTCTATTAGTCTACATTGGGTAACATATCTGAATAAATCTTTAACAGACTTGAAAGGTTCAAAGAATTTTTTTTTTAACTCCAAATTACAGGAAATAAATGGCTGATTCTGAATTTAATTTAAGGAACACAAGAGATTCTTATCATGAATGGATTTTAATGGAAATTTGGCAATTCTTGCCTAATTATGAGTCTAAGCCAGTCTGGATGGAATGGCTTATTTCATATCTATGTGGAAATGAAAATCCAATTTTGGATTCTAATTTGGGAATTTTTTTGGTGGTGGGGATGGGGAAGTAGTAGTGCAGTAGTAGTAGTAGACTTTAGTCTGGATGTTCATGATGAGAAATTAAAAATAAATTATTTTTATTCTGATATTTGGAAATATCAAGCTCATATTCCAAATTCATATTGTCTTAAAAAGCAGCACAAATTTTTTTTTTTAAGAGAAAATGAATCAAATAAATGAACTCAATTTAAAAAGTAATGACCGATTTTTTATATTTCAGGTTGGCAACACTGACTGAAAAATCAACTTAATATTCAGTTCATATTTGCCTCTCAAAATTCACAAGCTGATTGATTTATACTCAGGTTCCTTAATTGGATGAGCGTTATCATCTTGCATCACCCTCTGATTAAAAATGGGACTGTCCAAATCTTCCATGATGAAATGCAAAAATAAAAATCCTGATTATCTGGTGTTGCTTACCCCCCGATTTCTTATGAGTGTCATCACCTCAGCTAAATAATGGACCATTCTGTTTTTTATTATAAAGAAAGAAAGGGAAGAAAAAGGACATGCTGTACAGAAAAGATAAAAAGAGATGGGGAAAGATAGATAGAACAGATGAGTGCTAGGAAGCGATAACACTAATCTTTTTCAATCAAACATGATGAAAAGAAGGAAAGAAAGAAAAAAAAGAATGAGAGGGAGAGACAAATCAAGATTATTATACTTTTTACATATTAAAGTATTTAGCAGTAGCTCTTAAGTAAACATATCTGATGTTGTATTAATTGAATTATCACATTGTGGTATATCCACAGCTCCTGCTAGTCTTGGATTATTACAAATGTATTTGGTAAAGTGTGCCCCAAAAATGGAACAGAAGGTTAAATTGGTTAAATTAAACTTAATGGACCTAAATTCCACCATCGTATGTTACCCCACCGAAAGAAAAAAACTACCCAATTTAATGAAATTTTCAGTGTTGATATATTAATGAATAAAACATAAAATGCACCAGTTATTTTATTTAAAAACTTTTACATTTTTTCAGGTCAGTTAACTTTGAACCATGTATCTTTGAGAACCTGTATTATGCCTCAGATATGTGGTTCAATGTTAACTGACCTGTTAAATTTTATGTTAAACTCCAAGATAACAAAGCAGAAACATTGAACAATTTAAAGGAGATTTCATTTTATTTTGGACACAGATTTTTAGAAGACAAGGTATTTTTGGTTGGTTGGTTATTTTGTTTAACGGCATATCAACACTTGTAGGCTACTTACTACCATTTTTTTTCCATACATGATTTGTAAGCAAAGAGTTTGTAGATAAATATTTTGGTTTGGTTTTATAAACTGGTAGAAATAATTTTGCTTAACTTTATGTATATTAAACTTGTGATTTCAGCCAACACCTTGCACTCATATCACTTGATTGGTTTCCCATTGTAGCAGTGGTCCTTGATGATATTGATGCTTCTTCTTAAGAAGGAGTAAAGCAACTGAATTAGAATAAATATCACATGAATCTGTGTGGTAAAGTGAACAGCTGATGGTAGGTGTGGTGCTCCACCTCAGATGCAAAAGCAATCTCCTTGGTCTAGCACTAGTAAAAGAATACTCCCTTGCAGTCTGGCTGATACTGACTTTAGGCCACCCTGTCGACTTTTTAAATTGTTTTTTATTTCATAAATATAGGTTATATATATATATATATATATATATATATATGCACACACAAACAGAGTAATACTAAGCTTTATATCATTTTGGCCTACACAGCAGTTTTCTAGACTAAATTTTATTTCAGTGAATGTCATTACCACCAACGTTACCAACTCAGCAATGCCACCCACATTATAAAAGAACTAAGATAAATATATTTTAATGAAAAATATATTTAATATAAATAAAATTCATAAAAATTAACAATAAAAGGTAAAAAAAATTAAAATAAAACAAAAACATTAAAAAATGTATATACAGTCCAATAAAATATTTACATAAATAAATTGTAAACAAATGTTCACCATTACATCTGATTTATCTTTTTTAAAAAATGGTTACGTCAGGGAATTTGGAGCCAATTAATGACATTAAGTGGGACATGAGTGATTTTATTATATTCATAATTCTTTAAAACATGACTTATCTTTAGTGTTCTTTAAAGTTTAGTGATAGTTATATTCTTTCACCAGTTATTTACACTTGTTTTATGGAGTTCTCATTTTAAGTCACTTTCAAGGCATTATGTCCAATTTAATTCAAAAACTGGGTTACATCTTTTTGGAATCAATTAATGACACAGGGCAAGGTATGACATTGTCCATGCACACACTCATCTGCTTACTACTTGCTTATAGAAGACAGTCATAGACTACAATGACCTCACTTGACATGAAGTCAAATTTGTGTGGGAAATATTTTAAGTAGAATGAGGGTACACAACCCCAGTCCACTGCCTTGGAAGTCCAGCAGTTGGTCCAGTGGCAGGGGAAAGTCCAAGATGACTGGACTTCAGTGCAGCTGCAAGGTACTGTTTCAGGTAGTATTGAGTCACTTCCTGAGAGGCAAGCCTCTGTGGAAGTCCCAACGCATGCACCCTAGCACCAGGTTGTATTGGGGATTAATATGAGTAGAAAGTACCCCAATCCTACTACATTCTCATGTATGTGGAAGTATCCCAATCCTAATACACTCTCATGTATGTGGAAGTACCCCAATCCTACTACACTCTCATATATGTGGAAGTACCCCAATCGCTCCACACAAAAAGATGTGAAACAAGATCAATTTTAAGTGGACTTTAATAGGTTTGAATTCAAAGTTTTCCTCCTCTTTGACTGAATGCCAAAGTAAGGTTAAAGAGCCAAACTTGCTCTAATATTTATTCATAGCTGGAGGGAGAATAGTTGGATACATACCTTTCCCAAGTGTATTAGTGGTATGTGAAATGCAAACAGTCTCATTCTGGATTTGAACTCTGTTTGCTGTGTCCATTTCCTCTAATGTTAACTATTAAACCATGAGTGCCTCCATGCATACTCATACACTATTATAAAAAGTGAGTTTGCTTAGTAGTACTCTTTTTGTTTGTTTGTTTTGGTTGATTGGATTTTATGGCATGTCAACCCTTGTTGGGTTATTTCATGCCATGAGATATTTTGTTTTATTCATTCTTGTTGGGTATTCATTTTCTACAGTTTTTTTAAACTCCTGTTTTTAATCTAGTTAACCCATTAGATAGGACCCTAACAAGTACTACCACTCTGGATCAGAGTGGACCTGGGAGTTATGGTGATGAAGGGGTACTCAACACTCCCCACAGCTCCAGAATTGGATCTTCACCACTAGATACAGTTTAATGCCATACCAAAGACACTTAGACCCTCAGTCATCACCTTCTAGCACATACATGATAAAAAGGGTTGGGGTTTGCTATAATGGTACTAGGGCTGGGACAATCATCTAGAGGCTTTACATGACTAGCAGATTGATAACCCTCCAACAACCTAAGTAAAGTTCTCTTTTTGATATTATTTAAAACAAAATATTCCCAATGTCATTTCAAGTAATTCAAAAAGGTCACTTGATGACCAGGATATTTTTTTCAATGATTTGTATCTTAATTATTTTAATTACCATAATTAAGACATTTTTCATTATTGATATTCCCATTGGAGAGGGGAGAAAATAAGCAACCTTTTCGGCATATTATGCATGTGTATTTTAAAGTTAAAAATGAAGCTCAAATGTAATAAAAAAAATAAAAAAAATAAAAAAAATGGTATTTGTTGTTTATGGAGAATATACTGCAAATGAAGAAACATTTAAAAAATGGTTTGATTTGTTGGATTTTACAGCATGTCAACCGTTGTTGGCTGAAGATGTCTTGTTCTATTTATGCTTGATGGGTATTCAAAATTCCTCACTGGATGCCCCATACTTGCAATCTTGTGTCACATCCTTATCCATGGTGAACGGGTTGTGTAAATATGTACAGAATAGAAATTGTCTGCTACTGTAACTCCTTAATCATTTAATTGTATCAAGCTGAACTGAACTGTAAATAACTTCATGAACAGAATTCATAAACTTTTTTTAGACTCTGCACATCGACTATAGAATTACAGTATCTCATCATTATAACTGTATATCCAGCTTTAAACAAACAAATAGTTTTGATAAAATCATCTTATTGGAGTTTAAAACAAACATTTAGATTTCCATGGCTCCACAGGATTCTAAGAGACACTTAAAATTGAAGACAGTCATCATAAAAAAATAGGTGGAGTCTAGTTAGAAGGATATTATCGTTATTTATGGATGTGCGTGTATGAAAGGGGAGGGGGTAATGGTTATCAACACTGCAGACAGATTTCAGATTCAAGTAGCTGTTCATGCTAATGCACTTGGGAAAGGCATGAATCAACTTCTCCCTACAGTGTAGGAAAGTTCAAATCCCAGACTATGCCGTTTGCATTTCACTTCATGCTAATAACCTTGGGAAAAGCATGAATCCATCTCATCACACAAATGATGGTAAATAGCAGGGCAGACTGGGTTATTTAGCCTTTTGCAGCCATTCTTAAAGGACATCTGAATTCAAACCAGCTTTACTCCACTAAAAAATGGACCATCTATCAGATCCTGCCCATGATGGAAGATTTAAGTAAATACATCCTTTTACCAAAAGCTACTGGTAAAATAGCTGGACAGACTGGCCTCTTGTCTTAGTGGTCAGTTGGTAGGATTTTATGGCGTGTCAAACCTTTTGGGTTATTCTATACTGAAGATATTGTTTTATTTATTCTTGATGGGTACTCAGTTTTTTTTAAAAACATTTTCTTAAAACTGATTTTTCCTATTTAACCCATAGATGAGACCCTAACAGGTACTACCACTCCGGGTCAGAGTAGACCAGAGAGTATTGGTGATGAAGGGATACACTGCATTCCCAGAGCTCCAGAATTGGAATCTTGCCATCAGATTGTGTTTAAAATCATACCCAGGACAGTAAGACCCTTAGCAATCTAGAACATATATGATAAAAAAGTGTTGGGGCTTACCATAAGGCAATAGGGGTGGGACAAACATATCGAAGCTAGAGGTTGACTTGGCCAGCTGATTGATCAGAGGGGGCATCTCTGAGCACCCCAAGTCTATTCTTAGTGGTAGGCAAGAGAAAAGAACATGTACATATATATATATATATATATATATATATATATATATATATATAAAAATGGAAAAAAAATCCGACAATATGAGGAAAAATGAGTAAAAAGAAATGTAAATGGATAAAATGAATTTAATCGATATCACATTAATCGATATCACTTACACATGTGTTTCGGTCAGTTTATGTGTGTGAAAATATTTCGCACACATAGAAGAATCGACCTTCATCAGAGTGATTCAAAATAAATATTCACTCTGATGAAGGTCGATTCTTCTATGTGTGCGAAATATTTTCACACACATAAACTGACCGAAACACATGTGTAAGTGATATCGATTAAATTCATTTTATCCATTTACATTTCTTTTCTTTACTCATTTTTCCATATATATATATATATTGTGTGTGTATTTATGTGTGTTATGTGCATGTATTAAGTTTTAATAATATAGTTTGCTATATCTATAAGAAAAAAGTGCTCAATATCATTGATAGAGCAAGTTAGGCTATTGAAGAAATGAAGTAGCTCTTGGTAACTGAAAGTTTCCTGCTTTGGCACTTGATTTGAAAATAACACAGGCAAGAAATTGTCAGTTACCACATGCCGTTGACTTCATTTCTCCACTACTCTAATACACACACAATCTATCTATATATATATATACTAGCAAAAGTACCCCGTCTATGACCGTATTATATATAAAGATTGGACCATAAATAGGGGAGAGATTCCGAGCTGAATGGCTTAGACTGCGATTTTGTTCACTAAAATTAAACTAAACTTCTGGTAGAGCTATAATAGAAAGCCGACAGCGAACAATATTTTATTATCAGCAGCAGCTGGTATACGGGACAGTTCCGCTAATCGATTGATTTTGGTTTAATTGATTATATCCCTTAATCAGTAAAAAAATCAGTAACCAAATTTGGAGTGTTTATTAGTTAGAAGGATATTAAGGTGTATGCAAGATTTCAAATCTGAATGACCTCCAGTTTCTGAGTTATACGTAGACACGTACATACCAAACTTCCTTTTATATATATAGAAGATATATATATATATATATAGATAGATAAAGAAAGAGGTACTCTATAAAGTCCTACAACTGAATTAAAATCTATCAACAAAAATGGCAGTCTTGTTGAAATGCAATAATCAAAATGGACATAAAAAAAGAAAACTAAAAGAGTTGAACTTTCATACGGTTTTTACTAAATAATTCTATCAATTTTAAAATAGAACTTTATCAAATTCTAAATTTTCAAGACTTTATGTACACCATATATATATATATATATATATTATACTAAAGCTGAGTGAATCAACATTTGCCTCCTAAAGGCTTTTTTACTGTTTAGTTTAATGACACAAAAGTCATACTAAATTATACCTTACTTTTAGGATTGAGTTATGTTTGAAAAAATCCATTTTAATTGGTTATAATTAGTCGTAATTTACAATTAAGTCAAAAACTGACCTGTCCCTTACTTTACATTCTGCCTATCACTTTCCACCTCTCTATGTATATCTTGATTACCTCCTTGTTATATATGTTAGTTTGTCTGGGAGAATCAAGAGAGAGATGGGAGAGTTTGAAATGTATTTGTATGTTAAATTTCATAAGCAGCAACCGTAGTTTAAATTAGGTTAAACATTCCCTTTCTTTGAAATCTTATAAAATAATTTAAATTTTTGTTCAGCTGAATTTATTTTAAAAAATCTAATTTGCTTTGCAAACTCACTTTCCGCTATCTCAATTATCTACCATAGCTCAATAAGTGATCCATTCGTCATGTTTTATCAAGTATGTACATTATATATACTAGCAAATATATCCACCCTCCGGGTGCAAGTATTTAAGTTTTAATATAATAAAATATCATGTTAAATTACAAAGGCAAATGAAACTGAATAAGAATGCAGATAAAAAAGATTTGAAACAGAGGGGGTATGATTGAAAAATAGAACAACTTGGAAACTAACTCTTCTATCATTTTCCATTACTCCCGTCTTTCATTGGTAAATTTTCGTAATTTAACTATTTAGTTAAAATAGGAAGTAAAGGATAATATCACAGTTATTTCTTCTTGTTAATGAATTTCTTTTAATATTTATCCCCGAGATTTTTTCTCATATTCATTAAGATAAAACAAAAAAATTGAAGTCAATAATACTAAGCACATATTCATTAAAATCATTTTTTTAAGATCAATATGCAAATTAGCCTTCCCATTCACACTGTAAACCTATTTTGTTGTATATATAAATACAATTGCATGTTAAGAGTAAGTAGATATGGTCAACAGTATTAATGATATAAAACAATTTTATTAATAATTGAGGTTTGAATAAAAAAATAAAATCATAGAGAATATGATGTAAATAACTAAGGGAATTGTGACTTGTATAGTGATATAGTTTCGGTTACAGACAGATAAATCCACAATCTCCATTATAATAAGATATATATATATATATATATATATATATATATATATAGGGAGAATATGTGCTTAATTGAAGTTGTACCTAATTTTGAAAGTTAATTAATTAATTAATAATTAATTAATTAATCAATTCGGCGGGCATTAATTAATTAATTTTCAAAATTAGTTACGACTTCAATTAAGCACATATTCTCCAAAAAATTGTCGGCTAAAAAAAGCCATATCATAAACACATCGCTTGTGTATCTACTTCTCATTATATATATATATATATATATATATACATACATATATACAATGACCCTTTTAGTAATACATAGATTATAAATCAAGTTATTTTGAGTTATCAAATTCTATATTTTAAAACTGCTGCAAGACTTTATGAACACACACACACACACACACACACACACACATATATATATATATATATATATGCACACAAGCATGCACACACACGTACGATGACCATCTTAATAATATATAGATTAATAAATCATTTTACTTTTTCAGTTAAAAAGAGAAAAAAAATTCCATTTTTTTCTTTTAATTAAAATAGTTTCTTTACTTCCTTTTTTGAAATTAAAATACTCTCAATATTTCCTTTTTTTAAATTAAAATAATTTCATGTTAATTTCAAGCAGCCCAGTCACTGTAAAGTCAGACCATTATATTGAAATTAGTGTGAAGATCAAACCATTCATCTTGAGACCATTTCTTTTGAAAAAAAAAATTTATAATTTTATATATATTTTTTTCTTTTCAGAGTTTTAATGGGTTTGTCTTGGAGATTATTCTCTCGTCACTTTCACGCAAAATGCTTTCATCCTTTTTTGCATAAACAACAGAATCCATTTTCTGTGAAAATGCTGCAGATAGATTTATATCAACAAGAGAATTAACCTTACAATCGTCACCCCTCATTTTCCTAAAAATTAACTGTTTCCTGTTTGGAAAAATGGTGCCCCGTATGAAAAAAAAAAAAAAAACGATGGGTAAGGAAGAAAGAAAAAAGAAACAGAAATTAATTTAGAAAAAATATTGAGAAAGAGAGAGAGAAGGAATGAAAAGCAAGTGAATTAATAAATTAATTGAAATAGGTTGAAAGAAAAAAAGACAGAATTGATGGAGTCTAGAGTGAGAGAGAGAGAAAACTTAAGACAAGAAAGAGAGAGAAACAATTTAAAAAAAGAGAAAACTAATGAAAAAGATAAAGAACGAATGAAATCAAATAAAAAAAGAATATGAAGAAATGCAGGAAGGAAATGAAAGTTTGGTATAATTCACATATGTTTATAACTTTTAAACAAGGAGACCCCCCCCAAAAAAAAAAAAGAAAAAAAAGAAAAGTAGCCGAGACATTTCCCAGGAATTAAGTTGAAGGGAGTCCAGCAGACAAGATATTTGGTAGATCATGATCACCACTCAACATGATGCTTATTTTTTTCCTTTTGCTTTTTTGTATTTATTTTATAAAATGTCCCACCTCTTCATAGCAAATCACCCTCACTAAATCATATGATTGTTGTGTAGACTTCAGTCAACTTGTCCAGATGTGTTTCTGTATATTAGTGACAGTAGCAGACCACTTTAAAAACCTGCCGACCCTTGTGAACACTGAATATCAACTTGCCTATAAAATATGCTAATTGACACTGACCTGACATTTCTGGCAATTTACAAACTATTTTTCGACAATTTCTTTTTTTTTAGTATAATTATTCTAGCATGGACATACTTCTATGAAATGAAAAAGAAAAAAGGGAAAAAAAGAAAGAAAAAAATGAAAAAAAAAGAAAAAGTCATCATTTGATAGAAAGGTCAAGCAGACAAGTGATAATTTCAAGATGACCCACGGATGTCATTTAGATGAAGATTTCCTCTTCAAATCAATTTGTGAAGAAAGAGGGAATTTTTTTTATTTATCTATTTCTTTTATTCCATTTCTTTCTTCATAAAGTTTTACACCTTTTTTTATATACTTTGATTCTTTCTTCTCCCCCCCCCTCTTGATTATATCTTTTGTTGTTTTTTCATTAAAATTTCTTTAAAATAATTCATAAAATAATTTTCAACATCTTTCGTATTGAATAATTTTGATATTTCAGACTATGTCCTCATCTTTATTAAGGTATGTATAAACTATGTTCAGACCACTGTAACCTCGGCCCTGCTTAGGTTTTTTTTAATTACCTTAAAATAAGTTATTAATTAAAACAAAAAACAACAACAACAACAAAAAACGAAACAAAACAACACCTAAACAGAGTTTGAGGTTAAAGTGGCCCGAACATTATGTTTATACATACTAAAGTAAAGAAGAGGAAAACAGTTCGAAATATCAAAACTATTCATATCAAGCCTCATCTCATAAATACAGACATATCTTTCGTATTGATTTTCAATACACATATAACAGGTAGCCTATTAATTGTGTATGGTAAGTGTAATTTAAATTCAAACTAATGGTTGTTGAAAAACACAGGGGATTTGATTGACACGTTTTAACCCGGTGTTGACTTCCTTCTCCGAATTGCCAGTGCAAACGTGAGAAAAGGTTTAGAAAAGTCAGACTTTAGTTGGGCGTTGAAGAGAACGCTCTCGATCTGTCCGTTTTAAATTAAATTCTCACACGTGTGTTTGTTGATCTAGATCTTATAAGATAATAAAGAGCTCTAAGAAAAAGGTAAAGTCTTGTGTTCATTTACTAAGAACAAACAACAGGCCAAGACAGAAGATCACAAGAAGATGCAGACGAGATAACGAATGACATAAATCATCTAGCAACCCAGATAGCAAGATAGCAAGATAACAGATAGACGATGTGTTTGCTTTTTGTAGTTTTTTTTTACTTTTTTTTTATCCACTCTGATTTTTTTTTACGTTTTTCATTATTTTCTTCTTTTTCTTCCCTCACTCCTTTCTTCTGTTTCACAACTATTCTCCCTCCAGCTATGGGTAAATACAAGGGCAAACTGTACTCTTTAACCTTGGCATGGCAACTGGTCTAAGAAAAGGAAAACTGAATTCAAGCCTATTAAACAAGGCTTAAAAATTGATCTTGTGTCACGTCCTGCTTGTGTGGGGGTATTGATAAATACTTAAGTTCAATTATTCCTTCATTTATTTTTAAAATATTTTTTTACTTTCATTATTTTACTTGAGTTATTTCTTTACTTTCATCATTTTCTTCTATAAACAGCTAACTTTGAGCTAAATTCTTTTAATTCTAGTAATACTATCTTATTTGTTTGAACGTTTGATTTCTGTTCTAAATATTGAAATTACTAAATTGTCTAACCAAAATGTTGCAAAACGAGGATTTTTGGTGCATTATAGTAGATTATCTTTGATGCTATTTCCTCAAACAATGATGCCGGTACGAAATCTAGTTTTTGGTATCAGTATTATTCATGGCAACATACAACTTCCGATGTTTGAGAAAATTTGATATTTAACAAAAAAAAAAAAAAATGAAAAATCACCCTACTGTAAAATACACCGACTGCATCTCTGCAGAGGGTTAAAGAACCCCCTATCATGGGGCCACCTATTAGCCCTGGGTGACAAAATCTTGGTGGCTGAGCAGTCCATGACATGCATCACTCCATTTTGGCCCTTACTTAGGTTAGACGGTCGGTCAGAGAAACCCACTTCGATCAATTGGCTGGTCACGTCAGGTCCTAGCACCTATATGATTGTCTCAACCTATTGCTTTCATGACAAGCCCCAACTATTTATCATATGTTCTAGAAGGCGGTGGCTGAGGGTCTTCGTGTCCTGAGTATGACATTAAACTGCATCTAATAGTGAAATTTCAATTACTCCCAGGTCCACACTGACCCGGAGTGATTGTACCTGTTAAGTTCTTATCCATAGGTTAAATAGAAAAAAATGAGTTTAAAAAAAAATTGAGTATCCATGAAGAATGAATAAAACAAAGTCTTCAGCATAAAATAACCAACAAGGGTTGGCATGCCGTAAAATCTAATCAGCCAACTAATTATTATATAAAAATGTAATACTTACATTCACCATCGAAATAAGAGTAAGTTTCACTTATTTACTTCCTCTTATTTATTTCCTATCTTTTTTTCTGATGTTAGATTTAATTCAAAAAATGATATATCAGCAATCGGTCGTAATTCGCCATCTTCATAGTTATTTGAGAAAGAAAGACTCAAGAAATATAGTGGGTGGGTGAATTGTAGTGAGCTGAAGACATGCTTTTTAAATGTTCAGTAAAAAAATAGAATAAAATGAAAAATGAAACTTGTCTGGATGGTGAAACTAATCGTTAGATTTTTTTAATTTTTTAAATATCTTTTGGAGCGAGCGATTACCAGAAACATTTCTTTAACCACAGCGGGATATTCTGGATAAGTACCCAGTTTTTTTTAATGCCGTCATTGGCACCTTCTCGATGGTTGGGGAAGGAAATAAATATGGTCGATGGCTAAATTGTAGCTCATTGAAGACGTAAGTTTCAAACTTGACTATCCAGTGAAAAAAGAAAAAAATGAAGCAAATTAATGCAACATACTCTTATCTTGATTATATATATATATATATATATATATATATATATATATATTATATATATATACTTGTTCATTAATCTTCCGATCATTATCATCTTGAAAACACTGGTTAAAAATGAGAACGTCCAAATCGTTCAAGATGGAATGCAAAAATTGTAAATACTGATTATCTTGTTTTGCTTATCCGCCGATTTCTTATTTCTTATGAGTGTCGTCACCTCAACTAAATAATGCACCATTCCGTTTTATTATAAAGAGAGTAAGACAAGATAAAGGACCTGCTACACAGAAAAAATATAGAAAAGTAAAAATAAAAAGAGAGATATGGTGAAAATATTGAGACGGGGGCGAGAGCGCGAAAGCAACGATACTAATATATTTCAATCAAACATATTGAAAAGATAAAAGAAGGACAGAATAAGATAACGCTAATCTGTTTCAATCTAAAAAAAAAGGAAAGAAAAAAAAAACAGAGTGAAAGAGAGTTAAATCAAGATTTAGCTCGGTAGAGCGATCGGCTAGAAACCGCAAGGTTCATAGTTCGATACCGGCCATCGCCAACTCAGCGTATGGCTAGCACAGGGATCTGTGCGGTAAAGTAAGGAGCTGATGGAAGGTGTGGCGCTCCACCTCAGACGCAAAAATAATCTCCTTCGTCTAGAGCTCGTGAAAAGGGGACATACTACTTCGATGATTGGCTGATAATGACTTTAGGCCAACCCGACGACTTTACTTTTTTATACTCTTTACATATTGAACTATTTAGCGATAGCTCTTAAGTAAACATATCAAATGTTGTAATAATTAAATTATCATACTGTATTATATCCATAGGTCGGGCTAGTATATTACCACAAAAATAATGGAATCTTTTTTTAATGGTTGGGCTATTCCGGACAAGCACTTTTTTTTTCAACTTAAAACTAAGTTTACCTTATTCTTAGGTATGTTGTTCTCAATCAGACGTGCGGAACTTTTTTTTAATTTAAAAGCCACACTGGAATTTATTGTCTGCTAATAAAGCCAGACTCAATAAAAAAAATTATAGTATATTTACAACGAAATCTAAAGTTAAAATTTTTAGTTAATAACTTAGTCCCACTTTAATTAATACATTCTACTTAAAAAGAAATGAAAAAAAACTCGACTAATCTTTTAATGGCTTTTAGATTGCTTTTTGCAAGAAAGCACTGGGATATCAAGTTTGAAAGTAGAGATGTGCAATTTTAATTAATCTTTCGACAAGGATTCAGAAAGGCCGAATTTGATGGTTTAGAAGGACACAGGTTCCTCCCAACCCTGTGAACTCTTAGGAATCAGACGGCTAAGAATAACGTATACCTTAATCTTTTTTAAAAATATGATGACTCAATATAATTTGCAATTGTAGGCATTAGTAAATTTTAAACATACTGTATTGGATGACATATAAGAACACCCCCAAAAACATGGCTTTAAAATATCTCTGCGGTCTTATATGCAAGGTTGAAGCATTTAATCGACTTATGTTGACCCGGATGTTGTAAACTAGCAGCACTTATACCTAACCATATCTATATATTAATACTAGTGTTCCTTAAAAGTACGACCGTTATCATCTTGCAACACCCTCTGGTTAAAAATGAAACTGTCCAAGATGAAATTTAAAAAAAATGTAAATCCTGATTATCTAGTGTTGCATATCCGCTGAACTCTTCTGAGTATCGTCGCTTCAGCTAAACAATGAACCATTCCGTTTTTATTATAAAGAAGGAGAAGAAAAGGACACACAAAGAAAAAATATAATAATAAAGAATAATGAAAAGATAGAGAGAGGGGTGAGCGTGTTAATCTGTTTCAATCGAACATAATGAAAAGAAGGAAGGAAAAAAAGTATTAAATTAATGTTATTATACTTTTTACATATTGAACTACTTAGCAATAACTCTTAAGTAAATATATCAAACGTTGTAATAATTAAATCATCATACTGTGGTATATCTACAACTCCTGCTAGTGTTAATAAGTAAGTAAAGTCATCGGGGAGGCCTAAAGTCGGCATCAGCCAATTAGCGAGGGAGTCTATCCCCTTTTCATTAGTGCTAGACGAAGGAGATTGTTTTTGCGTCTGAGGTAGAGCGCCGCATCTAACATCAGCTCCTTACTTTACCGCACAGATCCCTGTGCTACTTATACGCTGAGTTGGCGAGGGCCGGTATCGAACTAGGAATCTTGTGGTTTCTAGCCGAACGCTCTACCGATTTAATTTTCCAAATTTATTACGCCAAAGAAAAATATTTATTAAAACAAAACATTAAAACACACTACAGTACATAATTCATTACATTCTATTTTTTATGTTTATATAAAATACTTTGCTATTTTTCTTATCTAAAAAAAAAACAAAAAACCACTGAACGTGCACAAAGGTGTCAAAATTAGGGTGACCCAGAAAAAACAGAACCCACACATTTTGTAATAAAACTTGATTTTAACAATGGGGATGTAGGGTTAGGGTTAGGATTTAGGGTTAGTTTAATGGGAAAATGAATAAATAATTTGAGTTCTGTTTTTTCTGGGTCACCCTAATTTTGACACCTTTGTGCAAGTTCAGCCCCCCAAAAAAAACAAAACAGAACCCACACATTTTGTAATAAAACTTAATTTTAACCTTTGGGGGGTTAGAGTTAGGGTTAGGGTTTAAGGTTAGTTTAATGGGAAAATAAATAATTTGGGTTCTGTTTTTTCTGGGTCACCCTTATTTTGACACCTTTGTGCAAGTTCAGCCAAAAAAAAAATTTAGAGTATTTTTTTTGGGGTGGGGGCGAATTAATGGCATTTCAAATTTATTTAAATTAAGGCAACGAGGAAATAAGTTACGAGCGGAACGAAATAAACTCGCAAGTTAAGGTACCACTGCATTACATCTATATATTGATACTCGCGTTCCTTAATTGTACGACCGTTATCATCTTGCAATACCCTCTGGTTAGAAATGAGACCGTCAAAATCGTCCCAAGATGAAATGGAAAAATGTAAATCTGATTATCTGGTGTTGATTATCCGCTTAAAATTGACCTTGTGTCGCGCATCCCTCTCGTGCGGAGGTGTTGGGTAAATACATATACAACCGCGGAATTAAATTCACCAGCGGGCTATTCTGTACAAATAACAAAAACATCTGAAAAGCAGGTATTTTGCTTAAACTTTACGACTGTAAGTTTTAAGGAGGTCGTTGATCATCTCATCACAAAAGAAAAGCATTTTATTGTTTATGCAGAAAAGAAAAATCAATTAAAATAAAAGCTAAAGGCAATGAGCTTTTTGGTTACTAAAAGGTTAAAGGTTTCCAAACCCCTAATTTAAAACCGATGAATTGGCAATAATCGATTATATAAGCTAAGCGGCCAACTCTTATCTAACGAGGAACGGCTTCATTGGCACCTACAAAGTACATCACAAATATAGGCGCGCTTAAGAACAGGCACTCGAAAGCGCTTGCCACAACATCGGAAGAAGATTAGAAAAAGAGACGCCAATAGCAAATAAAATAGAATCACTGGGTTTAAATAAACATCGAACCAGCGACGCTTGTTTCTTAAACCGTTGCGTCAACAAATGTCCATTGTCTCAACACGTGCGCTCTAGACACACAAGATTTCGTTTCGCTGTCTAGTTGTCATTTAAAAAAAAAAAACTTTGCCAATTTGAAGAGAGTTTTAAAACTCGCAAGAAAACAGCAATTTTTAACGATTCTCCTTGAGAAATACGAAGTAAGCGTAAAATGTAAGAATAACAAAAGCAAAACAAAAAGAAGGGGCCGTCCAGAGGATTACTTGAGAATTTGGTCGGAAAAAAAATACTCAATTTATAAAGAAATTTATAAAGAATTAAAAAAAAGAAATAAAACCGAATGATGAGGTTTAGTTAGAAAAGATTAAGTCCTTTATTCTTACTGAGATCATTAAACTACCCCCACCACCACCTATTTCTTTCTCGCATAGAGCACCCACCTTGGAATCGCAAGGTTTTGAGTTCGATACCGGTCCCCGCCAGCTTAGCGTACGAGTAGCACAGATTGGGTAATCTGATCTGTGCAGTAAAGTGAGGAGCTAACGGTAGGTGTGGCGCTCCATCTAAGCAAAACAATCTCCCTGGTATAGTGCTAGCGAAAAGAGGATAAATTCTTTCGTTGTCCGGATGATACCGACAACAAGCCACTCCACCCCAACAACTTATCACTTATATTCGCGAGGGGTAGGTGTCCATAAACCGTAACGATTTTTATTAAATTTAAAATTAAATCCCCCCTCTTTTTCGGGGATTTCTTTTCATTCCCCCTCTTACAATAAATGTACATATGGGATTAGAGTTTAAGATCTCTGGGTGACTGGTAGCCCTTTCGGCAGGTTGGTTGGTTGGATTTAAGGCATGTCAACCCTTGTTGGTTTATTTTATGCCGAAGACATTGTTTTATTCATTCTTAATGGGTATTCATTCAACAATTTTTAAACTCAATCTTTTTTTTAGCTCAAATTTTTAAACTCATTTTTTTTTCTATTTAACCCAAAGATGGGACCCTAACAGCTACTACCACGTTGGATCAGAGTAGACTTGCAGGTAATATCGATGAAGGGATACTCGACACAAAATTGGAACTTCCCCATTAGATGCAGTTTAATCATACCCAGGAAATCCTTTCGGCAAGGCTTAGAATACAATGATTATATCCCCCTATAGATGGTAAGACCCCACCCCACCGCACAAAAAGGGTTAACCTGAGTAAAACGCTATATCTGCTTAACAACATCTGATGGTGAGGCTCAAATTCCGAAGAATGTGGAATACCTCTAAGTTGTCATTATTCTTAAATCCACTCTGACTGGGAGTGGCAGTAGTGATCTGTTTAAATATCATTTGAATTCGATAGGACCGTGTGCATACCCCCACCCCCCAAAAAAAAACTATACAAAAATGTAAACATAAACGTACACTGAACGTGATTTCCTAACCTCTAGACATAAAAGAATCCTTGACGGGTTGATATGCCGTTAAAATAAATCGAAAGAGTCTACTTAGCCGGTTCCGGTCAAATAGACAAACCTGATTTTAGGCTTATTTAGCCGGTCCTCGTAAAATAGACAAACCTACTTATTTTACTGTTGCTGTAAATATTTTTTTTATTATGAATGCAAGTAATGTTAAAAACAACACCGATTTAACACAAAAGTTTATCTATATTCATCTATATTTTAGGCACTGCCAAAGTTGCCGCAAAATCTATATTTTGCAAAATAAATTTAAAGATTGAAAAAAAAAAAAACCAAAAATCAGGAAATTATCCGATTTTAATGAAATTTTCCGTGTTGATTTATCAATAAATGAATTTTATAATGCATCAGTTATTTTATTTCAAAACTTTCTGATTTTTTTCAGGGGGATAAATTTATTTCGTAAAATACAGATTTTACGTCATCCTGGCGGCCATGTTTAGAACATATTTGAGCAAAATTGACCGAAAAATAGTTTAAAATGTATTAAAAATAAATCACATACGTAATATAATTGTGCCTCTTTTTTTTTTTTTTATTGATGCTCATTATGTTACTACTTTTCGACTTAGACTAAAATTTGATCTTAAATGATCGATTTAATTAATTTTAATTCGTTTTTAAAATGAAAAGCAGACGACATTTAAATTTATATTTTATGAAGGATAAAGATACAAAAAAATATAGATACCGTTAATGACTTTGTGATCAAACGTGATTTTTTTACAAAAAAGAAAAGAAAAAAAGAAAATGATAAAAGGTAAATTTGACTCTTGAATTTTTTCCAAAGTGGATAAAATGGCATTAAAACATAAAATTGTAACCCTAATTCCAACCCTAACAATGAATTATTGTTGATATTTATGAAAACGTAATATAATTTTTTTTCGTTCCAAACACAAAGCGTGTAAAAAGATGTTTATATTACTTTTTATAAGGAAAGAGGCTTCTCTTTGAGAACGAACTAAGCGTTAAATGTAAGAATAACAAAGAAAGACGAAGAGAATTTCTTTCAAATTTGGTTGGAGACAAATACTCAATTTGCAAAGAAATAAAATAAAATTAAATGATGAGGTTTAGACATTTTTTTCACGAGGTCCTTAATTTTTTTTTTTTTTAAATCTTTTCATCCTTCGAAAGTGCACCATCAGTAAAAGAAATTAATTTTAAAATCCTAGTGAAGTGTACCTACTACACTGGGAATATGACATAATTAAATTAAAAATAATTGAATAGTACATACCTTAAAGTTCCAACCTCTTCACACATCTGGTATAAATGTTTAACCAATTTTTTTTAATCCAATATTCTAATGTACGAAAACGTATAAGTAGAAAAAAAGTTTCCGTTTTGCGTTATTGGGAATCCATTTTTTTTCCCGGTTGAATGCGCATGCGCGTGTCATGAACACCGGTTATAAATTAGTTGGTTGGTTGGATTTTACGGCATGTCAACCCTTGTTGGGTCATTTTATGCCGAAGACATTTTGTTTGGGTATTCAACATTTTCTTCAAACTCAATCTTTTTAAAAAAAATTTTAAATAGGTATCACCACTCGGCTAAACTTGCAAATCGGTCGGAAAATTAAAACATATTACAGTGTGACCTAGAAAAAAAACAGAACCCAAATTATTCATTTTCCCATTAAACTAACTCTCACCCCCAACCTCAACCATAACCATAAACCCTCCAAGGTACAATTTAACAGTTTTATTACAAAATTTGTGGGTTCTGTTTTTTCTGGGTCATCATAATTTTCCGACCGATTTGCAAGTTTAGCCCACCACTCCAGGTCAGAGTGGATCTGGGAGTAATGGTGATGAAGGGGTACTCTACACTCCCCAGAGCTTCAGAACTGGAACCTCGCCATCAGATAGTTTACCCATGACACAAAGACCCACTGCCTTCTAGCAACCATAAGATAAAAAGGATTGGGGTTTGCCATAAGGGCAATAGGGTTGGGACAATCATATAGGTACAAGGGCTTGACGTGACCAGCCGATTGATCGGCGGGCGCCTCTTCGACAGCCCGTCTAATATAAGTCAGGGTCAAAGTGGAGTGTTGCATGTCATGGACTGCTCAGCCACCAGGATTTCATTCTTAAGAATCTGGGATCGCCAACCACGGCCAACAGATGGCCCTTTAGCTCAGTCGGTAGAGCACCAGTCTATGAATTACAAGGTTCCTGATTCGATACAGGTCCCACACAGCGTACGAGTAGCACAGATTGGGTAATCTGACCTGTGGATAGATGGCGGTAGGTGTGGCGCTCCACATCAGCAAAAACAATCTCCCCGGTCTAGCGCTAGCGAAAAGGGGATAGACTTCTTCATTGTCCGGCTGATACAGACAATAGGCCACTTCGCCAACTTTACTTTTTTTTTTTAGCTCAGTCGGTAGAGCGTTCGGCTGGAAACCATAAGTTTCCTAGTTCGATTCCGGCAGTCGCCAACTCAGCGTATGAGTAGCACAAGGATCTGTGCGGTAATATAAGGAGCTGATGGTAGGTGTGGCGCTCCACCTCAGACGCAAAAACAATCTCCTTCGTCTAGAGCTAGTGAAAAGGGGATAGACTCCCAGGCTGATTGGCTGATACCGACCTTAGGCCACCCCGACGACTTTACTTTACTTTACTTTACTTACCCCTCTCGAGGGGAGCTATCGGTGTATTCTACTGACCCAAGTTGACACGGCAAGGTTATAAATTAACTATAATTATAATTACCTATTTAGTAAATAACTCAGCAAAGCTTAGTAAATAGTACTTACTAAGCTTTACTGAGTTGTGGCACAAGGCCAAATGTATGAAGCATGCAGTGAGGCTCGAACTCCCTAGTCATGTTTTGCCAGTCTAGCTGGCTAACAATTACACTACGGGAGGTGCCCAGCTATTCAGTAAGTTTTAGCTTGGTCTTGCACACGGGTGTATTTATGAGACACACGTCAGTTTAATGTGAGGGTGCCATACAGAAGCGAACCTCCCATAGTGCGGTGTAAAACAATTGCTCAGATTTCGTCGGCATTTCCATTCAGGGGAGCCTTTGGTGCCGGGCAATAAATAATATTTGGCAATGAAGGAGTACTCTACATTCCCCTTTTACATGCAAAAATATAAATCCTGCTAATCCGCCGAATTCTTATTTCTTATGAGTGTGGTCACCTCAGCTAAATAATGGACCATTCCGTTATTATTATGAAGAAAGGGGAGAAAAAGGACTTGCTACACAGAAAGAAAGAGTAGGGGAAATATATATAGAGAAGGGCGAGTGCACGGAAACGATAACGCTATTCTTTTTCAATCGTCCATGAGAGAAAAGAAGGAAAGAAAGAAAAAAGTGTGTGTGTGTGAGAGAGAGAAAGAGAGAGAGTAAAATCTAGATTATTATACATTTTTACATATTGAACTATTTAGCAATAGCTCTTAAGTAAACATTAAACGTTGTAATAATTAAACAATCATAAGTAAATTAAAGTCGACGGGGTGGCATAATGTCGGTATCAGCCAGACATCGAGGGAGTCCATCCCCTTTTCTAGCGCTAGACCAAGGATACTGTTTTGCGTTTGAAGTGGAGCGCTACACCTACCATCAGCTCCCCACTTTACCACACAGATTCCTATGAAAACTCCCCCAATACTTTCGCGTATTTCATCGAAATGTAATGCTTTTTATACGTAATCTAATGATATTATCTCTTGCACACTATTGTGCATTAGTACCCTTTTTTGTCTCTTTCCTGGGGTTTCCTGAATTCCCCATACACTGAATTGGCGACAGCCGGTATCGAACTAGGAACTGTGCGATTCCTAGGCAAGTGCTCTACCGACTGAGCTAAACCGACCCTAAACTATCATACTGTGGTATATCCACAGGTTTAGCTAGTTATTATCATTACTACTACTTATGATTTTTTCACTGAAATCTGAGTGACAGCAAGCCTCCTCAGGTCTCTGAGTATTATAGCCTAATTTTAACAGTCACGTGATCTGGATTGTCTTGATTCTTCCTCTGATCTCGAGTCCTACCAATTATTATGAGTATTCCATGTTGTAGTCTACTCAACTTCACGAAGTAATGAGATTAGGAAATCTCGTTCAAATGATATATAACCAATAACAGCATGGTATCTTGAACCGCACGTACCATTCGTGGTAAATTATGCTAAATAAAACCTTTATTAACCTTTAATCTAGCATTGTTCATCACACTCAAAAATGCGTTAATCTTATTATAATTCACTCTATACCTATATATCTATTTATTTATCTATCGTCTATCTATCTACCTACCAATATATATATAAAGGGCAGTTGTGTGTATATGTATGTCCGGAGGAAACTTCGAAAATAAAACAATTATCGACAAAGTAAATATATATACGTTTAAATATCACCAGGGCTTGGTTTTTGAGCAAAAATAATAGAGATTTGATTTATAATCGTGAAGATAATTCAAAAATAAAATTTAATTGATAACAGCAAGGATTTTTTTTCATTTAATATTTTAGATAGTAGACATTAACATTTCTTTTCAGAGTAGGTGGATCAATGCAAGGTCTATTTTTTTACATAGGGATTTAAATGGCATCCCACGAGGATTCAACTCACGATTAAGTAATAATGGATCTGCGGAACTAACTTAAAAAAAAACCCTATACCCAGGCGATGCCTGGCAATCGCTGCTAGTACATACATAAAGGGTAATTTGTGTGTATGTATGTATGTCAGGAGGAAATTACGAAAATAAAACAATCAGCGATAAATAAAATATATATACACATTCACTATCACCTAAGCTTGCTTTTAGTGCAAAAATAATGAAGATTTTATTTATATTCCTGAAGGTGCTTAACGATTTAGGATTTGAATAGTAAGAGAAAGGAAGGTTATTTGAACAAATCAATCATGGAAGACCAAAACAATCAATGGATCTGCACGACTAACCTTTTTTATATCCCCCCCATCTACCCAGTCAACACCGGGTAGCCGCTTCTAGTTATGTGTAAAGGTTTCGCCCCTTTTAGTTCTATTTCAAACAATTTTTCAGAAATTGTCAAGTTTATCTCTTATAGGAGTTTAGATTACATTCGGTCATTACTTTTTTTTACTCCCTGAAATTAAATTACTTTTTATTCCAGTGAAACCTTAAGTAATCCCAGGTTAACGCCATGATTTCTAGGGGAAGTAATTAAAAAAAATTAAAAAACGCAAGAAATAAACTGTTCTAAACGCTTAAAACTACTAAATTTACATAGAAATTCATTGGGGTAAACGACATAAGTCAATTCAAAACGGAAGTTCTGAAATAAATGATAGTTAATAACGGTTTAGAATTGGGCAAAATTAGCGAATGAAAAAGTTGATCTTAAGCATAATGATTCTATTACAGAAGTAAGCATAATGATATTAGAGCCTTGTGGTTCGTGATTGTATGAAGTTATCCACCCTAAGACTTTGCTTTTCTTTGTTTGTTTTTTGGGTACACATGCTCAATAGAGCACAAGAGATAATATCAATAAAAACGCATTTTACGTATAAATAGCATTAGATTACGAAAACTCCCTCAATACTTTCACGTAATTCATCGAAATGTAATGCTTTTTATACGTAATCTAATGATATTATCTCTTGCACACTATTGTGCATTAGTACTCTTTTTTTGTCTCTTTCCTGGGGTTTCCTAAAACAAAGTCAAAAGAAATATATCTCAACTACCTTGTATAATCGATATCGAATCTTTATTTTCTCAGTTGATCAGACATTTTACGTGGAGTCGGAAAAAAGGACGCTGATTTCCAGAGCTCTGCAAAAAACATGTCTGTCCCGTCGGCTAACAGGCACTGAAAATTGGCGCCGAATGTAAACTTTGGTGGAAGTGGAATTATGGGATATTTTTGATTTTTATCTTTTTTTCCATATTTTATTTTATTTTGCTATTTATGAATTTGAATATTTACTGTCTTTTTTTATTTCCCTGTTTTTTTTTTTATTCTAGTTTTTGTTTCTTATTTTATTTTATTTTCTGTATTTTATATTTACTGTTTTTTCTTTTATTTCCGTATTTTGTTATATGTTTCATTTTTTAACTTTATTGATTTATTATCCACACTGTACATATATATATATATATATATATATATATATATATATATGTGTGTGTGTGTGAGAGTAAAGTCGTCAGTGTGGCCTAAAGTCGCTATAAGCCCGACAGCGAGGAAGTCAATCCCATTTTCATTAGCGCTAGACCAAGGATATTGTTTTAGACGTCTGGGATGGAGCGCCAAACCTACCATCAGCTCTTCACTTTACTGCACATATCCTTGTGCTACTCACACACTGAGTTGGCGAAGGCGGGTATCGAACTCTGAACCTTGTGGTTCCTAGTCGAACGCTCTCTCTCTCTCTCTCTCTCTCTCTCTCTCTCTTATATATATATATATATATATATATATATATATATGAAACAATGCAAAATGAAAAATACAGAAAAATTACTGATTTTACAAACCCTTTGCCTACTTTAAGTCGCTTACAGCTGTTCTCCGGCCACTACCGTAAGCAAAGTACAAAAAATGGTGGTTAGTTCATTATCATTGAGCAAAAAGACTCAGATTACAATAATAGTAGGACTTTATTTATAAATTTAAAAAAAAAACAATGACTTTAAGCTAATCTGGCCTGGTGTGAGGGTCGGAAAATATCACCTCTATGCATAAAATAACACTAGACGGGTTGAAATGCCGTTAAAATCAACCAATCAATTAGTAACGGATACATACATTATATGCAAGCATTTAAGTTCGTGTATCTTTTATCACTATTTATTTAATCCCACCATTCTTTTTTTTTAAACACAAGAGAGAATCGGTTTGGTAAATGCCATTTTAAGTCATTTGTGCTTCATTGAAGATGCTGGTGTCTCCTGAGAGCGAGAGAGAAAGGAAGAGAGAGAGAGAGAAGGTCTTAAATTTCACAAATGCTTTAAACTAGTTACTGTGATCAATCAGCTGAATTAGTTCCACTCACCATTTTGCCTTATCGTTAAAAGATAAAGCGACATGATGACGGTTGGTGATGACAAGATAAAAAGAAATAGATGACAAGAAGAAAGCAGACAAACACTGAGACAATTTCAAATACATTTACAATGTCAACACCTTTTTAAGTTCTTTAATTAGTTTTTAACTCGAGATTTATTTAATTTCATTTATTGAAGATCTTTTTACAAAATTTCTTTCTTTCTTTCCTTCTTCTTTTCTCTTCTACAGCTATTTAGTTTTTTTTGTCTATTTTTCGTTTTTTGCTTTTATCCCAATCTCCATCTTCTCTTTTCCTTATCTTTCTTTAAAAAAATGATTTCATTCTTTCTTTCTTCTAACTTTCTTTTCTTTTCTACAGTTATCAGTTTTTCTTGTCCATTTTTCATCATTTCTGCTTTTATACTACCCTCTCTATTCTCATTCTCTTTCTTTCTTACAAAATCCATCTTTCTTTTTTCTTCTTTCTTTCTTTCACCTCTACAGCTATTTAGTTTTTCTTGTCTATTTTTCATCGTTTTCTGCTTTTATCCCAGTCTCCATCTCCTCTTTCCTTATCTTTCTTTTAAAAAATTATTTCATTCTTTCTTTCTTTCTTTCTAACTTTCTTTCTTTTACAGCTATCAGTTTTTCTTGGCCTATTTTTCATCGTTTTCTGCTTTTATACCATCCTCTCTATTCTCATTCTCTTTCTTTTTATAAAATTTATCTTTGATTCTTTCGTTTTTTCTTTTCTTTCTTTCTTTCTTTCCCTTACATCTATTTAGTTTTTCTTGGCCTGTTTTTCATCTCTTTCTGCTTTATCCCACCCTCTGCCTCCTCCTTTCATTCTCTTTCTTTCTACATAATTCATCTTTCTTTCTTTCATCCTTTTTTGTTTCTTTCTCTAGTTTTTTCTTTTTCTTTCTTAGCTTATTGTTCATAGTTTTCTGTTTTTATCTACCCTCTATCTCCTCCCTTTCTTTTCTTTCTTTTTACAAAATTTTCTTTCTTTCTTTCTTTCTTCACGCCTACAGGTATTTAGTTTTTCTTTTTCTTAGCTTATTTCTCATCGTTTTCTGCTTTTTACCCCACACTAACTTCTCTCTTCCTCCCCCTTTCTTCATTCCTCTCTTCTTTCTCCCTCTCTCTTTCCTCATTACTCTCTTCCTTCCTCTCTCTTTCCTAATCCTCTCTCCTTCCTCTCTTTCCTCCCTCTCTCTTTCCTCATTACTCTCTTTCCCCTCTCTCTTCCTCATTACTCTTCCTTCCCCTTCTCTCTTTCCTCTCTTCCTTCACCCTCTCTCTTTCATCATTCTCTCTTTCCGTCCCCCTCTCTTTCTTCCTCCTATCTGTCTTCCTTCCTTTGATACGTTTCGTTTCTTTTTAGAATTGTTTTCTATTCAATTTCCTCTTTTTTCTTTCTTTCTTACGATCAAATCACGTTGAAAGCACCTGTTCCCGCTAGATCGCCGAAGTTAAGTAATGATGAGCCTGTTCAATACTTAGATGGGTGCCCACTTTAGAAACAGCAGGTACTGTAAGCAACCTGTCATTTCGTTATCAAAATCAAGTCTTTCAATCTTTTTCTTTATTCATTCCTTCTTACTTCTTTTCTACCTTTTCTTTTTACTCATTCTTTCTTTCTTTCTTTTTTTCACTTTCCGATTTCTTTTCTTTCGCGTTACTCTTTCTTTCACTTTCCTTCCCCCTGTCTCTTTCCTCTTCCCCCCCTCTCTCTTTCCTTCCCCCTCTCTTTCTTCCTCCTATCTTTCTTTCTTTCACTTTTTCATTTTACTCTTTCTTTCTTTCTTTCTTTCACTTTACCTTCCTTTCTTCTTTTCTTTCACATTACTCATTGTTACTTTCTTTTTCTTTCTTTCTTTCTTTCTTTCTTTCTTTCTTTCATTCATTTTTTCATTATAATCTCCATTTTTTTCTTTCTTTCGCTTTACTCTTCCTTCCTTTCTTTTCATTTTCTTTTTTTCTTTCACTTTTATTTTCGATTTCTTTCTTTCATTGACTTTACTCATTCCTTCTTTCTTTCTTTCACTCTCCTTTTCTTTCTTTCTTTCATTAATTCACTTTTATTTACGGTTTCTTTCTTTCTTTCACTTTACTCAATCCTATTTCCTTACCTTCCTTTTTTTACCTTACTCTTTTTCTTTCTAAAAACAACTCCATATTTCTCTCTTATTTCTACACTCTCTTCTTTATTCCTTCCTTTCTATATCCGTCCCTCCCATTGACTTGATTTTCTTTATTTAAATTTTCCCTTTTATTTGTTGACAATTTAAATCTCATTCAATTGTTTCATTGTTTTCCATTTACGCATTCCTTGATTTACTCAAAACCGCACGTTCTCCCCGCCCACCTTACAACCTTCTCCACCCTTTTCTCAACAACCTTTACCAACCACCACCACCCTCTCCAACCCTTCCCCCTCTACACCAACCATGTAATCTATTCCCGCTAATTCTAACCCTAACCCCCACCCCAGACTTCTCAATTTAACATCCTTTTCCATTTCCTTGATTTTTTTAAATTTAAATTTTTCCCGTTTTTTTTCTTCTCGCGCGTTTTTTCTCTTCTTCTTCTTCTTCTGCCCCCCCCCCCGCCGTTCACACTGCAATGACAGATGCGGTCGCTTATTTGTTCTTTAAACTCCCCCAGCATGGTGAAGGATAACGTGCGCCCCCCTCCGACCCACCCAACCGCTCCCTGGCAGGATACGACACGGTGGGAGACGGATAGGGGGGAAGAGCTGAGGAAGAAACGAGTTTAAAAAAAACAAAAAGTTTTTAAAAAATGAAAAAATAGGGGGGGTGATCTGTTGGTTGTTTAGTTGAGATAGGCGAACGGACGGTCGAGAGGGGGGGGGTTGTCTGGGTTTGTCACTAAACGGTGGAAGACCGGCAGAAATAGGAAGTGGTGTGCGGGGCATTAGTAAAGAAAGAAGTAATTGAATGAATTGCACGCGATCTATGATGACGGCTGAGTGGGTGACAAAAGGTGAACGTTTAGGAGTTGGGAACAGATGGGTGTTTTCTCAATGAATGAACCAATGGATTGAATAAATGAATGAATGAATGAGAACTCTCTTTTGAGTGGAGAGTATATATACACACACACATGAGGAGTAAGGATTTAATCACTTTGTACACCTGTTGGGTAGTTGGTTGGGTTTTACGGCATGTCAACCCTTGTTGGGTTATTTTATGCCGAAGATATTGTTTTATTCATTCTTCATGGGTACTCAATTTTTAAAAAATTTCAATTAAAAAAAATAAATTTTTAAACTCATGTTTTTCTATTTAACCCATAGATGGCTTGGTTAGTTGGATTTTACGGCATGTTAAAGCTTGTTGGGTTATTTTATGCCGAAGATATTTTGTTTTATTCATTCTTCATGGGTATTCAATTTTTAAAAAATTCGATTTTTAAAAGACATGTTTTAAACTCATGTTTTTCTATTTAACCCGTTAGTAGGTTGGATTTTACGGCATGTCAACCGTTGTTGGGTTATTTTATGCTGAAGATATTTGTTTTTTTCATTCTTCATGAGTACTCAATTAAAAAAAATTAAACTCATATTTTTCTATTTAACCCATTTGTTGGTTGGTTGGTTGGATTTTACAGCATGTCAACACTTGTTGGGTTATTTTATGCCGAAGATATTTGGTTTTATTCACTCGTAATGGGTTACACAATTTTTTTAAATTCAGTTTTTTAAAAACATTTTTTAAACTAATGTTTTTCTATTTAATCCATAGATGGGTTGGTTGGTTGTATTTTAAGGCATGTCAATCCTTGTTGGATTACTTTATGCCGAAGATATTTGGTTTTATTCATTCTTCATGGGTACTCAATTTTTTTAAACGTTTTTTTCTATTTAACCAATAGAGTGAACCTGGGAGTAATGGTGATGAAGGAGTACTGGAAGAGAACATGCAAGCAGTGTGCTAATGGTTATCTTACTAAGCTTAACTTAGTCTGGCACAAGAGCACGAACCTGGGAGCACCCAAAGGATCAAAATTAGAGCAATTTTAAAATGTTCTACAAAATATAAGTCGGCGGCGAAAAAGCCTCTTGTTAATATCAGCTGAACAGTGAGGGAGTGTATCCCCTTTTTGCTAGCACTAAACCAGGGAGATTATTTTATTGCGTAGGTGGTTTTGTTTAGTTTGCTGGATTTTATGGCATGTCAACCTTTGTTGGGTTATTTTATGCCGAAGTTTTGTTCTATTCATGGTTGATGGGTATTCAATTTTTTAAAACTCAGTTTTTTGTAACACATCTCTAAACTCGTTTTTTTCTATTTAACCCATAGATGGGACCCTAATAGGTACTACCATTCCGGGTCAGAGTGGATCGAGGTGCAATGGTGATGAAGGGGTACTCCACACTCTCGTAGAGCTCCGGAATTTGAACCTCGCCATCAGATATGTACACACATTAAGACCCTCAACCACCGCCTTCTAGCACATATATTATGAAGAGGGTTGCCATAAGAGCAACAGGGTTGAAAAACATATAAATGCTAGGGCTTGACGTGACCAGCCGATTGATCGGAGGGGGGCATCTCTGACCGCCCATCTAACCTAAGTAAGGGCCAAATTGGAGTGTTGCATGTCATGGACTGCACAGCCACCAGGGTTCTATCTTTAAGCATCATGGGGCGCCACACATGACCAACAGATGGCCCCATTAGTGGGGAGGGGTCTTATCCTTCTGCATAGGTGTAGTCGGTGTATTCTAAAGTCCTAGTCAACAGGTTTATTGTACACCTGTAAGAGAACGCGCAAGCAGTGTGCTAATGGTTTTCTTACAAGGCTTAGCTTAGTCTGGCATAAGATCACGAACCTGGGAGCACCCACCAAGGATCAAAATTAGACCAATTTTAAATTAAGCCATGTTGTCGGTGGCGAAGGCCTATTGTCGGTTTCAGCCGAACAGTGATGGAGTGTATCCCCTTTTCTGCAAGCGCTTGACCAGGGAGATTGTTTTATTGCTTTGGTGGAGTGCCACATCTACCATCAGCTCTCAGATGCTTTACAGCACAGATCTGATTACACAAGCTATGCTACTCATGCGCTGTGTTGGTGGTGACCGGTATCGAACCCGCCTGTTGTGTGTGTGCATATATATTCGTATATGGAAGTGCGTGGTGTAATAGTTAGAGTCGTGGGAAATGGACTCGTCGACCCGAGTTCAAATCGTTGACAAGGCTATTTGCATTTCACATAGTGCTAATACCCTTGAGAAAGGTATGAATCCATATATTCTCCCTCCAGCTATGGGTAAATAGTAGGACAGTCCGGACTCTTTAACCTTGGTAAGGTGACCAGTCGAGGAGAAGGAAAACTCTGAATTCAAACCTGTTAAACCCCGCTTACGTAATTGACCTAGTGTCACATTCTGCTCGTGCAGAGGGGTTGGTGAATATATATATTACTGAGGCTAGTCTGGCACTTAGGATCAATATCAGAGTAATTTTAAATTGGTCAACAAAATATGCTTGGTAACTCTCGTCTTAAGTAGCTTTTATTAAGTGTGTGTGTGTGTGTGTGTGTGTGTGTGACGTGCGCGCATATATTTACTCAGCTTGGATGCTAGTATGACACAAGTTCACGAACGTGGGAGCACCATGCGAGGATCGCGATCAGAGTAACTTTAAGTTGATCTACAAAATATATTTGGTGACTATCGTCTTAAATAAATTTTACTTTGGTGTGTGTGTGCATATATATTAGTATTTACTCAGCTTATTTTAGTCTGGCACAAGATCATTAACGGGAGAGCACCAATTAAAGGTCATGATTGGAGCAATTTTAAGTTGATCTCCAAAATATGTTTGGTGACTATCGTTTTACCTTTACTTAAGTGTACGCGTACATGATATTTACTTTATTTAATACTAGACGCGGCTACCCGGCGCCGCCTGGATGGGGGGGGGCAAAAAGTTAGTCTCGCAGATCAATTATTACTGAATGACGAGTTGGATCCTCGCAGGATGCCCCATTAAATTCTATACGTAAAATTGACTTTGCGTTGATCCGGTCTGGTGTGTGTGTGTGTGGGGGGGCGTCAGAAAAAGTGCACAAACAGCCAGAAAATAAAAATTAATGTCTCTTATCTAAGATATTACACACACACACACACACACACTTCCTTACTGTTAAAATTTTATTTCTCAATTATCTTCACGAATATAAATTAATTCTTCATAATTTTTTAACAAAAAGCAAGAACTGTTGATAATTAATGTGTATATATATATTTACTTTATTGTTAATTGTTTTTATTTTCGTAGCTTCCTCCTGACATACATGCATACACACCAATAGATAGATAGATAGATAGATGGATAGATAGATGGAAGGATAGATAGCTTTATTTGATAAGATGAAAGACAATATTTTTGATTTGTCTATCATCTTTGCTGAAGCTTATATAAATGAAAGACTGCAAATGAAAAGCACAATACTTGATGAGTTAAATACTTTTAATTCATAAATTTAAATTTGATATGTCATAATCTTAGTTAATTTTCTTTTAGAAGTGGGATTTAAAAGTTTTAGTGCAACTAGCAAGAATATGCGCCCTCCTGCCGTAAGTATTTAAGTTTTAATGTAATGAAATATATCAAATAAGAAAAACTAACGAAATTAAATAAGAACGCATCCACACTCATTTTAATTACTTTTTATATAGAACTATTCATAGGATTGATTTTAATACGTTGGAGACTAAAACAAGATAAAACGTTATTTTAATTGGTTTCTATATAAAATCATTCATAGGATTGATTTTAATACGATGAAACGTAGAAGATTTTAACAACACCGGGTTTAATAAATAATTACTTGGTGTTATTGATCTCTAATATGTTATTCTTCAAGGTATTAAAATCAGTCCTACAAATGATTTTATATAGAAACCAATCGAAATATAATTAAAATAAGTGTAATCTTTTTATATGCGTTCTTATTTAATCTCTTTAGTCTTTAAAATTTAATATATTTCATTACATTAAAAACTTAAATAGTTACGACCGGACGGCGCATATTCGTCCTAGTATGAATAAAAAAGGATTTTTTTTTGTTTGTTGTCTTATATCATATTTATTTCATTTCTTTTTTTTTTCTTTTTTTCTCTTGTTCATTTTTTTTCTTTTTTCCTCTTGTTTATTTCTTCTTTTTTTTTCTTTTTTTCTTCTTTTCTTTAAACCATTTTTCTTCACCGACTCTTTTCTTCTTTAATCATAAATCATCTTTCTTTTTTTTATTTAATTCACTCACATTTTCCTTCTTTTTTTTTCCTTCACTCTTATTTATCTAATTTTTCATTCTTTCTTTAGTTTTGGAAAATTCCACAAAATTTAACATTAATTTGTTTATATCTTCTTTTCAAGCTTCATAACTTTTTTTCTCTCTCATTCTTTCTTTTTTTTCATCTTACCTACCCTTTTTTTTTCTTCATACTCTCAGCCACCATTAAACCATCTCACTTCCTCACACCCCATCTCACCCTAAAAAATCCAGACCCATTATCATTAATTCTATATCCCTCACTTTCTTACTCCTACACCCCACTCTTTGTCTCCTCTTTCTCAATGCACCTTCCACCCTCGACCCCCACCCACCCATCGTCTCCTATCTACAAGGGTGAGGCTAGCCGGCGCCAATCATGGTATCATCTGTTGCAATGGCACCCAAAGTCACATAAGTGCAAGGCAAAGTTTCTTTGTTCTCTTCTGGTCTCATTCAAGAATTTCAGTTAAACACATTGAGCTATGCCATCAGCCTTCTCCGCTCTTACTCTCCTTATTGTCTGCATGCCTTGCTCTCCTTTTCCTTTTTCTTCTTTTCATTCTTTTTATGTGTTAGTCTCCCTCTCATTATTTGTAACTTAAAGATATGTAAAGTGAATACCGAGACACCCTTATAGGAATACATAGCGATATACACACATGCATGTAGATATACACACATGTAGAGGTGTACGTATTGAGATATGTACATACGTACACGTTTCGATCTTCTTTCTAAATTTTCTTCATTTATTCATGATCACATTCAAAATAACGTTGATAAAAAAAAAGCGAGCAATAAACTATTAATGATAAAATCGCAAAGAAGTTATAAATGGAAGTCAAGTGAAATCCTCCTTTGAGTCTCGAACAAATGAAGAGAGAATTATTCAAATTCAAATTCAAGAAAGTTTAGTTGTCAGAACTTTGGTGCTAAACAGAGAACAACAAAGTAGAAGACAACGAAACAGAGAATTGTGATATGGAACAAATGAAAAAGAATTAAAAAAAGGACAGGAAAAACTCTACGTTATTTTTCACTTTTATTTTTTGTCTTATATTCTTTTTCAAGAGATGCTGATAGGTATGCGTCCTGCGTCACCGACGCATAAAAATCGTATCCATGTGTCCCAGTGTTTTCTTCCCCTTCTCCGCCATTTCCAGCTAATTGTAAATACATGTCAATATTTTCTTGGAAACGAATTACACTGTATGGGGTACGAGGTAGAGATTAGATGGCTTTAGTTGTTCATTGATAAAAACTCTACAGTTTATTAAGAAACTTTAGTTGTGACCCATCAAATTTCCTAGGGACTCATTCAACCCAAATCCGTGAGTCCCAGGACGCACTAAGTTAAGAAGCTATCGGCATCACTGTTTTCTAATTCCTTCATATTCTTTCATTATCTATCCGTCTATCCCAGTAAATTCATACGTGTATACTAGTAACAAAAAAAAAAGACACCTTCCGGCGGTGTAAAAGTTCATCCATGCCACGCTCTTTTGAAAAATAAATGTTAACAAATCTTTGAAATCTTATATTAAAGAAAAATAGACATCAAAAATAGTTTTGTCATCAAAATTCAAATATATGTTTTCTTTCTAATAAAACCAAGTTTCTAACAGTTAAATTCAAATTAATTCAAATATCTAATTTTTTTATTTTGTGGCGTCTAATTCCTCCCTATTCTGTGTCCTGGGTATGACGTTAAACTGCTTCTAATGGCGAAGTTCCAATTTTGGGGCTCTGGGAAGTGTGGAGTATGTCTTCTCACCATTACTCCCAGATCCACTCGGCCACGGAGTGATAGTAACAGTTAGGGTTCCATCTCTGGGTTAAACAGAAAAATGTGTTTAAAACGTTGAGTTTAAAAAAAACATTGAGTACCTATCAAGAATGTTTCAAACAAAATGATTTTGGCATAAAATAACCTAACAAGGGTTGACATGTCATCAAATCAAATCAACCAACCAACCAACTCATCTATGGGAGGGAATAGAAAAAATGATTTTTTTTTAAAAGTGTGTTAAAAAATTTGAGTTGAAAAAAATTTTTTTTTTTAATATCCATCAAGCATAAAATAGTAAAATAAAACGTCTTTGGCATAAAATAACCCAACACGCTTTGACATAACTTCTGTTATCTTATTGTTCTTTTCTTTATTTCTATCATGTTTTTCTTCTTTCTTCTTTTCTGTTTCGCTTTTATTTCTCTTTCTTTTTCTATTCTTCTTAATTCCCTCTCTACATTTCCTTTTCCTTGCACCACTACACTGTTGCATAACGGTTATCGTCATAGAAAATGGATTCGGCTACATAAGTTCAAATCCCTAACTATGCTCTTTGCATTTCATATAGTGCTATTACCCTTAACTTCATAGTATCTTACAATAAGATAAGAAGAAAAAAAAGTAATTTTTCTTCTTCATCTACCTTCCCCCTTCTTTGTCTTTTTTTTTACTATTTCTCCTGTGTTTTTTTTTACTGCTTTCTGTTTCTTGTAGAAAGTCATAATTAGACTGGTCATAAGAAACATTCAACCAAAAAAATCCCCCTCCATCCCTTTTTGCTTCACTACTGTCTACACACACACATTCACAGCCGTTGCGCCTCTTACACCGGTTGCTTGTACTGTGGGCTAATTTCTTCATCGTCTTTTTTCCCCCTGGTTAACTCTAGCATCTCATTTCATTACTTTGTTTTGTCGCTTCAGGGAAGAAAACAAAGAAGTGTGAAGCGAAGGGATGGGAGAAGAAGAAGAAGATGTGGTTGTTGCTTGATCAGCTGGTTGGTCAAACTAATATCCTCTGTTTAAGTGAGAGAAATAATGTAGTTGTTGTTGGAGAAACAGTTGTAGAGGGGCTTAAACAAGTCTTTTTTTTTGGTGGGGGTGAGGAGGGGAATTTTGTAACTTTTTTGTCATTATAGTTTTGTTTGATTTTTTATGATGTTGTTTTTGAATATCTTTCATGCCATAAATGCTATTGGATTCATTCTGCTGCTGCTGCTATCGTTTGTAATATGCAAATCTCTGATTTATCTGACAAGACAAAGATAGGAAAAACATTATGAGAGAGAGAGACAGAGACAGAGAAAGACAGAGTTAGTGAGGCAGAAAAGTAGAGAAAGAAAGAAAGAAAGAAAGAAAGAAAGAAAGAAAGAGTAATAGAGGTAAAAGACAAGAAATAAAGAAATGCAATAGAGGTAGAATACCAGCGAGAAAAAAAAGAGTAAGAGAGGCAGAAGAGTAGGATAAGAAAGAAAGAAAGAAAGAAAGAAAGAAAGTAAGAGAGAGTAAGAGAGACAGAAGAGTAAACAGAAAGAAATAGTAATAGAATCAAAACACTAGACAGAAAAAGAGAGAAAGAAAGAGTAAGAGAGGCAAAAGAGTAGAGAAAGAAAGAATAAGACAAGCATAAGAGTAGACAGAGGAAAAAGAGTAGAAAGAAAGAGTAAGATAAACAGAAGACCAAAGAGAAAGAGAGAAAGAAAAGAAAGAGAGGCAGAAAGAGAGAATCAATAATATAATAAGTAAAAAAAAAAAAAAAAAAAAAAAGGAAAAGTAGAGAAAGAAAGAAAAATTGTGAAGAAAAGAAGTGAAAACAAAAGAAGATAAAAGGAGGAGACAAGAAAAAAAAAGGTCTCTATTATAGAATAATGATTAATCAGGTAATATTATTTTCAGTTGCTCTTGAGTTTAATTCTCACTGGGTGTCCCACAATCGTGACCCTATTTTGAACAAGGCTGATCTTAATAATATCTAGAATTAAATAATTATAGAAGAATGAAGTGAAGGAGAAGGTTTGAAATTAGGTTTAAGGGAGAGACAATAGTGAGCAAAGAGGGGAAAATGTTGTTGTTGGTGGGTTGGATTTTATGGCATTTCAATCCATTGGGTTATTTTATGCCAAAGATGTTTTGTTTTATTCATGTTTGATAGGTATTCAATTTATTTAAAAAAACAACATTTTTTTCTATTAACCCATAGATGGGACCCTAACAGGTACTACCATTTTGGGTCAGAGTGGACCAGGGAGTAATGGTGGGAAGGAGGAGAGGGAAAGAGGAAAGTAAGTTGAAGAAGGAAAGGGAAGAGCAATGTGTGAAATGCAAGGTGAAGAAGTAGAGAGCAAAGCACTAAAAGGGAAGAGCAAGAGAATGGAGAGGATGAACAAGAGAAGAAGGAGAGGGGAGAGCAAGAGAAAGAAGCAAGAGAAAGAAGGAGAGGGGAGAGCAAGAGAAAGAAGGAGAGGGGAGAGCAAGCAAGAGAAAGCAAGTGAAAGAAGCAAGGAAGAGAGGGAGAGGGAGAGCAAGCAGAGAAAGAAGGAGAGGGGAGAGCAAGAGAAAGAAGTAGAGCAAGAAAAGAAGAGAGGGGAGAGCAAGAGAAAGAAAGAGGAGAGAAAGAAGGAGAGGGGAAAAAAAGAGAAGAACAGTATAAAGAAGGAGAGAGAAGGAAAGGAAAGAGTAATACAGAGAAAGAGACAAAAGAGCAAGAGAAAGAAGGAGAGAGAAGTGCAAAAGAAAGAGAGGGGTGAGCAAGATGAAGAAGGGGAGAGAAGAGCAAGAAAAAGAAATAGAAGAACAATATAAAGAAATAGAAAGAGGAACCATATAAAGAAATTGAGAAGAAAGAGAAAGAAAGAGAGAGAAGAAGAATATTTTAAAAAAGAGAGAAGGAAAGGAAAGAGACATACAAAGGAAGAAGAAAAGAGCAAGACAAAGAAGGAGATAGAAGAGCAAATGAAAGAAAGAGAGAGGAGAGCAAGGGGAAAAAGAGAGGGAAGAAAAAGAAAAGCAAGAGAAAGAAAGAGGGGGAATAACAATATAAAGAAGGAGAAAGAAGAGCAATATAAGAAAGGAGAGTCAAGAGTTAAAAGAGAAGAGCAAGACAAAAAAGGAGAGTAAAATAAATAAAAAATGTAAGAGGAAAGGGCAATTCAGGGGGGGTGGGTGAAGGAGAGCAAGTTGAATGAATAGAGAGAAAAACAAGATAAAGAAGGGGAGTTAAAAGTAAGATGAAGATGCAATGGATATTCCTTACCACAGGTATCTAAAGAGGGAAAGCATGAAATAGATACAATGAAGAGAAAATAAACTGCAGAAAAAAAAAATAATGAAAAGTAAAAAAAAAAAGAAGAAGATAATGGAACAAAATATGGTTTAAAGATGTTGAGAAAAAAAAACTAAAGAAAAATAGAAAATGAGAGAGACAGAGAGAGAGAGAGAGAGAAATTAAGCAGAGGGGAGTTAAAATAGAGTATGAGTAAGTAGAAGTGAGAAAGAAAGAGTGAGATAGATTTTTGGCAAAGGAAAAAGATAAAAATAATATATATATATATATATATATATATAATATATATTATATATATAGAGAGAGAGAGAGAGAGAGAGAGAGAGAGAGAGGAAGAGAAATGAAAGAAAGCAGAGTTAAATAGAATGTGAGTGAGTAGAAGTAAGAAAGAAAGAGAAGAGTTAAAAAAGAAAAAGAAAAAAATAGAGAGAGAGAGAGAGAGAGAGACAGGGATTAAAGAAAGAGCAGTTAAAATAGAGTAAATAGGAGTGAGAAAGAAAGAGAAGTGAAGAGGGGAAAAGTGAGAGATGAAATTTTTGGCAAAAGAAAAAGAAAAAAAAAGAAAAAAAAAAAAACAAAACAAAACAAAACAAAAACAAATAAACGTCCTGTTCCACCTGGTACTGAATATGCAAAGTTCATTGTGCTTGGAAAAAAAAAGATTCAGAGAAACTAAAAATATGTAGCTTAAGTGTAGACATGGACTCATTCATCCAACAAGACATATTTCTCAGAAGACATTTCTCTTTTTTTTGAGGATATCCAAGAAGACGGGCAATATCAACAATTTAGTTTAATAGATCTTGTGTAAATTCATACCAATGGAAAAATTTACACTCTTAAAAAAATTGTCTCATCAGCTTGTTCAAAAATATACAAAACAAATTTATACTATACATCTTAATATAATGGAGATTCAGTATCTGTGTACCCATAAACAAAACTATGTCACTACTTACTTCATAATACCCTCAGGATTTGTGTAAGTTTATCAATGAGTATTTAATTAATACATAGAATAAATCTTATTTATTAATGATGTCGCTATGAAAATCAGATTTACTCCAAAACAGTCCATGTTATTAGGTTATTTGCCATGCACCCCACTTATGCAGGTATGACACAAGGACATTTTTAAGTGGGCCCACTCGTAGGTGGTAGGTGCCAAAAATGTGTTGATCCCATCGGCATTCCCTCTCGAGGAGGGCGCCTCAGGCATTGGGCAATAAACCCAGCCCTGCCCCTTTAAATCAAGGGGGCAGGTATTGCCTGGGGGGGGGGTAGCCCCCTGGGATCAACGGTATTAATTTACATTAACAAACACAGGCCCCAAAGAGCCTATGTTATTTGTATTTACCACGTACCCCATGTGTACGGATTAGGCACAAGGCCCTATTAATGTGGGACCACCCACAAACTGAATCTCATGTGTGGCGGGTGCAAAAAATGCGTAGATCCCATCGGCATTCTCCCTCAAGTGGGCGCCTCAGGCACTGGGCAATAAAGCCAGCCCTACCCCTTTAAATCAAGGAGACAGGTGTTGCCTGGGAGGATGGCGCCATGGGATCACGCCGTTAATTTCATTAATAGACACAGGCCCTGAAAGGCCCATGTTATTAATGCATTTAAAATCCTGCAATGTCTCTTATACATCACTAAGAAAAAAAAGGGTTACATAATATATGGCGTGAATAATTTGCATACTGGTTTTAACAAAACTGGGTTTAATAAATAATTACTAGGTGTTATTGATCTCTAATATTATTGTTTTATTCTCCAATGTATTGAAATCAATCTTATGAATGATTAAACCAATTGAAATATAATTAAAATAAGTGTAATATTTTTATATGTGTTATTATTTAATTTTGATAGTTTTTCTATTTCATCATGTTTCATTAGAGTAAAACTTAAATACTTACACCCACTCTTTTTTTTTTCTTTCTTTCCTTCTGTTCATCTTTTCATGATGCTTGATTAAAACAGATTAGCATTATCACTTCCATGCACTTACTCCCTCTCTATATATTTCCCCTACTCTGTTTCTTTCTTTCTTTCTTATTATATTTTTTCTGTGTACCATGTCCTTTTTATCCCCTTTCTTTATGATAAAAATGGAATGGAACACTATTTATCTGAGGTGACGACACTCATAAGAAATAAGAATTCAATGGATCAGCAACATCAGATAATTAGGATTTACATTTTTGCATTGCATTTGGACATCGGATGATTTGGACATGTAGATTGTATAAATCAACAGCTGCTCAGATTCAAAGAAGTACAAAAAGATATTTGCATTTCAACTAAATACCATGTAACTATGTAGTTTTAAGTATGTAGATCCTGGCCCACGCCGGGGGTCCAGTGGCTTCGGCCCTGGATCTTTACAAGTTAATAGCGTCGATCCCAGGGGGCTATCCCCCCAGGCAACACCTGCCCCCTTGATTTAAAGGGGCAGGGCTGGGTTTATTGCCCAGTGCCTGAGGCGCCCCCCTTGAGGGGGAATGCCGACAGGATCGACGCAATTTTTCACCTGCCACTCCATGAGTCTCGGCTTGTGGGTGGTCCCACATAAATAGGGCCTTTGTGCCTGACCCGTACAAGTGGGGTACGTGGAAAATATCATGTAGTTTTAAGTATTTCCAAAATACTCCCTGTCCCCACCTTCAGAGTAAGTAAGTAAAGTCATCGGGATGGACTAAAGTCGGTATCAGCCAATCAGTGAGGGAGTCTATCCCCTTTCACTAGCGCTAGACCACGGAGATTGTTTTTGCATCTGAGGTGGAGCGCCACACCTACCACCAGTTTCTTACTTTACCACACAGATCCCTGTGCTACTCATACCCTGAGTTGGTGAGGGCCGGTATTGAACTAGGAACCTTTGAGTCAGAATCTGTTGTCTCTCTTCCAGTTTGCTACTTCATCCTGATTACATCAGCAAACCCACATATATGCATAAATTAAGTAAAGTCAGTGGAGTGGTCTGATGTCAGTATCAGTCAGATAGCGAGGGAGTCTATCCCCTTTTCACTAGCACTAGACCAAGGAGATTGTTTTTGCATCTGAGGTTACACCTAAGGTATGAATCCTACTCTCCCTCCAGCTATGGGTAAATAGTAGGGCAGACTGGGCTCTTTAACCTTGGTTAGGCAACCGGTCTAGGAGAAGGAAAACTGAATTCAAACCTGTTAAACTCCGCTTAAGAAATTGACCTTGTGTCGCATCCTGCTCGTGCAGAGGGGTTGGTAAATATATATATGATAAAAAGGGTTGGGGGTTTGCCATAAGGGCAACAGGGTTGGGACAATCATATAGGTGCAAGGGCTTGACGTGACCAGCTGATTGATCGGAGCAGGCCTCTCCAATCGCTCATATAGCTTTAATAAGGTTCTAAGTGCATTGTTGCAAGTCATAGACTGCTCAGACAACAGGGTTCCATCCTTAAACATCATGGATCACCACCTGCAGCTAACAGGTGGCCCTATTTGGGGGGGGGGTCTTACCCCTCTTTAGAGGTGCAGTCGGTGTATTCTAAAGCTTTCTTTCTTTCTTTCTTCTTATTATATTTTTCTGTGTATAATGTCCCTTTTCTTGTCTTTCTTTATCTATAATAAAAACGGAATCAACACCAGATAATCAGGATTACATTTTGAAATTTTATCTCTGACGATTTAGACTGTCTCATTTTTAACCATAGGGTGCTGCAAAATTATAACAGTCGGTAGATTAAGGAACAAGAGTATTAATATATAAATATTACTGTATTCATGGAGGTGGATTGTGTAATCGTAATTGTCGTAGGAAATGGACTCGGCAACCGAGTTCGAATTCTGGACGCTGCTGTTTGCTGATATTCTTGGGAAAGGTATGCATCAAACTATTCGCCCTTCAACTATGGGTAAATAGTAGGACAGACTGGGTTCTTTAGCTCTGGTTAGGCAACCGGTATTGGAGAAGGAAAACGCTGAATTCAAACCTGAAATTAATCCGACAGTATGGGGAGAAAAACTGAGTTAACCAACGATTGAATAAAATAACAGAATAGGTTGACTTGCTGTAAAACCAAACCAACCAACCAGAATGCCAGGTTTTTGGTATCCAATCTTCTAGCTAATAATGAAGTCCTACTGTATACTCTTTTGGTTAGACACCAATCTATTTGGCAAGGTATTTTTAACATTGTAATGCTTTCATGACTTCCTTGCCATAAACACTGGCAGCATTTAATGATCTGAACTAAACAAAGATATTTCAAGTCTATATGGAATAACTTTTAAAAGCTAAAGTTTGTTCTTGTGACTTCTTAGAAATGCAGACAACTGGCTCTGTAGAGTTCAAGAATCGGTAAACAAAACACAAAGATATTTTCAGCCTTTCTCTACTTTCCTTCCCTTGAAAGAAGAGCACAGACCAATAGCAATGAAACTAAACAAAGATATTTCAATTTTGTTTTTTTCTGAGAAGTATTTTCATAAAAGGCAAACAATATTTATCTTATTTTTTTTTTCAGAATATGTGCAACTTGCAATAAATCATCACTTTTTGGTAACATACATTAACACACACACACACACACATATATAACTTTAACATTGTAGGTGTAGGTATATTTATATATATATGCATATATATATATATATATTTATTTATATATGCATATATATATGTATATATATATATTTTTATTATATATATTTATATATATTATATATATATATATATATATGCATATATATATTATATATATATATATGTATATATGTGTGTGCGTGTCTGTGTATTTGTATGTGTGTACATATAAGTATTTATATTAAGGGAAAGAAGTGGGCAGTCTTTTTTATACTTATGTATTGAAATTAATTACATCGGCATAAGTATGTATGTTTGTGTGCATGTACACACACACATATATATATATATATATATATATATACATATATATATACATATATACACCAATATACTTACTTGTACTTATATATATATATATATATATATATACATATATATATACTTACTTGTACTTATATATATATATATATATATACATATACTTACTTGTACTTATATATATATATATATATATATATATATATACCAATATACATATTTGTACTTATATATATATAAACATTAATAGAAACTGTCTGTTTTACATTTTCATGAACATCAAACAATAATGTAAGTTTGTCTATTTCAACTAAAAATATTATACAAAAGACTTCCAGGCACCATATATTTCCTCTATCAAATATTATATATATATATATATATATATATATATATATATGTGTGTGTGTACACAAGTATTGTTGGTATCAGCTGGACAACAAGGAAGACTATCTCCTTTTCAGTAGTGCTAGAACAGTGAGATTGATTTTGGATCTCAAGTGGAGCGCCACACCTTCCATCAGCTCCTCATTTTATTGCATAGATCCAAGGTGTATTACTCATGCACTGATTTAGCTAGGGTAGATATCAAACTCAGCAATCTTAGGAATTACTAACAGATTTTATTCTTGTTCAAATACTAATGAGCAGTATTGTTACATAATTCATAGGTAGCTTATGAATTATGTATGTACTGTAGTTAGATAAATTTTGAATCAGAGTTTGTTAGATTCAAAATAACAGGGGTTGAGTGGAAAATTACCAACAGTTATGGTTATGATTGATTTGTGGTGACATTCCACTTGACCCTTTCGAAAAATGCACCAGTAGGGCATGAGACAGTTTTTAGTTTAGTTGCGATCAGAAATTCAGAGTGAGCGGGTGCAGAAGTCCACTCAATCTGAGATGTCACTCTCACCACGTGGCCTTGTGGGCTGGGGTTGTTTAATAAAGACTTAAAGATAAACAACAAAGAATTCATTAAAACAAGAGATGATCAGCCCAAACAAGAAAGCAGAGATCAACCCACAGAAGAAAGCCCTGAAGAATATGGTGGCCAAGTAATTATCAGCAGAGCATGTAGAAATGGAAACAAGTAAGAGCTCCTCATTATCATCTCTCATTCTCTGTCTCTCTATTGCCATTATATACCTAATATTCTGTGGGTATATAACACTATAGTCTAATGATCTTCAGAAAATTATGACAGAAACATGATTTCTAATATAACAACCAGATCCTTTAATTTCAGCAATGCAAGGCATATAGATAAACCCACACACTCAGGCATGAAGGGGGTTAACAACATTGTTGGAAATAGAATGGGTGACCCCAGGACCCTTATCCAGGATAAGGCTGTTTGCATTTCACTCTACACTAAAGTCTTTGAAAAAGGTTTGAATCCATTTTTAATCTACCCTGTTATGAGAGCCAGTTTAGTTCAGTCATTAGAGCGTCTGACTATGAACCACAAACTTCCTGGTGCGATACCAGTCCTTGCTAACTCAGCGTATGAGTAGCACAGGGATCTGTGCAGTAAAGTGAGGAGCTGATGGCAGGTGTGGTGGTTCACTTCAGATGCCAGAACAATCTTGGAGGTTAACATAGCCCTACACTAAAGCCCTTGAAAAAGGTATGAATCCATCTTCAATCTTACCCTGTTATGGGTCTCTTTAGCTTCAGTACAGCAATTAGTCTATGAAAAGGGAAACTGAATTCAAACCATCTGTTGTTGAGGTGGCCTAAAGTCAGTATCAGCCAGACAGCAAGGGAGTCCATCCCCTTTTCACTAGAGCTAAACCAAGGTGAGGTGGAGCGCCACACCTATCATCAGCTCCTCACTTAACTGCACCGATACCTGTGCTACTCATACTCTGCATTGGTAAGGGCCAGTATCGAACTAGGAGCCACAAGTTTCCTAGTCAGACACTCTACCAATTGAACTAAACCGGCCCTCTGCTTAAAAATCAAACCACACAGTATAGAAATCTCTACAAGCCTGACCTGGCCAACAATTTGATCTACATGGTCTCTTTAAACTTTCCCACTCTCGAGCAGTCAGTGAATATTGAGCACCCCACTCCTTTTCAGATATCTCTTCGGCCATAACTAATTTTTTTTTTTACCTCCCAAGAAGAATGGATTGGCTGAAATGTGTTAACAACATTAAAAAAAAAAAAAAAAGAAAAGAAAGAGTTCACCTGTCCGAACGGAATGTTAATGATTCACCTCAGAGGTGTGTTGGTGTAATGGTTATTGTTTTAGGAAATGGAATCGGTGACTCAAGTTCAAATCCTGGATGAGGCCGTTTTCATTTCACTTTATAATAAAGCTCCTGGTAAATGCATGAATCCAGCTGATCTCCCTCCAGCTATGGGTAAAATAGTAGGACATACTAGTTTCTTTAAACAGTTACCAACTAGTATAGGAGAAGGAAAACCTGTTAAATACTGTTGAAGAAATTGACCTTGTGTCACATCCTACTCCTGTAGAATGGTTTGTAAATATAAATTTTAGGTTCTTTCTTGGAAACATGTCTTTTCAACAGCCTTATCGACTGTTGCTTTAGAATAATCCGACTACACTTTTACTAAGGGGTAAGTCCCCCCCACCACAATGGAGCCACTTGTTAGCCATAGGTGGTGACCTCCGATGTTTAAGGATTGAATTCTCATGGATGAGCAGTCCATGACATGCAACAATTCATTTTGACTTTTACTTAGGTTAGACGTTGGATGAACTCCATAAATCAATTGGTTAGTCACATCAAGCCCTAGTCCCTCTATGATTGCCTTTATGTCAGCCTCCAAACCCCCTTTTATCATGCTAGAAAGTGGTGGATGAGGTTCTTAGTGTCCTGGGTATGACATCAAACTGCATCTAAAGGTGAAGTTCCGATTCCGGAGCTTTGGGGAGTGTGGAGTACCTATTCATTGCCATTACTCTCCAGTTCACTCTGATATGGCTAAATAATAAACATGATCAAGAGAAAAAACATAAGTCTTGTTTTAATTACAATGACCAAAATTAGCCCAAAAGAAGACAAGACCTTAGTTAGAAGAATCAACACATAAGCAGGGAAATGATGATCACCAACATCATCTCTAAAGTAAGTCTCTAATCTGTCTTTCTTTCTCTCTCTCTCTATCATCTGAGAACACTCTCTCACCGTTTATATACCAAATGGAGTATACAAAACCAGCCAACATCCTCTCAAGTCATGAGCAATTATGGTTCTCAAAAACTTCATTTATTTATAAATTATGTTTTACCATGATTGTCTTCTTTGTGGTCTTGGAAATTAATGTACCAATATTTTTTTATAATTGAAGATAAAGACATTGTAGATTGATATCAAATATGGACTGTTATGACTCTGGTCACCATTTTAGGTGTTTAGTTCTACTATTTACCTGTAGGTGGACTGAGACCTTTCCCAAGGGTATTAGGACTATGTGAAATACAAACAGCCTCATCTAGAAATTGAACTTGTGTCAATGAGTCCATTTCCTATGACTTTAGCCATTACACCATGCGACAGACTTTTATAAATAAGCAAGGGTTTGAATAAAAAGAATTCCAATTTCATCACTGATAGACCTTTACTTGGTATAGCCTTTTTAAAGATATAGATAATACTTTAGTTTTTCTTTCTCCACTGACAAACATAAAAAAAGAAGTAATTGCATCAGCAATTTGCTGTCCTTCAATTCAAAGATGTATGAGCTATGGTAGAACAAAATGGCAATTATATCCGTTATTTTGCTTGACAAATGGGAGCAAGCTTGTTGTAAGTGAATTTTATCCAAAGGTAATTAGGATTCTGAAATACGAGGATTGGCAGAAAAGTTCATAGGCTGACCAAGATACTCTCATGGAATGTGACCAAATGAAGCTTATTTTTCTACATAGTCTACCTTGCTGCAGTGCTTGGATCCCATTGGTAAAAACATTCATCAACAGCAGATATGATGTCAACTTTTCAGCCTACTCTCATATGAAAAGGTTTTCAAACTTATCACAAGAAGAGGAAAGACATAACAACATGTCCAAGTAGATAAAAACTTTAGATAGATAGTTATATAGATAGATATAGATATAGATATAGATGCATACTTGATGTTACATAATCTATAAGCAGCATATAAATTATGTGCATACCTATAGTGAGAATTTTTGAATTAGGGTCTGTTAGATTCAGAATGATGGGGTCCAGTGGAAATTTAAATGGCAGTTATTGATGGGTAGTAACCTGTTTACTTGATCCCTTAGAAAATGTGCCATTACAGACACATAAGAATTAGTTTCAAATGCAACTCAAAGTCACTCGCTCTGAGGGTCGGATTGTCCTCGCGGCGGAATCAACATGGGCTGTGTTTTGAAATAAAGCTTTATCAGGAAACAAAGAAGTCTTGTTTGTTGAGTTAATATCAAAAGAAGCAATGACTGGCCCAACATGAAGAAGAAACAACAAGATGTAAAACCAACCCTTAACAGAAAGCCCATGAGACCAACAGAAGAAAATGGTGGCAGAGTTAGAACAATTTGAAGCAGTTAGCAACAAGTCAACCAGTAAAAGTTAACAAGTAATCATCTCTACTATCTGTCTATCTGTCTCACTGCCGGGTTAGCTCAGTCGGTAGAGTGTTCGGCTAGAAACCACAAGGTTCCTAGTTCGATACCAGCCCTCACCAACTCAGCATATGAGTAGCACAGGGATCTGTGCAGTAAAGTAAGGAGCTGATAGTAGGTGTGGTGCTCCACCTTAGATGCTAGAATAATCTTCTTGGTCCAGCCCTAGTGAAAAGGGTATAGACTCCCTCACTGTTTGGCTGATACCGACTTTAGGCCACCTCGACGACTTTACTTTTACTTATATATGAGTATACAACACTTATCTTGTTCTGTAGAGTATACCTGTATACCCATGGTTATACACAGGTACACTAATCTTCTCTGCATTCTTCATGAAGCTGTTTTATCTCTTTTGGTTGATCCTTGGCTATCTGGGTCTAGTCTGGTGGCTTTAGCTAGTTCTTCTGTTATTCTGGATCTGTCTGTCTTTGGATCTAGTAAATGTTTCCTAATAAAAGCTGGATCTTGTTTGTTTGTTTGTTTGTTCTTAGTAACAACACAAGATTTTGCTTTGTTTTGATTCTTGCTAGGATAGCTCTCCACCCTGTCGACTGCACCCCTGCAGAGAAGTAAGACCCCCACCACCACCACACCACACACAATGGGGCTACCTGTTGGCCATGCATGGCGATCTGTGATGCTTAAGGAAGGAATCCTGGTGGCTGAGCTATCCATGACATGCAACACTCCACTTTGGCCTTTACATAGGCTAGACAGGTGGTTGGAGAGGCCCCCTCCAATCAATCGTATCTTTGAGAATCTGTGTTAAGCCTCAAAGAAATGTGGTTCAAAGTTAACTGACCTGAAAATATGTAAAAGTTTTTATATAAAATAACTGGTGCATTATATGTTTTATTCATTAATATATCAACATTGAAAATTTCATTAAATTCAGTTAATTCCCTGATGTTTGTTATTTTTTTTTTCTTTCGGTGGGGTGACATACGATGGTGGAATTTAGGTCTGTTATGTTCTATCTAACCGAGAAAGCCTTTCACATATCAAAGCAAGTTAGATTTCAATACTTCTTCTCATTCAACATCTGTAAAAAATAAACTTATAAGTTTCAATAAAAAAAAAAATAGATAAATGAAATAACAAGTTTGCTAAAAAAAGATTTTTCAAATTTCTTGGCAGGACAATTTTATATTAGGTAACCTAATGTATTAATGATTTTGACTATAAATTAAATATTCATTGATACACTTATGCAATTCCTGAGTGTATTGTGAAGCAAGCAGTGATGTAGTTTTGGTAATAGATCAACAGACACCGAATCTCTATTATAATAAGATTCTCTAACCTTGTATCAGTGCTAATGTACGGCTGCTAAACTTGTACACTAATGAAGCCCCAAGAGAATAAGCTAAATCGGAGTAGCACAAGAATGCTGCAAGCGATCTTAAACAGATTGTGGAAACTGCACCCCATGAAAAAGCAGCTGTACGTCCACTTGCCCCCTATCACCCAAACAATCCGAGTGAAATGAACAAGACATGCTAGAGAAGCAAGGGCGCACTCATAAATGATGTTCCCCACTGGATACCTGCACATGGGCACATTAGTGTGGGCTATCAGGCAAAGAACTTCATAGACCAGCTATGCATGGATACCGGATGTTGTGCAGAGGACCACCCGAGGGTGATGAATGATAGGGACAATTAGTGAGAGATTGTCATGGTATCCGTGCTACCTGTGTAACATTAATGATGATGATGATCACACTTTGTCGACTTTTAAAAAATTAAGAGTAAGCCTTTTTATTTCTATAAGTTTCTTAGACTGCAATATTTCTCATTCAACATCTGCAAAAAACATAAACTTTCAGGAGTTTTAAAAAAAAACAGAGAAATTCAATAACAAGTTTTCTAAAAAAAGATTTTTCAAATTTCTTGGCAGGACAATTTTATATTAGGTAACCGGTGCTCACCTTGTTTCTAATTACAGACTTACGCGTTTACCTGCGGAATGCATTCTTGAAAATCTAAATCTGTCTGGGTGCACCTCCTTCAAAAACAGATTCACTTACCATGCACAAAGTTGTAATTACGCTTGTAGAAGTGTTTATCTCAATCATTTTCAGACACGCACACTTATGCCTATTAAAACATTCAGAATCGGTTACATGAAAATATTTCGGCAATTTTTACTCGCTTGAATCGCATCCAATACTGACATTTGTAAATATGGCTGCATATATGTTTACAAAATAATCACTTCAGATATGTAAGGTGTATTCATACACATTTATTCTTATATACTGACCTGCCTTATATATATATATATATATATATATATATATATATATTGTGTGTGTGTGTGTGTGTATGTGTGTAAGTGTGGAACAGAAATAATTATTCTGTCTTTATATATATATATATATTATATATATATACATATGTGTGAGAGTGTGTAAGTGTGGAATAGAAGTAATTGGGCACATGAAGACAAGCGGAATAGTTATTCACCGTCCTGTTACTTCTGCTCCAACGTAACACAGAAAGAATTTAAGATCCTGATACAATTTATATATTCTTTGAATTCCAGTAAAATGGAACATTGGTCACAAGTAATGGAATATATATATATATATATATATATATATATAAATATATATGATAAGTCCCAACGCTTTTTATCATATGGGTGCTAGAAGGTGGTGGCTGAGGGTCTACATGTCCTGGGAATGACGTTAAACTCAATCTGATGGTGAGGTTCAAATTTTGGCGGTTTGGGGAATGTGGAGCACCCCTTCATCACCATTGCTCCCAAGTCCACTTTGACCCGGAGTGGTAGTACCCGTTAGGGTCCCATCTATGGGTTAAATAGGAAAATGAATTTATTAAAAAAATTGTGTATCCATTAAGAATTGATTTATTTCAAAACTTTATTGGCATTAAATGACCCACTGAGGTTGATATGTTGTAAAACTAAACACTTCTCCAGCCACTTTTAAAGCTCTCTATCCACTCATACACATTTCTATATGGTAGTGCACTGTCCCTGTATTGGGTTAAAAACCTCCAATGAATTTAAGCCTCTTACACTCATTCCAAACTGTCTTTCTTTGTAGATACTGATAATGGAGCAACCAAGTTTACATCTGTAAAGACAGCAAACAAAATGGCGCAATCAGGCTCAAATGTCAATCATGTGACCACAACAAAACCAACTATAAGCACACATGTGCAGAACATAGTGTGACTATGATAAAGGGGTCAGTTTATCTCAGTTCATAGAGTACCCGTTTCAGGATTCGCAAGGTCCACAACAACTCAACGCATGAGTAGCACAGATTGGGTAATCTGATCTGTGCAGTAAAATGGGGATCTGATGGTATGTGTGGTGCACCAGCTCAGCAAAAACAACAATCTTCCTGAAAAAAAAAAGCACCAGCTGCACTCTTGGGTATCACTGGTCCTCACACATTCTAGAAAATGGGAATATATTCTAGAGAAAGTGTGAGGACTAGTGATGCCCATCCACTGTCTTTTCTTTTTTTCATCTTATACCAATTTACCATTCCTAGACAAACATTGTCTCTGCTAAAAACCGGCTGATAAGCAGTAAATATGACCAAGGAACAGGGTAACCTTTTTCCAAACTATTCCACAAAAAGATTGATTGAATGAAAAAAATTAATTTCTTTTATAATATTAAATCAAAATTGATGAATTGACTTTTTATGAAAATTAACTGTCACTTTTATCATTTTATTCAGATTTTAATTAAAAAAGTGTCTTGTAAAATACCAGGTACCCAATATACCTAGATATGTAGGCTACTAAATAATCATATATATATATATATATATATAATAAGATAAAGAAGATGACTTACCAGTGAATAGAAAATCAAGTTAATCATAATATTGACTGTTGATACAAATATTAACTGAATAAGTTATATATAAAGGGCAGTTTGTGTGTATGTATGTCAGGAGGTAACTATGAAAATCAAACAATTAATAACAATGTAAATATATATATACATTCACTATCACCAAATCTTGCTCTTTGAATAAAAATAATGAAGATTTGATTTATATTCGTGAAGATAATTAGAAAATAAAATTTAAATGATAGCAGCAGAGAATTTTTTTACATTTAATATTTGCCTAAAAGAGCCCAGTCTGCCCTACTATTTACCCATAGTTGGAAGGAGAATAGTTGGATTCATACCATTCCCAAGGGTATTAGTGCTATGTGAAATGTAAACAGCCTTGTCCATGATTTGAAATCATCTCATCATGTCAATTTACCATGACAGTTACCATTACACTACACACCTCCATATATATAACATATAAGAAATATTACAATACAAACAAATGCATCACAACAACAAGTAGTTCACAAAAGAGGTAACAACAAGGGTGAAAACTCTTACTTGTAATCGTCCTGTCGGCTGGAGTGTTAGAAATTCACCAACTGCACCTCTGCAGAGAGGTAAGACTCCCCTAATGGTGCCACGTTGGCTGTGGGTGGCAATTTGTGATGCTTAAGAAAATAAAACCAGGTGGTTGAGCAGTCCATGACTTGCAATACTCCACTGGCCCTTTCTTGAGCAAGACGGGTAGTCAGAGAGGCCCTCTCCGATCAATTGGCTGGTCACGTCAGGCCCTAGCAACTATATGATTGCCCCAACCCTATTGCCCTTATAGCAACCCCCAACCCTTTTTATCATATGGGTGCTAGAAGGCGGTGGCTGAGGGTCTACATGTCCTGAGAATGACATTAAACTCTATCTGATGGTGAGGTTCCAGTTTTGGAGGTTTGGGGAATGTGGAGCACCCCTTCATCACCATTGCTCACAAGTTCACTCTAACCTGGAGTGGTAGTACCTGTTAGGGTCCCATCTATGGGTTGAATAGAAAAATGTATTCATAAAAAAAATTGAGTATCCATTAAGAATGAATTTATTTCAAAATTTTATTGGTATTAAATGACCCACTGAGGTTGATATGCCATAAAACAAACCAAACCAAACCAAACCTTACTTGTAAAGAATATAAAGTGCTCAGTACATTAGTAGAGTGGACTTAGTATGAAGGTGTATATAGAAATAACCTACTCAAATTTCACCATAAAGGATCAACATAACTTCACCAATTCTTCGAATTGGAAACTCAATTGAGGATTGTCTAACTTTAACATAATCCACACCTGTACAAACATTTTAGAAAAATTGAAGGGGGGTGGGGGACAATTTCACTTTTTTCAGGATGATTTGACATGGAATTGCCCTTACATATATTTATACAATTTTTTTTTTTTGGTTTCAGAGGCATTGCTATTTTATTTTAGGTCCCCAAATTTCAATGCTGTAGAGTTTGGTAATAAATATTTTCTAATGATATCTGTCTAGATTGTATGAAGGTTTCAATAGAAAAGATTAAATCCTGGTATTTTTGGTTAAGAGAAAAATTTAATTTTTATAAAAATAATTGGTAGGGTTGAACTCGTTTATGACACAGCAAGGGAGTCTATCCCCTTTTCACTAGCGCTAGACCAAGGAGATTATTTTAGCATCTGAGGTGGAGCACCACACCTACCACTTTACTTACTGCACAGATCCCTGTGCTACTCATATGCTGAGTTGGCGAGGGCCAGTATCGAACTAGGTACCTTGTGGTTTCTAGCCGAACGCTCTACCGACTGAGCTAAACCGGCCCTTGATATATATATATAACTTTCAAAAAAAGAAAAGCTTAACAAACAGTCATTTAACTATAATAGATTTATTTTGACCAAATAGTGAAAATGAGCCTGGTCTCTTCAGATGTAAAATCTATCTGAAGAGACCAGACTCATTTTGAGTCTCTGGTAAAAATATATTCATTATAATCAAAGGACAGTTTTTTAAGTTTTTCTTTCATTGAAAGTTAAATATTTCTCTGTATATAATTAATTTATTAGTTATTATACATTGAGCTCTCTTTATAAAAATCCTTGTATGAATCTATAAGTTTGGACCTACATGAGCATACAATATGAATGTACAGTGAGATTTTGATGATTCCAAATAGAATCACCCCTTACTTACCAGTCAATTGGATTTGAGTCCAACTGAATTAAAAACCAAAAATTGAAGCAGGCTATTAGAAAGGGTAATTTTCAGCCCAGCAACATTCAGAGTGGAGAAGTTCCAACATGTAGTTTATATGGAAGAGTAGGTCTCTCCAGGGCTGGCCTGGTGAGTCATCTGAGAAAATACAAGGATATAGTGTCAAATGCTACTGGCACCTAACTATGATGATAAAAAGAAAAAAAAAAAGAGAAAAAAAAACCCCAGGAAATAGTCTTACTCAAACACAATTTGACAGCCATTATATATATATATATATATATATATATATATATATATATATAACCAGAAGACGGCTTTCACTGAACATATGAATTCGCCTCTTCTAATTCAGAGAAAGTGAAAAAGTTACACAAAAAGAGTCTTTAGTCTTGGTTTGATTTATTTATTTATTGGCATATTAACCTTTGTGGGTTTGAATGCTAAAGCCATCTGGGTAGAAGAACAGAAGTGGTACTATTTAAGCCATAGCTGGGGGATGGTTGAGGGTGTTCATACCTTTTTCAAGGATATGAGTGAATGTAATAGTGCGACTGGAGTTTGAGTTCAAACTTGCTTACTATAATGTTGCAGTCAGGCAAGTTTGCCACAACACCATGGGAAGTCCACCCCACCTTTAGCCTTGGTAGAGCAACTGGCCTAAGAGAAGGAAAACTCATAATTCAAAACAGCTGTCCGCTGCTTAAAAATTAATTAGTGTCGCATTCTGCCGATGGCAAAGAGGCTGGGTAAATGCAGAGAGAGAGAGAGAGAGAGAGAGAGAGAGAGAGAAAAGGATGAATCTTCAATTTGAAAAAAATGTTTTTTCTATTGTTTTTAGTAATGTTTTTCTACAGTTGTTCAAGTTAATATATATATATATATATATATATATATATATATATGTGAAAAGATAGATAAATAAATAAAGAAGAAAAAATGTTGAATGAATAAAAATGGTTTAATGAAATGCTAATACGTGTTAATCTTATTAAACCATTTTTATCCATTCAACATTTTCTTTCCATTATTTATCTTTTCAACATATTGTCAGATTCATTTCCATTTTTCAACTTATATATATATATATATATATATATACCAACCCATCCTCATGGGCAGGATGTGACACAAAGTCATACAGGTTTGAATTCAGAGTTTTCCTTCTCAAAGTTCGAGCAGAGTTAATTGGATTCATACCAGTGGTATATGAAATGCAAACAGCCTCGTCCTGGATTTTAACTTATCTTGTCATGCCCATTTACTACAACAGTAACCATTACACAATGCACCTCCTTGAGTGTGTTTGTATATATATATATATATATATATATGTATATATATAAAATGGACTCTCCTGTCGATTTTCGACGTATGAGGGTTCATACACACAATGAACATCCACACAGGGATTTGTTTATAGTGGTGAAGGCTTGTGTTGGACCATCCACACTTTTTGGTACAGTCGATAGGAAAGAATTGGTGCATCAAGGGTTGCCACAAACCCAATCAACGACCGACCTCAGGAATTTTGAATTCAGAGTTATCCCTCTCCTAGACTGGTTACCTACCCAAGGCTGAAGAGCCCAGTCTGCCCTACTATTTAACCTATAGCTAGAGGGAGAATATGTGGATTCATACCTACCTATATATATATATATATATATATATAATATATATTTATATGTTTAAATTTATATATCTATTTTTTAGTGTGATTCTGAAATAAAAGAGTAAGAAAAAAAAGCAAAGAAAAATCTCTTGTTGATTCTGTGTCCAACATAAACTATTTGGCATATTAGTTAATATATCCTGTAAATTATTGAAACCTGACACCTAAATCCTTCCTGTTTTATTCATCAAGGTTTCTTCCTCCTCCTCCTCCTCTTATTCTTAACTGACAGACCCTTCCACATGACAATGGACTCTTTTACATAAATTCTTAACCATTTTTTCTTTCTATTTTGTTTTTCCTTATTTCATTTTTGTTTTTTCGTTGCCCCCTTTTTTGTTCTTTGTAGCAGCTTGAGTGAAGTGAAAGAAAGTTTGCTTAATCGAACCACCAACACAGCATCTGTTCTCTTGACTCAAATTCCTCAGGCTTCTTTTTAGTTCTCCATGCATCAGTGACTGAAACATTCTTTGCAGATGGAGGAACAATTGAATTTGACAAAAAGAAATGAGAGAGAGAGTGAGGAGAGAGAGAGAGAAAGAGAGAGACAATTGAATTTGACAAAAATAGAGAAACAAAGAGAGACTATATATATATGTGTGTGTGTGTGTATGAGAGAGGAAGAGAGCAAGGCACTGGAATTATTGAATTCAACAAAGAAAAGGGCAGAGAAACACACACACACACACACACATATATATATATTATATATATAGAGAGAGAGAGAGAGAGACTAAGGTACAATTGAATTTGACAGAAAAAACGGAGAGAGAGAGACTAGGGAACAATTGAATTTGACAGGAAATGGGAGAGAGAGAAAGACTAGGGAAATTTCAAATATGATAAACAATAGAGACATACATATATATATAATATATATATATATATATATATATATATGAGAGATAGAGTGTGTGAGAGAAGGACAGCAAGACTAAGGAGCAACTGAATTTGACAAAAAGAATAGAGAGAGACAAAAAGTCTCATATATATATATATATATATATATATATATATATATATATATATATATATATAGAGAGAGAGAGAGAGAGAGAATATAGAGAGAGGGGGGAGAATAATTGAATTTGACAAAAAAAAATACAGAGATACACAGACAGACTAGGGAAGAAGAAAGGTTAGAAACCAAAAAGTTTTATTTCTTTTTTGAGATTTTTTGATTTTTCTCTCCCTATTAATGTACACAATGACCTTTGGACTGGCTCCCTGTTAAAAATTTGCCTGGAGAAAACAAATATTTTTTTTTATCCTATAATTTTTCCCCCTTTTATTTTCAAATCCCTATTATTCTCAGTCTTCTTCCCATTCTCCCCCCCCAATCTTCCAATTTGCTGCCCCCCACCCCTAATTACTATCATTTCTCACCTGCAAACGTTTCCATTATTTTGCTCCATTGAATCCAATATTTTTATTTGCATTATAATTTTCTATTAATTTGACATATCTATACGAGCGGAAAAGAATGCATGTGCGTATACATATGCACAATTGTTATTAGAGTGAATTTGTCTTTTAGAATTATACAGAGAGAGAGAGAGAGTTTGGCTAGAAACCACAAGGTTCTTAGTTCAATAACGGCCCTCGCCAACTCAGCATATGAGTAGCACAGGGATCTGTGTGGTAAAGTAAGGAGTTGATGGTAGGTATGGCACTCCACCTCAGACGCTAAAATAATCTCCTTGGTCTAGCGCTAGTTAAAAGGGGATAGACTCCCTCGCTGATTGGCTGATACTGACTTTAGCCACCCGACGACTACTTACTATATATATATATATATATATATATATATATATATATATATATTTATAATTATTTACTAAATTTAACTTAGATATGGCACAAAGCCAGAAGTCTGGGGTGCCCAGTGAGAATCAAACTCACTAACAATGGATCGCTAATCCAGCTGGCTAACCATTATACCATGTGGGGTGCTATATTTATAGATACCTTGGGGATAATATGGGTGCTATATTTATAAAATACATTGATAGTGTTTATATTTGAGTTAAGGTAACATAGACATGGAGTCAACACCTGGTTACTGACAGTTTCTTACCTATACAATGTTTAGATCACATAGGTGAGAAACAGTCAGTAACTAGATGTTGACTCCATGTCCACGCTACCTTAACTCAAATATAAATACTCTATCAATATATATATATATATATATATATTTATATATATTCTTTAAGCAGATCTTATTGAAGACCACGGAATATTTCTTCTTTATGATCTTTGTATTCTTTCAATTCTTCAAGTGGATTTTTGTAAATTGGGATCCAGTTGGTAGAGAAATTCTCCCATACTTTTTACCCAAGCGCTTTCAACCATTATATATATAGAAGGGGCCAGCTTAGCTCAGTTGGTAAAGCATCAGGCTTTGAATCACAAGGTACCCGGTTCAATACTGGCCCTCATCAACTCGGCATATGAGTAGCACAGAGATTTGTGCAGTAAAGTGGGGAGCTGAGGTAGGTGTGGCTCATGTATGATACATGTTCCTCTCTTGGTAATTATACATGTCCTAAACCAAATGCCATTACTTTTTGACTCACCCTCATAATATATATATATATATATATATATTTACTAACCACTCTACATGAGTAAAATGTAATACAAGGTCAATTTCTTAAGTGGAGGTTAAGTTGGTGATGATTAGTAAAATTATCATTATACTGTGTGTGTGTGTGTGTGTGTGTGTATATATATATATATTATATTATCAATCGCTTTGCATGAGTAGAATGTAACACAAGGTCAATTTCTTAACCAGACATTAATAGGTTTGAATTCAGCATTTTCCTTCTATTAGACAGGTTACCTAACCTTGATTAAAGAGCCCAGTTTGCCCTACTATTTACTCATAGCTGGAGTGTATTTCAAAAATATTTTTTTTAAAATTTGTCCCCTTGCTATTTAAAAAAAAAAGATCTTTTGTATTTGCCCAAAATCAGTGCCTCAAGAGTTTCAGCAGCAGCCCCCCTCCCCACGCTGTTGATTTGAGTCCCATGCACTACTATAGGGAAAGGTTTTTAATTAGTTTGTACAACTCACTACAATTTATTTTTATTTTATTTTATAAAATAAGTTTGCATAAATTACTTGCTAAATAATAAAGGGAAATAATTACATCATGAGAAGAGAGAGTAATCATTTTGCTTCCATGAAAGAAACAATTTCAAATTCAAGAGAAAATGAAGATAAATTTCTTTTCTCACTTAAAGGTCTGGTAATTTTTATTATTCTTGAATTCATGCAGAAAACTGAAAGAGAACAAAACTCCCAATCTTAGATCTCTTGACCCATCCTGGTTTTTAAGAAAAAAAAAACTGAAGAAATAAAAACCCATTCACAAACATCCATTTGCTGTTAACCCAGTTTGTACATTATTTATGTGCTGCTGTCCTTTCGGCAAAATGATACTCTTTTTGCTCGTGTGAGATGATAAAACTAGAAGAAAAAGCATTAAACCTTGGCAAAAATACAGACAAAGGAAATGTATCAATTCAAGCAAGAATTTAAATTACTTACTCTTACTGCAGATATTGTTTTAGCAACCAGAAAAAAGCCATAAAAATGGAAAAGAACAAGGAATAGTCAAAAAACAAAACAACAAAAAAAAAAACGTAATTATCATAATGATTTCATTTTAGTAGATGAGTTTATTATATTTTATTTGAGTACATTTGTGAGGAGAACTTTTAATAGAATGGAAGCTGAGAAAATTTTAAATTGCTAATAACACATATATTAGCAATTCCTTAAAGGGAATTGAAGATTCAGGACAGATTTATTCCAACTTATAAACATCTAATGGTGAAGTTCAACTTCTGGAATTCTGGAGAATGTGGAGTACTGCTTCATCACCATTATTCCCAGGTCCACTCTAACCTGGAGTGGTAGTATCTGTTAGGGTTCAATCTATGTGTTAAATAGAAAAACATAAGTTTAAAAAAAATTGAGTTTAAGAAAAGAAAATTGAGTATCAAGAATGAATAAAACAAAAATGTCTTTGGCATAAAATGACCCAATAGGTTGACATGCCGTAAAACCAACTAACCATCACACATTATTAGTATTATCTGCATTATTCGGACTATTGTCCTCATCTTCATTGTTATCTGTACAACGTTTTGGCCAATGTGCCTTCCAGCCTTCTTCAGGTATTTCTTGTCGGACTCGGGAACCTTTTCAGACTTGGGAACCTTCTAAGTGACAGTTATCTCTAAACTGCAGGCTCAATCCTAGTCAAGGGCAACAGTAACATAGAATAATAATTAACACAGCTTAACGCCTGTACCCCAGCTATGGGTAGCGGAATGAGAACAGGATACCCCCATGGATTGAATAAAGGGTTGGATTCAAAGTTCAGTAATGGCTCCCGATTATGACAAGAAGGTTCCTGAGTTTGAAAAGAAGATTCCCGAGTCTGACAAGAAATGCCTGAAGAAGACCGGAGGGCACATTGGCCGAAACATTGTACAGGTAACAATGAAGATGAGGACAGTAGTCCGAATAACGCAGATAATACTAATCATCAAGCCTCATCTCAAACATTCAGAGAAATACTCATTATTAGCATGAATCCCAGAAAGACCCCCCCCACCAGGCAACACTTGCCCCTTTGATTTAAACTCACTGGGTTTATTGAGATGCGTCAAAAGAGGAATGCCGAGGAGAAACACACAAACTTTACACTGGCCCACCATAACACTTCTTTGAATTCAAAATCTTTGAATTTGACTTTTTTGTGTTTTCATTGCCTTTAATCATTTTTTTCCCAAACTGGGATATGCCTGTGGGTTGGGGACCATATAAATTTTGATTTTCCCTTGATGCTCTTTTGACAAATTCACATACTACAATCTTGAATACAACTTCTGCTATGCGAGTGGCTACTGTCCCATTCGTGCGAGTGTCAAATTAGCAAGTTGGGATATTCTGTCGCAGAGAATTTCATCCTTTTGCTTTTCTGGAATGTCGAACACTAAAACTTGAAGAAACATAAGCTCTTATGATGCGCTCCCTTAATCAGTATGGCATCAATGTTGCCTGCTTCTCAGATAGCGACTGCCACACCATCAAGATCCTGCAGACTGAAGTATCCTATCATCTTTATCACAGTGATACTACTAACAAAACTGGACATCATGGTGTAGCATTTGCATTTGAGATACAGTGAATTCGTTTGGTTTGTTTTATGACATATCAATCTCAATGGTATTGAAGTAAGTCAGTTAGACAGTCAACAATTGGTTTGAGCAAGTGACTGCCAAGCCTAACCATGAAGTTCCAATGAACCCACTATAACAGCTAAATATTACTGCCACTACTGCCAGGAAGAGTCCATTTGTTTGACTGTTCCACTGTCCAATAAACAGTCATTTCCGACTGCAGGTTCAATCCTGGCTAAGGGTGAAAGTAACATAACAATAACAGTATTCTACAAATGGATCATTTAATGCCGATAAAGTTTTGAAATAAATTCATTCTTAATGGATACTCAATTTTGTTTATAAACACATTTTTCTATTTAACCCATAGATGGGACCCTAACAGGTACTACCACTCCGGGTCAGAGTGGACCAGGGAGCAATGGTGATGAAGGTGTGCTCCACATTCCCCAAATCTCCAGAACTGGAACCTCAGCATCAGATAGAGTTTAACATCATTCCCAGGACATGTAGACCCTCAGCCACCACCTTCTAGCACCCATATAATAAAAAGGGTTGTGGGTTGCCATAAGGGCAATAGGGTTGGGGCAATCATATAGTTGCTAGGGCCTGACATGACCACCCGGTTGATTGGAGGGGGCCATTCTGACTGCCCATCTATGGAGTATTGCGGGTGGAGCCCATGGCTCCCCACAATAATCGGATTTGTGCTCATCTGAGGTGTGATAGATCACTTATAGACTAGGCCACAATCATATGATCTATCTCTTGGCCAATCACTGTCAGTACACTGAGGTTGATACTATACTTAACCCACCCTACTGGTCATAATTACTGTAACATTCATGGACGACGGACATAGGATTAAATCACTAGACCTTTACCAATACGCGGGATATGACTTATACGCTTACCCAAGGATTCAATAACATAGGACTTCTTTAAGCCCTTTTCAACTGGCCAAGGATGGCATTTAAAAACTTTACAGTTGAAAAATAACTTTGATTTGGATAGTTTTTGTCTGTTGGTTATCTCCTGTATTTTATAATGTTGATTATTCTCAAATAGTCTCAATTTGTTCCCTTATCAATGGAGCCTCATTCAAGGAGAAAGGGTCAGCATGAAACTTCTTTACAAACCACTTTTGACACTTTTAATTATTCAAATACCTTCTTCATGAACGATACAAATTTAAGTTTTAAGGTTTTTTTTAAGAGGTAAAATAAATACATAATAAAATCCGAAAGTTTAGAAAATTATTTAATTTTAAAGATTTTTTTTTCAGGAGTGAAATAATTACATAACTTATAGATAGAAATATAAAAAACAAAATGTTCCAAAAAAGATGAATTTATTATGTTTATGTCAACATTTAAATGTTTCAGTTTAAATAAAACTGAAACTCAAGGCAATATGATATAAAGAAAAGAAAAAGATTTTTTGTTGTTCAAAAGGTGATGGATGTTTTTGAATGATAACTTATATACTATATTATTAAAATAAAAAATGATAAAACAGTATATATGGGGTGACAAGACTTTCGGACCACCCTGTAGATTAAGGTATGGTGTTCTCCGAAAGTCTTTTCAACCCTATATATATATTTTTAGAGGTAGAATAATTATATAACATATTATTAAAAATATAATGAAAATTAAAACAATATGTAAGGGTGACAAGACTTTAGGACCACCCTGTATAATTACGTACAACATGGCCCGAAAGTCTTGTCACCCCTACATATTCTTTTAGTTGCAAAATTACATAACTTATATATTACATTATAAAAAAATAGATGCCATTATAATATGTAGCCTACCCGGTTTGAATGTGTCCTACCTCAGTAAGAGTATATTTATAGATATAAGTGGTAGACAATTTATTGAAACTAATTATTTTTCTCATATATTCAATTTCAAGAAATGCAATTCAGTCATAAGCTGTATATAGTAATCAATTAAGAATAATTAAAAAAGAATTTATCCATTATTTACATGAATCAGAGATCTATTTAATTCTAAAATTTTTAAATAGGGTTAGGGTTAGCAGTTATTATAACCTTATAATATGCTTTTTATGGTAGGTCACAGAGTATAAAAGAGACATGATTTCGTAGGCCGCATTCAAAAGGTAGGCCACATACTATAATGGTACCAAAAAATAATAATGAAAGTTAAAACAATATGTAAGAGTGACAAGACTTTCAGACTACCCTGTACTTTTCTGTCTCTACTTTCTTCACCTGTCATGTTTATAACTTTTATTCTCTCTATTTTCCCTTCAAATTTTAACTATCTCTCTTATTATTTATCTTTTCATTTTTACTAGATTTTATTTTTCCCAACATCAAAGTTCTTCCTTCACTTTCCTCTTTAACCTCCTACTTTCTCCCCTCTCACTATCACTTTTTCACTCTCTCATTAAGACAATATTCTCATCTTATCTTTTTTTTTGTTTTATTTTTTGTTTTATTTTTTGTTTTTGTTTAACTCACCTTTATTTGTCCTTCTCTACTGAATCTGAACAGCAGAAAAGCAACACATTTTTCAAGGCTTCAAAACATAAAGACAAAAGTTACAATAAATAAATGAATAAATAGATAGATAGTATAAGGTGTACATAAAGAAAAACAATAGTAATATTGTGCTAACAAGCGCTGGCTTAAACTATATGGGGTTTATAAAATGTAATACATTTGAAATGATTTTAAAATTAAAATTAAATCAATTGTAAAAGGCATTTTATAAACACTAGTTTTCTTCAAAGCACATTTGTTTATTCTTAAAAAAATGTGCTTTGAAAAGACTAATGTTTATACAATGCCTTTTAAAATTTGTTTTTATTTTATTTTTAAAATGATTTCAATTGTATTATATTTTATAAACCCCATTTTGTTGAAATAGGTGCTTGTTAGCACAATATTACTATAGGCAGATAGATAAATAAAAATAACATTTTGGTATTTATATTTCTGTCCCAATTTTTAGTTTATAAAATAATTTTTGATTGATTAATTCATTGATTAATAGAATTATATTCAAAATTAAAAAGTAAAGTAGAAAAGTAATGGTTTGTTGGTTGGATTTTATGTCATGTCAACCCTTGTTAGGTTATTTTATGCTGAAGATATTTTGTTTTATTCATTCTTGATGGGGTGTTCAATTTTAAAAATTTAAACTCAATCTTCTTTTTTAAACTCAATTCTTTTTAAACACATTATTTTAAAACTCATTTTTTCTATTTAACCCATAGATGCGACCCTAACAGGTACTACTACACTGGGTCAGAGTGGACCTGGGAGTCATGGGGATGAAGGGGTACTTCACACACCCCAGAGCCCCAGAATTGGAACCTCACCATTAGATACAGTTTAAGAAAAGTAATGGGAAAATATCAAAAGAAAGAAATGGGTAAAGAGTTGCATCTGAAATTGAAAAAAAAATTAATAAGTCATTTATCTTTGAATCTCACCGTAAAGATGTAAATAGCAAGCCAAATCTCTTTCTGTCTATCTATCTCTGGTGTTACCTACCTATCTACCTGTCTCACTGTCCAGATCTATCTAGCTACCAGGCGATCTCAATCTTTTTCTGTCTCACTGTCTAAGTCTGCTAAAACTTAAACCAGTTAGTTCATATCTATCTATCTCAGTGTATTCATATCTATCTCAATATATTTCTATCAACCTATCTATCTATCTCAGTATGCTTATATCTATTTCAGTCTGTTAATATGAATCTATCACAATCTGTTTCTATATCTCTGTCTCTATACATATATCCCAATATGTTCATATCTATCTCAATGTTTCTATCTATATGTTCATATCTATCTCAATCTGTTTCTATCTATCTATATATCTTATTTCAGTCTGTTCATATGAATCTATCCATCTCTATATATATCTATCTCACTTTTGTTTATATCTTCGCAATATATTCATATCAATCTATTACCATCTGTTTCTGTCGATCTCTGTCTGTTTATATCTCTCCATTTCAGTCTGTTTCTATCAATCTCAATATGGTTATATCTATCTACTTTCTAACTTCAAAATATTATGTTAAGAGAATACAAAAAAAAAAAAAAAGAAGAAAAAAAAAGCCAGAAGTAAAAAAAAAAAAAAAAAAGAAAAAAAAAAAAGAGATTTAAATTTTTCAAAGAATGAAATTTGAGAGAAAAAATGAAGAGCAATAAAAGGAAAAAGAAAGAAAAAATTATCAAAAAAAAAAACAAAACACAAAAACACTAAAAAAAAAAAAGAAGAGTGATTTAAAAAGAAAGAAAAGAAAGAAAAGAAAAAAAAAGAATAAAAAGAAAAATGAAGGAAAAATTGAAAAGTAGATAAATTTCAGTGTAGCAGAAGGTATGGGTGACTGTCTGCCCATCTGCCTGGTGGATGGATGATTGTACGTGTGTGTGTGTGTGTGTGTGTGTGTGTGTGTAATGGGAAGGGGAGGTGGCGCTTTGAGAAAAATACCCTGCCACCTTTGTAATGTCTATCTGCCGATACCAATACTAATGTTTCTGCTGATGTTGGGATGCCACATTTGATGTTGGTACTGCCATTATACAAGAAGTGGATGGGTGTGTGGATGTATGTGGGTAGGAGATGAAGGGTAGAGGACCAGGTGGGGGTGGAGCAAGAGAAGTGTAAGTCTTGGAGAAAAAAAATAAGTTAAAATCAGAAATGTTTAACCAACATCACTCCCCCACCCACATCCCCTTAAGAACTCACCCACCTTTCCTTTAACTCTCTGCCATCTCCACCCGATAGAGAATCTGGGGTTGTTGATGAAGATGATGGTGAGGATGATACTAATGGTTTTCTTGAGCTGGGTATTGAGGGTGGATGTGTGTCTCCAACAAAACAGACAAACGAACACACATATATATATATATATATATATATATATATATATATATATATAGGAAAAGAATAAAGAAAAAAGAATTGTGAACAATTAAGAAGAAGGAAAATGTTTTGAAGAAAAGGGTCGATATAATGGTGGCGCCAACAGTAATGAGGGAGGGAGAAGAAAAAAAGGAATATGTGAGTCTTGAAGTGACCATGGCATGACGGATGCCAATAGGATAGCGGCATTAGTGGGGGGCGTTAAGAAGGGTGCATACATGCAGGTTAGATGCAAAATTTGTCTGAAAGAAAAAAAGAAAAAGACAAAAATCAACAAAAAGAGCTAAAAAATAAGAGAGAAAAGAATGAGAAGATAAAAGAAAAAGAAAAGAAAAGGAAAAAGTGGAAAGAAGAAGAGGAAAGTATGAGAAAGAAAAGAATGAAAATGAATGAATGAAAGGAAGACAGACAGACAAGTGTGGGGAAAAAAGGAAGAAAGCATTAGAAGAGAAAAGAAAGATAGTAAGAAAAGTGTGGAAAAAAGAGGAAAGAATGAAAAAGAAAGAAAAAAAAGCAGTTAGGCAGACAGACAGACAGAAGAAAGAAAGAATGAAAAAAGAGAAGAACTGAAAGATGTATGAAGAAGAAAGAGAAAAGGAAAGAAAATAATCAGAAAGAAAAAGGAAAAGAAATATGAATAAAAAAGAAAGCTAAAAGAAAAGAATAGAAAGAAGAAAAGAAAAAAGAATTAAAGAAAAGAAGAATGAAAAAAAAAATCAGAATGAAATATAAGGAGTAAAAGAAAAATGAATGAAAAGAAAGCTACAAGAATAAAAAGAAACTGCGAAAAACATGAGAAAACAAAAAGAAAAAAGAAATAAGATCAAAAAGAAAAAGAATGATAGATATAAAAATATAGCAAAAAAATATATACAAAAATATGGGAAAAATAAAAAAAGTGAGGAAATACTAGAAATAATAGGAAAAAAGGATGGGGGAAAAAAAGAAATTATATAAGAAAATAAAAATAAAATAAAAAATATTGAAAATATACAAAAAGAAAAGTAAAAGAATAAAAAGAGAAAAATAGTAAAAATGAATAAAAAAAGATTAGATGATATGAAGATGAACCAAAACAAAAAAAACATATTAGATGATGATAAAGAAAGAAAGAAAGAAAAAGAAAGGTGGAAGGAAAGAAAAAGAAAGAAAGAAAGAAAAGTGAAAGAAAGAAAGTGAAAGTGAAGGGAATTAGATAAACAGAAGAAAAAGAAAAGAGTGAAAAAAAGAATTGAAAACCAAAATGGATAAAATAAAACATAAAAATAAAAACAAGTCTACAAAATATAAATTAAAATTTAAAAAAATAAAATAAAAAGATATTGAAAATATACAAAAACAATTAAAATAATAAAAAGAGAAAAACAGTAAAAATGAATAAAAAAAGGATATAAAGGAAAAATACAAAAACAAACAAAAAACAAAACAAAAACATATTGGAGGTTGATAAAGAAAGAAAGAAAGAGGTGAAGAAAAGAAAAAGAATGAAAGAAGTTAAAGAGAAAGAGAATGAAGGAAAGAGAAAGAAAATGAAGGGATTTAGAAAAACAGGCAAGAAAAAGAAAAAAAGAAGAGTGGAAAAGAAATTGAAAAGCAAAAAAAAAAAAAAAATAAAGACAAGTATACTAAATACAAAAGTAAAAAAAAAATTAAAAAACAAAACATATTAGATGATGATAAAGAAAGAAAGAGGTGAAAAGAAAGAATGAAATAACATAAAGGGAAAGAGATGAAAGTGAATTGGAGAAACAGGCAAAAAAAAGAAAAAGAAAAAGAGGAAAAAAAAAGAATTGAAAAACTAAAAGAAATAAAATCAAAAAATCTAAGAATAAAAACAAGTGGATTGGTAGGGGTAAATAAGCTATACAATAACAAAACAAAGTAAACAAAAAAAAAAAGGACCCCCTCCCACCAAAAAAAAAACTTCCAAAATAAGATGTGCTTATAAAAACAAAAAGAGCCGAATGAACCAAGTTCCATTGTACACTCTAATTATTGCTGTTGTTGTCTGCCATAGACACGTGGCTCATGTCGAGTAGAGACTGGGTATCATGCCGAGTTGGAAACTGGATGTTGTGGGTATGAATTATCTGGGTAAAAGAGCATAGACACATTAGGGTGGGGAACGAGGGAGTGGAAGGATGGAATGTAGGTATATTTTGGGCGGGTGGTCTAGTTCTTTGAGTGAAGAGCTTTTGTAGAGCTCACAATAGTTAACTTTTCTCAACTTTAAAGTTTTCACTGTGCTCTCATCCAAAAGGGAAATTTACGATCATGTTGCTTTGAATTTTGAATATTCTTTTCATTCATTAAGTTTTTAAAAAAACACAAGTAACTATAGCAGCATCATCTTTTATTGAGTCAACGAAAGGGGTTAAATTGAACTTAACGGACCTAAATTCCACTATCGTATGTTACCTTGCCGAAAGAAAAACAATACCCAAAATCCGGAAATTAACCAAATTTAATGAAATTTTCAGTGTTATATATATTAATGAATAAAAGATATAATGCACAAGTTATTTTATTTAAAAACTTTTACATTTTTTCAGGTCAGTTAAATTTGAACCACGTATCTTTGAGAAACTGTTCAAAGTTAACTGACCTGAAAAAAATGTAAATGTTTTTAAATAAAATAACTGGTGCATTTATTATATATATATATATATATATATATATATATATATATATATATATATATATATATATATATCATTATATATTCATTAATATATCAACAATGAAAATTTCATTAAATTTGGTTAATTCCCTGGTTTTCATATTTTTTTCTTTTGGCGGGGTGACGTGCAATGATGGAATTTAGGTCCATTTAGTTTGATTTAACCATGAAAGGTATCTACTTATTTATAAAATAATGTGATTTTATTGATAAGGTTTTACCAATAATGTGTGAAACATGTCAAAACTCTACACTGTCAAACATTTCCTCATGAAGTGTGAACTTTTCATTCCAATCAGAAAGAAATATTTCAACACAAATGTTATGAGGGACCTGTTTGAGAATAGAAACAGGGATGACATTTTATCCTTCTTGAGAGAAATAAAAATATATAAAAGATTATATGGTTTGGTTTGTTTTGTTTTACGGCATATCAACCTCAGTGGGTTATTTAATGCCAATAAAGTTTTGAAATAAATCAATTCTTAATGGATAATACAATTTTGTTTATTATCAACTCATGTTTTCTATTTAACTGATAGATGGGACAAAAAAGATTATATGAATCAGATATAAAATACATCCATGAAATATATCTACAAAAATACACCTGTAAAAAAAAAAACTTGAGTTCCGACTTTGGTCGTGGTGTGTGTGTGTGTGTGTGTGTGTGTGTGTGTGTGTGCCTATTTGTGTTGCATACCCTCTTTACCGGCACTAAATATCTATATGTTATATACTTCTCTTACTTCTTACTCTGGTTGTATCTTCTTCTGGCTGGCTTGGTTCTTCTATCATCTATCTTGGTCTGTCTTGTCGTGGTGTTTCTTGGGGACCGGGTCTGGTCTCTGTTGGGGATCACTCCTTATCAGAAGCCTTGTGTCATTGTTAGCTTTTAGTAATAACCACAAGACTTCGATTTACTTTTGATGTTACTTTATTCATAAACCCCCAGACCAGACAATGCGCGCGGATCCTTACATCTTGCTAGCTTCGCTTCTAAGTTCTAACTCTAACTAACTGAGTTGCTTACTCCTTAAACCAGAAGGGGCTTTTTATCGGGGTTCCGTTTCTCACGGTTCTCCCCAGAACGCAAGGTGAGAGTGAGGTCAAATGCTGTCACTCACTCTCAAGGCCATCAGCTGCACTAATATGATTTCTACACTATTGTCATAATCATTAGGTATCTAATGATTATGTAACATTTGTAGGGAATTCAGTTGGTTGGTTGGATTTCATGGCATGTAAACCCTTGTTGGATTATTCTATGCCAAAGAAATTGTTTTATTCATTCTTGATGGTTACAGAAAAATTTGTTTTTCTACAACATTTTTGTTTTTCTTCTCAAGACTTACCATTCAGATTTTATGTCTTGAATGAGTCAATCATTTTACATAAACATTCAGAAGCTCGATGGAAGGGTGCTGAAATATCTTGCTAAAGAAATATTTATATGTGCCAGAGAAGAATTAGAAAAACAAAAGGAAATGTGTGTTGTGGGTGTAAATGTTGTTGCTTTTGTTTAAGTCTGATTAAACGTTGATAAATGTGACAAATGTTCAGTGAAAGAATCAACAATTCCTCAAAGTTCAAACAGTCATTTATTTTCTCTCTCTTGTCTTTTCACATGTCAACTTTAATGTAAGAGTATTATGCCAAATATGCCACACGAACGTCAACTATGTTCACATGCCTGGTTGGTTGGTTGATTTTATGGCATGTCAACCCTTGTTGGGTTATTTTATACCAAAGACATTTTTGTTTGATTCATTCTTGATGGGTACTCAATTTTCTTTATATACTCAATTTAAAAAGATTTTTTTTTTTCATTTAACCCACAGATGAGACCCTAACAAGTATTATCACTCTGGGTCATTGGACCAGGTAGAAATGGCAATAAAGGGGTACTCCACATTACCCAGAGTTCCAGAATTGGAACTTCACTATCAAATAGAGTTTAACGTCATACCCAGGACACTAATACTAGTTACCTAGCCAAGGTTAAAGAGTCCAATCTACCCTACTATTTACCCATAGCTGGAGGGAGAGTAATTAGATGCATACGTTTCTGAAGGATATTAGTGCTATGTGAAATGCAAACAACTTCGTCCAGGTCAACGAGTCCATTTTCTACGTCTCTAACTATTACACCATGCACCTTCAGAAAATTGTATAGGTGCTCAGACTTGACAAGATCAGCTAATTGATCAGAGGGGCCCTCACCGACTGACCATCTAGCCTAATTAAGGGCCAAAGTGGAGTGTTACATGTCATGGACTGCTCAGCCACCAGGATTCCATCCTTAAGCATCATGGGACTATACGTTGATAAATGTGATAAATGCCCAATGAAATAATCCAATTTATTCTCTCTTTCTTGTCTTCAATTCATTTTCACATGTTAACTTAAATGTACAACAAGTGGGACCTGTGGTATTTCCACAAAAACAAAAATCAAGAGAGCTATTTAAGCCAGAAAGATATTTTTGCAATTTCATTACATATAAATCCTACTGTTGACTTTGCAATAAATAATACAAAAATATACAATAACAATCTAATACTATAAAAAAGACTTTAAGAGGTGTTTTTAAAATTAAAACTCTGAAGTGGGCATTTAAATATCTATATTAATTTGCCAACAAAAACATCTTTTTTTTTTCAATTCAGTTTAATTTTACGTTGGGCATTTAAGCGACACAAGACCATTTGGAATGTTTCATTTTTAAAATTGGTGAAATAAAATGGGACAAATATTAAGGAGGAAAAAAGTTATGTATATATATATATATATATATATATATATATATATATATATATATGTTGGACAGACAAACACACTTACACACGACACACACACTTACACATACACACACATAGAGAATTTGAAGGAAGTTATCACCAGGCATACAACAAAATGGACAAATCCTAGCAACAAGTTAACAGCTCCAGAACTTAACTCTCAGAAATCTTGTGATGAAGGGATCTTTATCCCGAAATATTAAGAATAAATCAAAGGTAAATGAACAGCATAGTTACCTCATTTTTCTTTACACTTACATTGTGATAGTCTTCAAAACCAACCACCCAATATAAACACAATGCTTCAAGCAAATTAAAAAACTCTTTTATATATATATATATATATATATATATATATATAATATACTCTTTTGGTTTCTAATTTTGACTGCCTGTGCATATAAGAGTACAAAAGAACAGTATTGTTTGCAAGAAAATGATTTTCTAGTGTTCAAAGAAATCAAAAACAAAGATAGATATCAGTATGCCAAAATCATATTTTTGTAGGCATTTCTCATCGAGTATATTTCGTTTTTTCTCACTTTCTCGTCTCATTCATCATTGCTTTTTTGGTTTTATTTCTAAATATTCTTTCTGCTTTACTCACCTTCACACCCCACCTTTTGTTCACCCCAACTCCACCCTTATTTTTGTCTGCATCTCAGGGGCACAGACAATAAACTTTTCCACCCATTTCTTTTAGAAGACGGTACCTCAACCTCTGTTTTTTTATTCTTCTTCCCCCTTCGTCCCCATCTACCTGTGTGTGCCAGGATTCCACTTTTCTCTTAACTCCCTTCAACCTAATCAACAAAAAACAAACATTACGTATACATTCACATTAACTCAAACACACACACATACACACACACACACATACATACATACACACACACTTGCCATTATTCTTGAACTATTGTTAAAAATAAGCACCAAAATCTGTTGAAAACATTTTCAGAAGCTGACATCATATTCTTCAAACTTGGAGACCTCTACTGGCACCATCAGGTACGCTTATTCATTGGATGAGGATTCAAGTTTATCTCTTTGTCTCGCTTTGCACAGGAAGTGGCATATTTTGTAAATGATAAAACAAAACATTTAAAAAATCCAGCCGTTCACGGTTCCAACCCAATCTTTGGTAAATTGAAGAATCTGTCAGCTGCTTTCTGACATTCAAAGATATTTTAACAACTCAAAATATTTAATCTGGAGAAAGAACTTGTATATTTAAGAAAACGCTTTAACAGAAATCTACTGTCAGAGGATATGAAACACTCAAGTGGAGTAACGGTTAACAAACTAAGCTAGCAGAACATTGTTAAGCAGTTTAGTTTGTTGTGTAATGGTTATCGTTGAAAGAAATGGACACAGCGAACCAAGTTCAAATCCTGAATAAGGCTGTTTGCATTTCATATAGTACTAAGTGGAAGCACATATTATATAAAAGTTTTTATTTTTTTATTTTAAAGAAGAGGGAATCTACTGGTTTTGTAAAAAGAGAAAGAAAAGGAAATAAAAGAGTTTTTCTTTTTTCCCCATTCTAGTTTATTTTCTTGGTTATTATGTAATGGCTGTCTGATGAAACTGGACTCATTTATTGAGTTACTGGTCAAAATAAATTTATAATAAAGATGGGTTATTAAGTTTTTCTTTCTTATTGAATGTGTAAATATTACTCTGTATATAATTAATTTATTAATTATCTTGCATTGAGCTCTCTTAGGGATTTGAAATAATCCTTGTATAAATATATAAGTGTGCATCAATATGAGCATACATTGTGGATATACAGAGGATATTGATGATCCCAAATAGAATCATCCCCAACTTACTAGTCGATGGATACTAATGTGTGTGTGTGTGTGTGTATATATATATATATAAAAGTATCCAATTGACTGGTATGTAGGGCATGATTCTATTTGGGATCATCAATATCTCTTGTACATCTACAATGCATGCTCATATTGATGCACACATAGATTTATACAAGGATTTTTACAAATCCCTAAGAGAGCTCAATGTATGACACATAATAAATTACTCATATACAGAGTAATATTTACACTTTCAATAAGAAAAACTTAACAAACCATCATTTCACTATTAATAAGTGAGCCCAATTTTGTCAGTCAGCCATTACATAATAACTATTATTATATATAATTATCATGTAATGGCTGTCTGACGAAACTGTGCTCATTTATTTAGTTACTAGTAGAAATAAATTTATAATAAGTTTTTCTTTCTAACTGAAAGTGTATATATATATATATATATATATATATATATATATGTATAAAGATAAATCTAATGAGTCAGACGAACCTACTATTAGTTTCGCTTAATGCTCTTCAGGGCTAAGATCTGACTACAGAGACAAGGAGCAAAACGAATTAAATAGTACTAACCACAGTAGTCATTTGAATTAGCTAAAATAGACCGACCAATAAAAACGAACAAAAAACACAGAACACTATAAATCTATTGTTTTATAGATATTTAATTTATATATTAAAATTTTTATTTTTTTAATTATTTTTATTTTTTATTATATTTAATTTTAAATTTAAGTAAATTTGAATTTATTACATCAGTACAAGCACCCTATTGCTATCCTAATCCTCCCAACTAATGGGAACCGGTTATATGATATATATATATATATATATAATATATATATATATATATATACATATGTTTTTTCTTTTGGCCAAATACTGTACCAATAGATTACTTTTTGTTGGTATGGCTATCTTGGTCTTTTCTTTTTTCAAAAATCTTTTTCTCCCTGGTTGATGTTTGGTAGTATATTTTTACAATCAAACTATTTGCTGGGTTTTTTCTCACTGTGAGGATTTACCAATACGCTTGGTATATTAAATTATATATATATATATATATATATATATACACACACACACACATAGTAAAATAGATAAAAAAAGAAAGCTACTATTGGTATTGTAACACACTGACCAAGTAACAGATAGATATAATTGCCAGATGGGAAAATGAAGGTTTTGTCTCAATGTCAGATATTACAGACAGTAAAAGCCGAAAGAGTTTCACCAACAGATGTAGATTGATAGATTAAGCTGATCTAGCCAACTGGCAAAAGTCTGGAAATGATTGACAGATTGACAGCCTGCCAGAAATACCAGACGGTGGTCATGGTGTTATTATGCACTTGGTGGTGAGGGTTTCATCTAGAGCATAGAGAGAAACTCACAGCTGGCTGTGGATAAAATCAACACATTGGAAAACAAGGGAGACAAGAGAGCAAGTGTCATTTAGAACAGTTTTTTTTGGAGGGGGGAGGGGAGGGGATTTCTTGTGTTTCATTGATGGTCCAAGGACAGGTGCCAGGATATGTAATACTGTGAATGAACCACCCTGACCCCCTGCAAAGCAGGAGAGGAGGAATTGTGGGTAGGGCATTGAGACAGAGTCATGCTGGCTGTACTACTTGTCAGCTGGGGGAACTAGCAGGTTAGTAATAGAAAACTACAGACATATAATAGACAGGCAAATCTCTGCTATTATATATATATATATATATATATATATATATATATATATATACCAACCCCCCTGAATGAGCAGGATGTGACACAAGGTCAATTTCTCAAGTGGGGTTTAACAGATTTGAATTCAAAGTTTTCCTTCTCCTAGACTGGTTACCTAGCCAAGGTTAAAGAACCTAGTCTGCCCTACTATTTACCCAGAGCAGGGGGGAGAGTAGTTGGATGCATACCTTTCACAAGGGTATTAGTGAAATGGGAAATAACCTTGGAAAAGGAATAAATCTAACTTTTCCTCCCCTAGCTGTGTCATATCATGCCCCTTAGCAAAGAGGTTGGATGAATATCTACACATATAAGTATGTATTCACCCAACCCCTCCATCATGAGCAGGATGTAACACAAAGTCAACTTTGAAGTGTAGTAAAATTCTATTTTATTATGTACAGTGTTATTTTTCTTTTTTTTTTTAATGGGTAGGGACTGGATTAATGACATTTCTTTTTATTTCAATGGGGAAAATTGATTTGATATACAAGGAAATTGACTTATGAGCAGAATGAATTAAACTTCTAAGTCCATGTTTCACTATATATATATATATATATATATATATTGGTAATATAGTGTACTATATTTATAAATAGATAGTGCTCAATATCGTGGATAGAGAATCTATATCTAAGTTAGGGTAGCATCAACATGAAGTCAATGGCGCTTGGTTACTGACAGTTTCTTGCCTATGCAATTTTCAAACCAAGTGTTTGGCAAGAAATTGTCAGTAACCATGTGCCATTGACTTCATGTCCACACTACCATTATACATATATATAAGGGTAGTGTGGACATGAAGTCAATGGCACATGGTTACTGACAGTTTCATATATTATTATTATTATTATTATTAAGTGAATTTTGATTTCAAAGGTCAAATGAGTATTAAATCAGCTTTCCTTACTGGGATGTGATGAAAGCCCGCTTAAAATTCTGAGCATTTCATGAGACAGCTGAAGTATGGATTACCAAAAGATGGCCACAATAGCAATAATATTTTCCCAACATTAAAACAAAGTTAGATGATAGGCAATACTGTAATCTTATTATAATTACTACCAAGGCAATACTATCAACAGTAACTTTATTCATAATTATTTTGTTTTCCTCGTTTGAAAACCTGGGATCAGTTGCTTATTTTTATTTTTTTGTGGGAGGATTTTTAAATCGACTCAGTTTCAGATTCAGTTTTAATAGGTTCATTTACCACAAAAAAAATCAACAAAAAAAACAACAAAAAAACTAAAAAAAAAGGCATGTATTTCAACATCAAGATCTGTTCACTGTAAATGGGTTAAGTTTTCCTTCCATTTTCTTCTTTTTTTTCCGGGGGGTTGCGTGTTTGCGTATACATTTCTGTCAATGGGAAATTTGACCTGTGGAATTGGGTAATCCTTACTCATTTTATTCCACCATAATCGTCTTGTTTGTCTTCTGTATCCCTGAGATGAAAGTAACTTTTCAAGATAGTCGGATCAGATTACCACCAAATGATTTCCAACCAACTATCAGTTCATCTCATAAAAATGTTTTGCCCAAATTTGAAGCCATGGACACTCATCTAAATTTTATGCACCATTTATTTTCTTTCTCTTTTTCACTTATAATTAACTTTCACTTGAAATAAAAATCCAGTTTTGAAAAAAAATTCAGATTTTGGAAGATTTCAACAGAAATTTGCTAAAACTCATAGAATGGAGTTTCTTTCCAATACGTGATGCCATATAACAAAATACTTAGATGTTATTGGGAGATAAGTAGAACTTTGATGAGTGGAGGAAGAGAAAAATGTTTTATGTGCAAATGAAAGATTTCAACGAGCTCTGTTCAATGATATAATGAGTTTAAATTAACAGTAAAAAATAACTGAGCAAAACACAAAATAGGACTAATAGTCTAGTGGACACGGAATAGTTATTTGAAGTTAATTGTTTACTAAGGATTATTATTAGTTATCTGAAACAAATGACAATTATTAAATAGAAACAATTACTTAAAACTATATAATTATCAGTATTAAGTAGGAATAATTAAAATGATATAACTGTGTAAATTATTTGTATTAGATAGGAATACTTGATATCATATAACTGCATACTAAAAATTTCTCAAGAAATAACTACACAAAAATGTAAATGAATGCAATTCTTTAACCACTAGACATAAAATTGCCAGAAAAGACTAAAATATTGAATTTGAAGGTATGATTGTAATACTTGTGACATTTTGTACAGATTATATAATTTCTCCAGTTAAAAAAAAAATCTAGATTTATTTTTTCCTAACAAGATCCTTTATTAAAGACTAGCAAGAATATTAAATTTTAATGTAATTAAATATATTGAATTAGAAAGACTAACAAAATTAAATAAAAATGCATATAATAAGATTCTACTTTTGTTTGCAACCACTGCACCAGAGATTGCCATTCAAAAATGTCTGTTCAGCCACTCACACAGCTGCAAATAATGAAAAAAGAAAAGAAAAAAGTGGACACTATGCCATCGTCTTTGGTAGACAGAAGGATGCCCACCAAACCAATTGGTATCTATATAAAAATCATTCATAGTTTTGATTTTAACACATTGGAGAATAAAAAAAATTATATTAGAGATGAATAACACCAATAATAATTTATTAACATTGTTTATTAAAACCAATATGCAAATTAACCACATCATATATTTTGTAAATCTTTATTTTTTAGTGAAACACATTGCAGGATTTAAATAACATGGGCTGTTTTGAGGCAAATTTAACTCGGATTTTCATAGAGATATCATTAATAATTAATTCTATGTATTAATAATTTTGACTATAAATCAAATACTCATTGATAAACTCAAGCAATTTCTGAGCGTATTGTGATGTAAGCAGTGACTTAATTTTAGTTACAAACACTGAATCTCTATTATAAGATTTGTAACAGCAATGAATACATTTTTGGACAGACAGACACCAAATCTCCATTATTATTATAAGATTAGAAAAACCACAATTACATGAAAAATGCATTCACTTTAGTAAATTTATGTATTTACCAACTACTTCACACAAGCAGGATGTGACACAAGATCTACTTTTAAGCTGAGTTTAGCAGGTTTGGAGTCAGAGTTTTTTTTCTTTCCTTCTTTTAGATTGGTTGCCATACCAAGTTTAAAGAACTCAATAGCCCAACTATTCCCCCATTGCAGTTTGAATTTTGTTCTTTTTTTTTTATTCATTTCACAATTTATTCATATCTATGATTAATTAGAATTAGAGAACTAAGTTGAAATTCAAGACTCTGCTTTTGAAAGGCATGATTCCACTTGTCCCTGCATTTAGTCCAATTGCCTTGGGACTATAAATCATTTGTTGACATGCCATGAAGAAAAGAGTTAGATTATCAGTAATTGGCCAAACTATTCTACCAGAACTTGCTAAGGAAATACTGGCCAAAAGATATCCAACCAAAAGATATGGCTTCTATTATCAAATATGACAAGGACCAATCATTCACACACACACATACACACACACATATATATATGAAAACTCTTGATCCTTGATAGTGCATACATATATATATATATATATATATATATATATATATATATATATGTACATACATTTGCTATCAAGGATCAAGAGTTTTCATTCTTCTTATTAGATTTTCTGGAAGACATCTTCAATGGTTCAGAAAATCTCATTATCTGAACAAAGTGCACAGATTTTTAAATCTGAAATCTACTTGTCATCTATCAATATCTGGCAAAATTCAATCTCAACCCTTAAAATGCTTTTAAAAATGATAACTTCCTGAATTTTTACAAGATAAATTTGGGAATTTTTAAAACTTTGTAACTGTTGTTTGCCAAGACAGATGTAGATTGACAGATGATGCTGATCTAGCCAACTGGACAGACGCTTTCTTTTTTGTTTAAGTAAAATGTAGTCTTTTGTTTAGATGGTGAGGCATGACATAATGACTAAGCTTATCTTAGTCAACATCACCAATCAAAACTAACTTTTACCTGGGCTTAACTAATGACTACTGGTACTCAAGGAGGGACATTTACTGTAATGGTTATTTTGCCATAGGAAATAAAATCAGTGAACAGAGTTCAAATACTGAACTGGGCTCTTTGTGAATAATTTTGATGTTTCAGACTGTTGTCCTCATCTATATTGGGGTATGAATAAACAAGTTTTGGCCACTGCATCCCCCAACCTTCCTCAGGTGTTCCCTATGTATGTGATCTTAGTAATGTCCCAGCCTGGAAAATAATTTTTAATAGTTTGACTTTTGATCAAACAGGTGTCAAAGAACTTTTGAAGAATCTTATTCCAATAATGATGTTATTGTTTTTGCATGTCTTTCAATCCAACATGTCTCATGAGAAGAATCATCAACATTTAGAAAACAAAGAAAAAGTCCAAAACATCAAAATTATTCATATTAAGCCTTGTTTAGCTCAGTTTATTGAAGGCCCAACTAAGAACCACAAGGTTCCAGGTTCAATACCTGGCCTCGCCAACTCAGAATATAAGTAGCACAGGGAGCCGTACGGAAAAGTGAGGAGCTGATACAAGGTGTGGCACTCCATCTCAGATGCCAAAATAATCTCTTTGGTCTAGCGCAAGTGAAAAGGGGATAGATTTCCTCACTGTCAGGCTGATACCGACTTTGGCCACCCCGGTGACTTTACTTACTTACTTTACATAAAAAAATACAGACAAATAATCGGGCTGTTTGTTTATCACTTTGTGCTAATGCCCTTGGGAAAGGTATGAATCCATCTGTTTGTACTCTACCAAGTTCGGGTAAATGATGAGGCAAAGTGGATTCTTTAGCCTTGGTCAGGCAACCAGTCTAGGAGAAAGGAAAATTCTAAAATTTTCAGAGGCTGAAAAGTTCATAAGATGACATCATATCTGCAGTTGACAACTTTTTTGAATAATGGGATCCAAGCACTGCAACACTTAAAGCGTGTGAACTGCAAAGAGGACTATGTTGAAAAATAAACCTTAATTGGTCACATTCTATGAGAGTATCTTAGTCAACCTTCAAACTTTTCAACCGACCTTCATACACTGAAAATCATCTAAATTAAAGAATAAAGTAATTTCCAGATGAACTTGTAACTGAATACAGTTATTTGTTTATTCAAATATTACTAAATTTCCCATTATGTTGATGTATATAGTTGTAAGCCATCAATTGCATGTCGTGGTAAGACTCTTATTGGCTCTCATAGCATGAGTTTTATTAGAGTAATACATTTAAAAAATGTTCTGAAAGAATAAAGCAAGTTTCAATTACATTTGCAACTGAATAATAATTTTGTAGTCTACAAGACGAGAGCCATTTTGCCCAAGTTCTGAATGAAAATACCTCTTTCCATTTCAACCCTACTACTGACAATGGCCCACTCTGATCAATTGGCTGGTCATGTCAAGCCCTAGAACCAATATGATTGTTCCAACCCTATTGCCCTTATGGCAAACCCCAATTATTTTATCATATATATGCTAGAAGGCAGTGACTGAGGGTCTTAATTTCCTGTGTATGTCATTAAACTCTGGTGAAGTTCCAATCCTGGAGCTCTGGGAAATGTGGAGTTTTATCACCATTACTCCCAGGTCCACTGACCCAAATTAGTGGTATGTTAGGTCCCATCTATGGGCTATATATATATAAAAAAGAATTAAAAAAGCATTAAAAATATTAAATACCCAACAGGAATGAATAAAGCAAAATGTCTTTGGTATAAAATAAACCAACAAGAGTTGACATGCCATAAAATCAAACAAAACCAAACTTAAGATCCTTTATTATTAAACATTAGAAAAAACTACAAGCACATTATAAATGCTTCCCCTTTAATAAATGTAGGTATTTATAAACTCCTTTGCACAAGCAGGATGTGAGACAAGATCTATTTTTAGTTTAGCAGGTTTGAAGAGTTTTTTTCCTTCTTTCAGATTGGTTTCCAAAGGGTATTAGCGCTATGTGAAATGTAAACAGCCTTGTCCAGGATATGAACCCGGGTCAATGAGTATTTCCTACGACTCTGACTATTATTGAAAATAATATAATATTTTTTATTGATGACTATATATATAGTCATATGCGTAAATATATATATATATATATTATATTTATACTATATATATATTAATATATATTATATTATATATCATTTAAAGAACCCAATAGCCCTACTATTTACCCTTTAGTGGCTTGAATTTTGTTCTTTTCTATTCATTTCAATTTATTCATATCTATAATTAATTAGAAGTAGAGAGCTAGGTTGAAATTCAAGACTCTGTTTTTGAAAGGCATGAATCCACTTCCCCCTGCATTTAGTCCAACTGCCTTGGGACAATAAATCATTTGCTGGCATGCCATGAAGAAAAGAGGTTTAAAATTTTGAGCTTAAAAAAAAAATTGTGTACCCATCAAAAATTAATAAAACAAAACATCTTTGGCATAAAATAACCCAACAAGGTTTGAGATGCCATAAAATCCAACCAGCCAATAACTATAAATCATTTTCTGACATACCATGAAGAAAAGAGTTTTTAAAAATTTAAGTTTAAAAAAATTTAGTAACCATCAAGAAGAATAAAACAAAATGTGTTCGGCATAAAATAACCCAACAAGGGTTGACATGCCGTAAAATCCAACCAGCCAACCAACTACTGACAACAAAGATGTTATATTTTCTTTATTGGCCAAAAAATTGATCATTAGTTCACAACAAACGATATTTAATGCCTTAATTTTCTTTCCTTTATCTTCTTTTTTTGGAGTGGGGGGATTCTTTTTTTTACATCATTTATTTATTTTTTCACTTTCATGCCAGCAAATACAATAGAAAACAGCTCACCCAGCAAAAACCAAGTCGTTCTTCTTGTATTTGTATTGGATGAGGCCAGTAAAAAGAATAAAAAGAAAAGGTATATAACATTATCGGCAGCTGCCCAAAGATATTCTTTTATGTTATAAAAGCGACTAATATTTCACCCTAGTAAACCTGTCAGGCTCAATATCTTTCGTCTTTTTCGAGATATCAAATGAAGGAGATGGTTATCTGAATCTTTTCAAATCCCCACTCCCTTCATGCGTACACATGTTATGTTCATTCACATTTGTGCCTTCAAGTAAGCTTTTATATATATTTATATATATATATGTAAGGATAGTGTACACATAGAGTCTTTCTAGCTGTCCGTTTCTCGCCTATATGATCCTCATACCAAGATATATATTTGGATGTCACAGATATTGAGCACTATATATATATATATATATATATATATATATATATATATATGGAAATACGGTGAGGAAATTAATCCGACAACAGGAGAAGAAAATATTTAAAAAATATAACAAACACAGGATGTTATGATTAGGAGAAACAATTTTATGTGTCAATACTTAAGCATTTCGGTATATTGTACCATCTTCAGGACACTGTTAAGTAATGTTTATGTATATGTCCCTCACATAAACATTACTTAACAGTGTCCTGAAGATGGTACAATATACCGAAATGCTTAAGTATAGACACATAAAATTGCTTCCCCTAATCATAACATCCTGTGTTTGTTATATTTTTAAGATATTTTCTTCTCATATATATATATACATACATACATACACACAATGTGTGTCAAAAAAGTATCAAGATTTTTTTAAATTTTTTGACACAACTTGTATTCTGAAAAAAATAACATTCCATTCATTAACTTTTTCAGAATACAAGTTTTGTCAAAAAAATACCAAGTTTAAATGTGGAATAAATGGAATGTTATTTTTTTCCAGAAAGACCCCTGTATATATATATATATATATATATATATATATATATATATAATGGACTTGTCGATTCGAGTTCAATTCCGAGACGAAGCTGTTGGCATTTCACATAGTGCTAATACCTGGGAAAGGTATGAATCCATATATTCTCCCTCCAGCTATGGGTTAAATAGTAGGGCAGACTGGGCGCTTCAGCCTTGGGTAGGTAACCAGTCTAGGAGAGGGATAACTCTGAATTCAAAATTCATGAGGTTGGCCATTGATTGGGTTTGTGGCAACCCTTGATGCACCAATTCTTTCCTATCGACTGTGCCAAAAAGTGTGGATGGTCCAACACAAGCCTTCACCACTATAAACAAATCACTGTGTGGGTGTTCATTGTGTGTGTGAAACCCTCATGCGTAGAAAATCGACGAGAGAGTCCATAATAATATATATATATATACATGAGAGGATATAGAAATGTAGAAAAAGTAAACGTGTATACAAATGGATATAAAAAACTATATAAGTATAATTTCCATAAATATATGTTAAAATCCTTGACAAGACCGTTTGCATTTCACATAGAGGTAATACACTTAAGAGAGTTATGGATCCAACTATTTTCCTACCAGTCATGATTAAATAATAGGATGGTTTTGCTCTTTAACTTTGATTATGCAACCAATCTAGGAGAAGGAAAACTCTCCTGTCAATCTTGTTAAACTCAACTAAAAGAATTGACCACATGTCACATCCTACTCATGTAGAGGAGTTGGTAAATATATTTACATATATTGAACAGTCGGTCAGATGTTTTTTTTAATCACTAGCCAGAATGTATTTTCATTTCATTCATGATGTGGAGTAACCGGTGAATATATATATATATATATATATATATATATATATATAGACAATAACAAATAACCAACTAATTAAATATTTGTTTCAATATATATGTGCCAGTATATTTCATTTTTTCTCAATCATATATATTTATAATCCTTTTATACCCATATATATATATATACATATATATACATAAGTTAAGAGAAAGGAAATGAATCCGACGGTATAGTATAAATAAAAGGATATGAAAACACACAATGCTGTTAAAATGAAAATATTTTATATCATATTCATAGCTAATATTGAACAATATTTCGATTTATAAAATTAGTTGTTTTTAATCTGGACTCATCGAGAGAGAAGCAGAAAATAATTTCAATATTTTTTATATATATATATATATATATATATATATAAAAAATATACTTACAAATATTCATATATATATATATATATATGTGATTAAAAAAATAAATAAGGAAATAAAAATGTGTATGATGAAAAAAATAATATAAATATAAATATATATATGAGGACTCCACAATGACAACATATATATATGAGGATATATATATATATATATATATATATATATATATGAAAAAATATACTTTCATAAGTTTGATTTTAAGTATACATATGTAAGATAAATATACATATTTATAAAAATATACTTTTATAAGTTTAATTTTAAGTATATATATGATAAATATACATATATGATAAAAAATATATTTATATATGGTTAATATGCATATGAATATATTACCACATGAAACTCTAAGTAATATTGGCATTACTGTAAGAGATCATATATATATATATATATATATATATGTGTGTGTGTGTGTGTGTGTGTGTGTGTGTATGCATATATATATGTGTGTGTGAGATTCATAGGTATGTTCTGATTGGTTCATTCCATGTCCATCTATTTTATTTATGTATCTCCACTAATCAGATTTTGTATACACAGTAAGTGGAATCGATCGGTGGTGAAATAAGATTTTTCCTCAGGTTCACAACACACACAAGACAAAGTAAAATTATAGGGCAAAATTTTGTGTGGTCAGTTCTTGTATTAGAGATAGAGGCGTGCCACACGAGATGGACAGAGAGATAAGTCTTGATTCTGATGGAAAAAGGGACAAAGAGGTAAAAGTTGTGGATGGACTGAAGGAATGGGGGCGAGGATGCACCACAGGTGATGTGTTATGAATCTAGTTGTGAGGGTGTTGGGGGGTTTGGCGTATGGAAGACTGGATGGAGGGTGGGGCGGCTGGCCAGTGTGGAAAAACGTGAGTTGGTCATAACAAGACCAAAGAACCAATGGAATCTGAAATGAACAATAACTTTGTTAACTATGATATGGCAATAAAAAAAGAATATATATGTTTGAGAAAATGCATCCATACATTTCTCTGTGGATAGTATATATAAATGTGTATGTGTTAGCGTGTACATTTGCATAGATATATGCATACATATATATGTGTGTGTAAATACATCATTAAGTTTGCTAAAAAAGAATATATACATTTGAGAAAATCCATCCATACATTTCCCTACGAATAATATATATATATATATATATATATATATATATAATGTGTGTCTGTGTGAATATATATATATATATATATGTGTGTGTGTGTGTGGTATATATATATATATGTGTGTGTGTGTGTGAGTATATATATGTGTGTGTGTGTGTGTGTGCCTTTTTATGTGTAAGTACATCAATGGATTTGTTAAAAAGAATATATACATTCAAGAAAATGCGCTTATACATTTCTCTATGAATAATATATATATATATATTTGCACACACACATACACACATGCATGTGTATATATATATATATATATATATGCCTCTCTGTGTGTGCACAGATATATCAATAGTTTTGCAGCCTTATGAGAAAGAAAGCATTTACCTTAAGCAACAAGTATCTATTTATCTATTTCTCAAAATCATTTCCTTGTCAATGCACTTAATTCATATCAAACATTACAAAGGGAGAATTTAAGATGAAAATCAAGATGATAACTTTATGTTAGGCTACAGATTTATTGATCAACTTCTATGCATATATACTTATATACATATATGCATACAGATATATAAACAAATATTTTTATATTGGATATATAAATTAATGTATTTCTGTGGAGGTATATATATATATATATATATATATATATATATAACTAAATCAGATACACATACATATGTACATATTCATATATATATATGCATAAACACATGCACATATGTACACATAGACATATATATATATATATATTATATATATATACACGCATACACTCACACACATATATGTATGTATATATGCACAGATTCACAGATATATAATTATATATATATATATATATATATATATATATATATACAGATTAACAGATATATATACGTATATATATGTACAGATTCACAGATATATATACATATATATATGTACAGATTCACAGATATATATATACATATATATATGTACAGATTCACAGATATATATATACATATATATATGTACAGATTCACAGATATATATATATATATATATATATGTACAGATTCACAGATATATATATATATACATATATATATATGTACAGATTCACAGATATATATATATATAACATATATATAGTACAGATTCACAGATATATATATATATACATATATGTACAGATTCACAGATATATATATATATATATACATATATGTACAATTCACAGTATATATATACATATATGTACAATATATATATATATATGTATATATACATATATATATATATACAGATTCACAGTAATATATACACATATATATGCATGATTCACAGACATATATGTATATACAGATACACACACACACACACACACACACACACACATATATATATATATTAATCAGTGAGTATTTATGTATTGGAAACGAATGCCAAGATAATGTGAGAACAAAGAGAAAAGAGAAGCAATGGGCAGGATGGAGATATGCCATAAAAAGGTATATATATATCCCACCACAAACCAATGAAGCTTGATAGAGTTTTGGTCGATGCACAAAGATTGAGAGATAAGTAAATGAATATATATTTAACAGTTGTGATTTTCAGACTGTAAAATAAATCGACGTTCTTTTCGTTTGTCATCATTTTACGGCCTTTTTTGTTTCTCATTTTTTTTGTGTGTTTTTCATTTTCCGTGTTTTTGTTTCCCCCTTTATTCTCTCTCATCTTCCTGCATTCTTTTTTTTACTCTCACAATTTCAATCATATAGATTCAGTTTATTTCATTCTTTACTCAATATGAAGATAATAAAATACACAACTGGTTGTTAAATCTTCTCGTTCTATGTTAGCTTCAATGAATGCGCTAATAAAAAAAAATAAAAAAACGGTAAATATAAAAGATTTTTTTCTAAAATAGGCAGACAAGTTTTTTTTTCAGGAAAATAAAGATAAATCTCATCCGAAATAAAATTATTTTTCCTACAACTTAATTGTTTCAAGGTATGTAAATTCATTTATACTTATAATAGGAAAACAAACAGTATACAATAAAATTGGAAGTGGAAGAAAAAACTCAGATTTATTTCCTTTACTTTTGTCCTGCTATTATTGAATGCAAGGGGCCGATTTAGCTCGGTAGAGCACCATGCTAGAAATAGCAAGTTCCAGGTTTGATATCAGTTCCTGCCAACTCAGTAGCACAGATTGGGTAATCTGTGTGTTAAGTGCAAAGCTGACGGTAGGTGTGGCGCTCTACCCCAGCCAAAAAAATCCCCGGACTAGTGATAGCGAAAAGAGAAAGACTCCCTTGCTGTCCAGCTGATACTGACAATAGACTACTCTACCAATTTGACTTTGTTTATCTCCTGAAACTGAGCTTTTTGTTGTTTCATGCAAATCATCCCTAATTACTGAAATTTTAAAATCTTATATATATATATATATATATATACATTTTTATTTTAAAACTTTGACAGTATACCAGCTTTGTAGTATGTAATTACACAATACAAACTTTCACCTAAAGAAAAAAAAATTGTAAAAAACGAAAAGACCAAATCATATACACCTCTTCTTGAAAATAATCAGTTGATATTATTTAAAATTGCCAAAAGAAAAAAATACTGCAGTTACCTAAGTTATATATACTAAAGTACTCAATACAATAAGTAGAGCCAATAAATAATAAAGTAAGCCTAATGAGTCAAGAAATATCTACTAGGTTTCTCCTAACAGATCATCAGGATAATTCTGACTATATAATGATATATATATATTAGCCAGGCTGTCATATGTTTTTCACACCGTTGGCCTCAAGGCATTTCCATTTTGTTCTTGATTTCTCTCTTCTTCTCCATGTTGGCCTGAATTGATTGACAATTTTGTCTTTCCATCATTGCAGAGGGAGTTCCCATGGCATAGTGGTTAATGTGCTGGACTGACATCATTGCAAACAAGTTAAAATACCAGTTTTGCTGACATTGTAGTAAACCAGTTGTGCTATTATGTTTACTTTCTGACTAATACCCTTGGGAAAGGTATGAACCCCTTCATCCCCAAGCTTAGGGGTTAAATAGTACCATTAGTGTTCTTCTACAAGTATAGCGTTGGCAGTGTAAGGTTCAAGGTTATATATATAAATTAAAACTGGTTGAAACAAACAACTCCGACACGAGTGCTGCACATAACAAAATGGACTTTAATAAAAGCACATGGAGAGACATTTACGATATGAAGTACATATACATGAAACAAGATATATAGTGGATAATATACGTACATAGATACATAAGAAGAATCACATAGAAGATATGTTTAGTTATGGAGAGTCCATAGACTAAGGTCACTTACTAGTGTCAGTGTTTTTTTTGGGGGGTGAAGAAGCCCCACACAGGGAGGGTGTAGACAGGTGTCTAACCCATAGTTGTCAATTCCCGAGAAGCAAGAGAGTGAGAGAGTTTGAAACAGGCGCTTAAATACAACAGACCCCTGGTGGACAAACTGGGAACCCAGAGGGAAGATAACTCTTCCAGATCCAAGGGAAGACAATCCAACAGCAGTAAATGACCTATGGAGGTTGATATGTCATTAAACAAAGAAAGCAAAACATTTTCTAATTTGTTAAACTGCATCTAATGGTGAAATTTTAATTCTGGAGCTCTGGGGAGTGTGGAGTACCCTTCCATTGCCATTACTCCCAGATCCACATTGACCCGAAGTGTTAGTACCCATCTATAGTTCCCATCTATGGGTTAAAATAAGATGATTTTGAAAAAGAAATTGAATACCATCAAGAATAAATAAAGCATAAAATAACCCAACAAGGGTTGACATGCCGTAAAGTCCAATCAACCAACCTTATCTAATTAAAAAAAAACATTTTGACAGAGATTGCTCTTAAAAGTATAAAAGAAACAAACACAAGAAAGAGAACAATCAAAAAGACAACAAAAGAACTAAAGATGAACAGTTTTGAAGACATGATAGTCAAAACATAGCCACATCAAGAAGTGAACACTTTGAATGGGTGTGGTGCAAAGAAGCTCACTTCATTTCTGCATCATTGAAGAAATACAAAATGAAAAAAAAAAAAACAAGAACTGAAAAGCTGAGACATCTTAGATACAAGGAGAGTATTCATGAAAAAGAACAATGAAATCATCCCAACAAACACCTACATTATGACCTTATAGGTTTCCTTTCATTGCTTCTATGTAAATGGCTTAGTTAGAATTAATTTTATAATGAAACCCATGTGTTTAAAATTGATAAGAATTTTTTAGAAATATCTCTAAAACCCAATTTCATAAATTAGATATAAATTTGGAAAGTTTTATTTTATTTTTACTCTTTTCTCAGATGTCAAAATAATCATATATATATATATATATATATATATATATATATATATATAAAAGGTGTGTCAAAAAAGTATCAAGATTTTTTGTACTTTTGACACACCTTGTATTCTGAAAAAAAAAAATGTTCCATTCATTGTTCATTTCTATCTTGGTAAATACAGCTGAAACTTGGTACTTTTTTGACACACCTTGTATTCTGAAAAAAAAATAATAATGAATGGAACATTTTTTTTTCAGAATACTTTTTTGACACACCTTATATATATACATATATATATATATATATCCAATTAGGATTTTCCTTGTATTCGGATCAACATCACCTGATGAATGCATGTGGTTTTGCATGTATGAAACCTAAGGTTGTGACTGTTCTATTGCCATCAAATAAATAGATATTTAATACCTTTATATATTTATTTTATTATATAATAGCTCTATTCTTTATATCGAGCACTCTACTAATACTACTGCAATTTGGCACACCATTGCAGGGAAAGCTGAAGCGGTGACTATCCCAGACTATAGTTATATATAGACACATGGGACACTGCTGGAGAAGCAAGGACAAACTCATAAGCGACATCCTCCAGTGGAAGCCAGCATATGGACAAGCCAGTGTGGGCCGACCAGCAAAAACGTACATTGATCAGCTCTGTGCGGATGCAGGATGCTGCATAGAGGACCTCCCGAGAATGATGAGCGATAGGGACGGATGGAGAGAGATTGTCATGGATATCCACGCTGAAAGCGCAACATGATGATGATAATATATATATATATATATAAATGGCTATATACCTTGTTTTGGAGATAAATTTATTTCAACTTGTCTCTTCAGTCTGGTCTTTGTTTTTTGTTTTGAAACTTAAAATACTTACACCTGGATGGTGCATGCTCTTACTAGTTAAAGAAATTAATATAAGCAACAACATTTACTTAAATAAGATTTTTTAAAAAAGCAATATGTTAAAAAAAATTATTGGCGATTAATTGGGTTGTTTATTTAAAAAAATTTTTTTTTTATCTAACTATTAAAAAAAAAAGAAAGAAAATAATTGTGCTTTGCCGGAAGCAGGACAGAATCCGTGATGTCTGGATCTGCCCCTGGATATTTAAACTGTTCAAATTAATTTGATCCCAAACCATAATTTTTTTTTCATTCACAGGTTAAAAGACCATGAAAAAATATCAGCTTGTATGTTGACTACACATTTGTTTTTGTGTGTGCGTGTTAACACCCTGCAGCCTCTGTGGTAACATGGTGTTGAAAAGTCATTTTCTTGGGAAATAATTTTGTTTCCAGGCCAAAATGTTTGCGTGTGTCTCTGACATGCTAGATTAAGTATGTGAGTTCATCACCAGATGTTAAACTTCATGTTACGCAGGATAAAAATTCTAGCTTGATAATTCTTGGCGGTATGAGGGGGGTAATGGAAATTTGAATAAACAAGCAAGATAAGCTTGTGTTTTTTTGCTTGGATATTTCAATGGATTTATTTGCACAATAAATCTACCATTAACAACAGGATTCAAAAAAGTTCAGACAAAGGAGCAAAAAGCAAAACTTGCTTGTAAGCTGTCCAGTTGGATAAATTGTGTGAAAAAGACACGAGAAAGTTGATTTGAAGAGGCACTGAGTTGGAAGGTTTCTTTTTTTGGTAATCTTCAACTTGTTCCTCGTAAATTCCTACTATAAAATAAACTGAACCCTCATTTTATGCCCGTGTTTTTGCAATCAATGTTTTTAGATAAAGAAAATATATTCAGTATTGTAAAATAACGGGTGCAAGAAAAATAAAACATTTATTGCAAAAACACGGACATAAAATGAAGTTTCAGTTTATCTTATGGTAGGAATTTACGAGGAAAAAGTTAAGGATTACCTCTTTTTTTAAAAGTATTTGTATTTACCAACCCCTCTGCATGAGCAGAATGTGGCACAAGGTCAATTTTTAAGTGGTTTCCCTTCTCCTAGACTGGTATCCATACCAAGGTTAAAGAGCCCAGTCTGCCCTACTATTTACCCATAGCTGGAGGAAGAATAATTAGATTCATATCTTTCCCACTGTGGAGTAATGGTTAGCAAACTAGTCTCACAGATCCATTACTACTAAATAGTGAGTATATATAAAAGTAAAGTCATCAGGGTGGCCTAAAGTTGGTATCAGCCAGACAGTAAGGCAGTCTATCCTATTTTAACTAGTGCTAGACCAAGGAGATTGTTTTAGCCCCTGAGGTGGAGTGCCACACCTACCACCACTTTACCAAACAGATCCCTGTGCTACTCATATGCTGAGTTGGCGAGGGCCAGCATCGAACCCAGAACCTTTTGGTTCGACTGAGCTAAATCGGCCCTTATATATATATATATATATATATATATATATATATATATATAAGCAATCTATATAAACTATATATTAATCAATATGCATAATCTATGTAAAATCTATATGACAACAATATATATATAATATATATATATATATATATATACATATCTGATGAGTCTATATATATGTGTATGTATCATATATATATATATATATATAATAGAGAGTTTCATAATTTGCTTGAAGCATTGTGTATGTATTGGTTAGGAGGTTGATTTAGAAGGCCATCACAATGCAGTTTGGAATAAATAAAAAATAATAATACGGTAACAATGGTGGTGGTGTTGACCTGTATTTTTTAATTATTTCTTGAATTTCGAGGTAATACCTCTTTATCAAAAGAATTGAACTGAAGCAGTACAGCTATGGCATTTCTTAGGAAGAAATGCCATAGCTGTACTGCTTCAGTTCAATTCTTTTGATAAAGAGGTATTACCTCGAAAATTCAAGAAATAATAAAAAAATACAGGTCAACACACACCACCATTGTTACCGTATTATTATTTTTTATTTATTCCAAACTGCATTGTGATGGCCTTCTAAATCAACCTCCTAACCAATATATATATATATATGTGTGTGTGTGTGTGTGTGTGTGTGTGTGTGTGTGTGTGTGTGTATATGTTTATGAAAATAATTTTGGTTGTTTTAAACGCATGAAAAATGAAGATCAGAAAAAAGTGATGAATATTGTGTTCTAAATTCTAATTATTTACCAATATTTCAAGGTGCTCCCTTTTTATCAACCAAAAATCATTTTCCCAAATATATGATATAATATATATATATATATATACACATGGATTTAGACTCATCAAATATACCAACAAAGAAGCATAGGTGGACTGCATAACAATATCACACACACACACATATATTATATAGAGAGAGGGGGTGAGTGCGAGAGAGGGGAAGAGGGGGAAAGGAGGGGAAGGGCTTTTATAGGTAAACACACAAATTACACCAGGTTTACATAATTCCATTATAACTGACCTTCCCCCCCCCCTCCACCCACAAAAGAAAGCGTTCACCTTTTCAGTTTAATGAATTGACAAACTGGTAACCTTGAATCAGTTGATGGGAAAGACAGGTCATGAAGTTAATGAAGTAAATGTTTGTATGATGGGATTTCAAGGTGAGAACAAAAAGGGGACAAAAATAAAAAGGAGAAACGATGGGGGGGGGATGAAGAAAAAGGGAAAAGAAATAAAATGGGAAAGTAATAAAAAATAATGATGCAGGTGTATACACTTATGTGTCACAATATACATATATATATATTTTTTTTGTAGATAATATGTGTGCTATATTTTCAAACAGACAGTGCTCAATATCATTAATAGAACGTTTAATGAAAATGAAGTGATCAGTTACAGGTGTAAGAGCTGTATTTGTTTGTTACTGTGTACAACACAATTAAAAGGTGATTGTTACCATTGGTTTTAAAGCAGCTTACTGGCCACTTTTTGTCAGGACAACATCCCTGTGAAAAAATAATTTCTATAATACTGCCTACACACACACGCATACACATATTTTCTGTATACATAAATAAATATAAATGTTTTAAATCTCTCTCTCTCTCTCTCTCTATATATATATATATATATATATGAGTAAGAAAAGGTGGAATGAAAACATCACACAATGCTGTTAAAGAAGAAAACAATTTATAATATAATCATAGCTGATACTGATCAATATTTCGATTTTACAAAAATCATCATCAGAGCTCATTCACTCCCATAGTTGTTTGGGTCGGAGAGGAAAGTCAAATCAGTTTACAAAACAAAAAAAAACCTTAATATATATATATATATATATATATATATATAAAGATAGAGAGAGAGAGAGAAAGAAAGAAAGAGATTTAATATATTTATACTTACTCATGTATAGAGAAAATGTATGTGTAAATTAACCTGGCTGAAAGATTTTGTCACAAAATACCAGAGACAATAATGCAGATGTTTGGGGTGAGGCTTCAAAAGTGTCTAGCTCATGTAGGCAAGCATTTGGATGATTTAATCTTTGAAAACAAAGTGATGACAATAACAATAACACCAGATAAAATAGCAAACATGCAATATGTGGTTTTAATTTCTCTGTCATACTACCTACACACACACACACACACACACACACACACACACATTATATATATGTATATATGTATAAAAGGGACAGTTTATCCCAGTTATTAGAGCATTGGCCAAGGAATTGCACGGTTCCTGGTTCAATACCAGTCCTTGCCAACACAGCGCATGATTAGCACTGATTGGTTAATCTGATCTATGGGGTAAAGTGTGGAGCTGACGGTAGGTGTAGCACTCCACTTCAGCATAATAATCTCCACTTACAAAAAGAGAATAGACTCCATTGCTGTCTGGCTGATACTGAGCCACTTTGTCAACTTTACTTTGACTTTATATATATATATATATATATATATATATACGCATATATATATATATACGCATATATATATATATATATATATATATCTGTATAACAGTATTTGCTATTTTATCTTGTTGTTATCATCACTTTGTGATATTGTGATATTATTGTCATCACTTTGTTTTAAAGATTAAATCATCTAAATGCTTGCCCTTATGAGCTAGACACTCTTGAAGCCTCACCCAGTTCTTGTCTCTGGTATTACTGCAATTTCATGACAAATACAAATTTTCAGACAGGCTAACAGATCTAGACAACCTTGTCAAAATGCCCTGCATCAGTTATCAGTGTAAATAAAACACTCACACTCTAAAACACAAGTTCATTTACAAGAAACTGCTGAGAAACAAGAGAGTAGTATATTCACGCATGTGCAGTAAGGTTCTCTCTTATTGATGCACAACCTGTTCTCAAAATATTCAAAATTTGAAGTGATAATAAAAGAATGAAAAAGAGTGAAGAATAAAGAGAGAGAGAGAGAGGGCAGTTCAGAGCAAGAAATAATATAGAAGAAATGATGAGAGAGAGAGAGAGAGAGAGAGAGAGAGAGAGAGAGAGAGAGAGAGAGAGAGAGAATTAGAGTGATAAACATTTTAAATGATAGAAGGAGGGGTAGCTTGAAGAAATACTGTGTGTATGAGGAGAGAGAGAGAGAGAGAGAGAGAAGAGAGAGAGAGAGAGAGAGAGAGAGAGAGAGAGAATAGTTTTAAAGTAAAATAATAGAAGTGGCAAGAGAGATATTAGAGAGAGAGAAAAAATCTTAAAAAAAGAATGAATTTAATCAAAGAGAGAGAGAGAGAGAGAGAGAGAGAGAGAGAGAGAGAGAGAGAGAGAGAGAGAGAGAGAGAGAGACACACACACACACACACACACACACACACAGACAAAGTGAGGAAGAGAAGTTGGTATGAATAAGGAATATTAGAAGTTAAGGTAACATTTAAGTGAAAAAGGTATTCCCAATTGTCT
>CM042148.1:113310416-113337916 GCA_023376005.1 Doryteuthis pealeii
AATAAAAAAATAAAATAAAATAAAATAAATAAATAAATAAAAATTTAAACAGAATTTTTAAATGCATTCATTGACTTGACACACAGACATCCCCCCCCATATATATATATATATATATATATAATATATATATATATATAATTCCTATTTTGTAATAGGCACACTTGCATTTAAATATATGAATATTTTTTTATATATTAATAAATTACGGACCACTGAATAAAATGCAAGACAAGTTAGTTGGAAATTAACAAGTTTTTATTTAACATATTAATAGAATCCTAGCAAGTATTACCCCGGGTCCGAGCGGACCTTGAAATAATATATGCACTTATGGAGTGGAAATGAAATTCTTTTTTTTTTTTGCAGTGATCGAATAGTTACTTTGTGAACAAATGCTAACTATTTGGAATGTAGAGTGGACCTGGGAGTAATGGCGATGAAGGGGTACTCCACATTTCCCTGAGCTCCAGAATTAAAACATCACCACTAGATACAATTTAACGTCACACCAAGGACACTGAGACTCTCAATCACCATTTTCTAGCATATGATTTAAAAGAGTTGAGGTTTGCGATAAAAGCAATAAAGGACAATCATATAGATGCTAGGACTTTATGTGACCAGCAGATTGATTGGATTGGGACTTTTCGACCGCCCGTCTAGCCAAGAGCCAAAGTGGAGTGTTGCATTTAAAGGATTGTTCAGACACCAGGGTTCCGTCTTTAAGCATCATTAGTCGCCACCCACGACCAACAGATGGTCCCATGGGCGGGGAGCTCTTACCCCGCAGCAGAGGTGCAGTCGGTGTATTCTACATCACCAGTCAACAGTGTGTAATGCATGACATCTATTTTGATTTAGAAATAATAAAATGTTGGTATCTTCAATTTACGTGAAAATTAACTTTTTATAAAAAAACTACTAGAAAAAACGTGACCCGTTGGGTCACCTATTGAGCTCTGAGTAGATAACTGTGATCAGGAAGAAAATCAGTTTGCAAAACGAATTAAATTAAAAAGTAAACACGACCGGAGAATGAAAAAAAAATAACAATAACAAAACAACATTAAAATTATTTTGCTAAAATTTACACTTGTCAAAAACTGACCGGTCTTATAAATTACCACTCACACCTCCAATCTCACTCTTTACATTCATAGAGAAAACTAGGATAATCAAAAGATTCATTCTTTTTTTTATAAAATTCTCAAAGCTGAAATCTAACCTGAAAATACTGTTGTCAATTTCAGACAATTAAAGACTCAGAAAAACATTTTCTACACATGGGCTCTTCGGGGCATGTGGGTTCGGTGTCTTCGGCCACTGGACTATTAATAACATTAATGGTGAGATCCCAAGGGGCCATCCCCCAGGCAACACCTGCCCCCTGATTTAAAGGGACGGGGCTGGGTTTATTGCTCAGTGCCAGAGGTACCCCCCTTGACGGAAAATACCGACGGTCTCCACGCATTTTTTGTGCCTGCTATCCCATGAGTTACGGTTCGTGGGTTGTCCCACATTAATAGGTCCTTGTGCCCGGCCCACATACGTAGGATGTGTGGTAAATAGCGCATTCTTCTACAAGACCAACCCACAATCCCTAAAAATAAAAAAATTCTAGAATTTATTTCAGAACTTGAACAATAAGGATGATAATGATCAATCAGCTGAGGACTGAATTATTTTGAATGAGACAAGAATATCATTTAAGTGGTAGGTAATACATACAATCAAATTGTTTACCAGGTTTCTTCGAAACTCTGTGTCCAGTAGCTTCGGCCATTGGTCTGGTAAGATATGTAATATCAGCGTGATCCCAGAGGGGTGGGCATGGCCCAGTCAACACCTGCTCGTCCCGTCTAAAACAGAAAGGGTTAGGTTTATGTTCCAGTACCTGAGACCCCTCAAAAGAGGAACCCCGACAGGATTCACACAATTTTTAAAGACTACCCACGCATTAGCTTCGGTTTGTGTGGGTTTATTGCTCAGGACTATTGCTCAGTGCCTGAGGTGCCTCAAAAGAGGAATGCCGAAAGGATTCACGCAATGATTTTTTTTTTAGCTCTGGCCACGCGTGAACTTCGCTTTATGCGTGCCCCCTTCCAGGTATATCGATCCTTGTGTTTAACTGACATGGTGGGATCTCAGTAAATACTTATAATCAAGTTCTTTTTATAGAGAACGGTAATGATGGCACCGGTAAAAATTCTCCCTCAAGCTATGGGTAAATAGTAGGCCAGACTGGGTTCTTTAATCTTGGTATGGTAACTAGTCTAGGAGAAGGAATCTGAATTCAAACCAGTTGTAGATCTGGAGCGGGATTGGCTCCGTCGGGATATTCCTGCTCAAGACACGTGACATGAGTAGCGCCCCCTATGACTAAACCAGGATACAGGATAGGTTTAAAGCTGTTAAATAAGAGATTACTGTGCCCTGGCTATGATATTAAACAGCTTCTAATGGTGAAGTTCTAATTTGGAGAGTATGGAGTACCCATTCATCGCCATTGCTTCTTGGCACGGAATGGTAGTACCTGTTACTGTCCCATCTATGGGTTAAATGGAAAAATAGTTTTAAAAATTGAAAACAAAACGTCTTCGGCATAAAATAACTCAACAAGGGTTGAAATGCCGTAAAATCAAACCCAGCCCACCCAGTTTGTAAGGGCACACAGTTACGGTGGTACACAAACAGTAGGGTCCCAGGGTTAATAAATTTGATATTTTTTCGAGTTGAATTGGTAACAATCTGTTTTTGTATTGCAATTTGAGTCTTTGAGATGATTTTTGGGATGATGCCAGTTAAACTAGAAATAACCATTTTTCTCTCAAATTCCATCAATTTGCTCCTCATCATTATGTTACCATTATTTCAATGACCTGAAAAACTGTTGAAGTTCTGGGATTCCAAGTTCTTCAGGTTTGGGGTTTCTTTTTGGCTTTTTCCAAGCTATTGTTTATATATTGTTCCCATAAATAAAATCTCATAGCTCAGATATTTTAGATGTGTCACTCTCTGTACTTTGCCGTGCATGTGTGTCATCTCATCTTACGGTTTTTGCATCGTTTTATTTGCCCAAAAGAGAAACAAAAAACGATGAAAATAGACACAAATACATACATACACACACACACATAAAAAATATAATACAACGTCACACGCCTTATACAAAACACAGAAAATAAAACAAATAAAATAAGAAGAAGTAAAATGAGACAGACATTGTATTTGATGTTAGCAAAGAATGGTTATTCTGGAAAAGATGAACAAAAACAACAATAACAACATCGGTTTTTATTTTTAACTGGATCCATAAAGAATTACTTTGAAAAGTGGTGTCTTTATTATCTCCCTTTACTTCTCAATCTCTTGACAACCTTTTTTCGTCTCCTTTTCATTCTTCTTCTTTTTCTTCATGCTATTTAACAATTTCTATTCTTGTATTGTGTCTCCTTTCTCGATACTAATTTAGTTTTACACACACATTTACACCAAAAGTTTACACACACACACACACACACACACACACACAGAGTCGAACATATGAGCACCAACAAATTCCATTCACGCAAAACTTCATCAGAAGACAACCATTTTTTTTTCAATTAACCGCTCTGTCGACGGATTTTAGAATACGCTGTATATGCCCCCCACCCCCGACAGAGGGATAAGACCCCCCCCCATACTCCAACAAAGAAGTGTCCCGGGTACCTTGGTTTAGTTGGTTGGATTTTACGGCATGTCAACCCATTGGGTTATTTTATGCCAAAAATGTTTTGTTTTATCCATTCTTGTTGTGAATTAATTTTTTAAAACACAGTTTTTGATCTATTTAACCATAAATTGGATCCTAACAGTTACTACCACTCCGGTTCAGAGTGAACCTGGGAGTAATGACGATGAAAGGGCACTCCACAATCTCCAGAGCTCCAGAATTGGAACTTCACCACTAGATGCAGTTAAACGTCATACCCTAGACACTACCCAGTAATACCCAGGACACTAAGACCCTCAGCCACCGCCTTCAAGCACATATGATGAAAAGGATATCCATAAGGAAATTAGGATCTGAACAATCATAAAGGTGCTAGGGCTTTACGTGACCAGCCATTTGATCGAAGGGAGCCTCTCCGACTGCCCGTCTAGGGCCAAAGTAGAGTGTTGCAAGTCATGGACCGCTCAGCCACCAGTATCCCGTCCTCACGCATCACGGGCCGCCAACTACGGTCAACAGGTGGCCCCACTGGAAAATTATCCTCTCTACAGAGGTGCAGTCAGCGTATTCTACTACGGCAGGTGTCACTAACTGCATCCAGTGGTAGAACAAATGGGGGTCAGGGAGGGGTAGCTGCCCCAGAACGTAACTTCAGAGGGGGTGGAAAATCACCCTACCCCAAAAACCTTTGCGTTGCAATAACATTTAAATATATTGCCTAACTTTTGCCACTATTCTCAGGAATTATAAATGTGTAGAATTTGAAAGTGGGTAAGTAAAGTTTGAAAAATCTGAATTAGTATTTATTAGCTACCGGAAGGGGCACCGGGTCGAGATCTTGGCCCCACCCCCTGATCACAACGTTGGCACACCACTGACTGTATCTGATAGTGAGGATACAGGTCTAGAGTGCCTTGCAATAATTCAAAAGTCCACTTTGACCTGGAGTGGTAGTACATGTTAGGGTGTCACCTATGGGTCAAATAGATGGTTGGTTGTTCTATTTTATGTAACATCAACCCTTTTTGGGTCATTTGATTTTGAATCAAGTCATTTTGATAATAGGTTGCTTACTGTACCTACTGTTGCTTAAAAGGTCACCCATCTAAGTATCTAACAGGTTCATCGCTGCTTAACTTCGATGATCTAGCGAGAACCGGTACTTTCAACGTGACTTGGCCTTAAGCCAAAATAGATCAGTTTAAACATTATTTGTATTCAATAGGAATACTTGATGGCATGTAACTCTAAATTATTTGTTAAAAAGTCCTATTTGTCTTTTTTTCATGTAGATATACGCTCACCTGAAGATCGTGTGCGTGAAACTAAAGTCATGAGTGATCTTAGTTTGCTTTATTTTGTTTTATAATTTAAATATCATAATACTGCCTAACATTTTTGTGCAGAGAATACAATATATGAATAATCTGGATCGTTTTTAGTGGTAAATTATATATATATATTATATATATTATATATATTAGGTATAGTCAAAACTTTTGTATGACAACACTTTCCTCTTCTTTAAACTTTTAGAAAAAAATTCAAATTGTAAATTGTTACTGATTTTAATTTTTCCCCTAAGAACAGAACCAAAATTTACATATAATTTTTTTTTCTATGAATTTCTTATTTATAAGAGAAAAAAACGGCAAAATAAATCCTTTTGATGGATAAAAATTTTAATTTATAAAATTCTACCGTTTGAAAGATTGTAAAATAAATTTGGCATGTGAATTTTTTTAATCCTTCCATTCATAATATAGCAAAATTATGTTATGTTTCATACACTTTTTCGAGTTTTATCAAATTTTATTTCATGAGGGGGGAGGGTATTAAAAACACGTAAAATTTGGGTATACTTAATATATATCTATATATATGGCTTTTGTCCTGATGATGGTCAAAATGGCCGAAACGTTGCATCGTCGACAATAAACATCTAGTTTCCATAACATCCCGTGTATGTCTACTTTTCTCCACACACACACACACACACACACACACACACACATATTATATATATATATATATATATATATATATATTATATATATAAACATAATGACAATTTTTGTAATACATAGATGTTTAGCTGTTATTATTGATTGTCATCTAACCTTTTTCCAATCCCATAAACAAAAAGGTTTATAAATGAGAAAAGTGATTGCTAAGGGTTCTGTATCTACCAAGGGTCCTCCCCAACAAGAATACCTTTTTCTTTCTTTTGTGATTTATTATGTCATCTAATATATCGTTGCCATCAAAAATGACATTGTATACAATAAAAGCTTGTTTTTTTTTTTGTACGAATGATCAAACATTCACTATAGTCAAAATTGTTAGTGGAATGCAAATCAAATTGCACTCAGGTTTCCATAAAGGGCTTAAAGCCGACCCTGGAGGCATATTGTGATGCTTTATGCATTCGGATTTTCAGAGAGTCCCCACTGTTGACACGTGTATCTCGTGCGGGGCTGTGGAGTCGGAGTCGGAAGCATTCAAGTGGTCACCGGACTTGAAGTCTGAGTCGGGAGCACTCAAGGGTTCCCTGGATTTGGAGTCAGAGGTGGAAGCAATCAAGGGTTGACTGGATTTGGAGTCGGAGGTGGAAGCAATCAAGGGTTGACTGGACTCGGAGTCGGAGGTGGAAGCAATCAAGGGTTGACTGGACTCGGAGTTTGAGTCATTACCGAATCCGACTCCAGTTGAAGTTACACTTTACATCCGTGAGCAAATTAATTTAAACAAAATGAATAATTGCGTTGTTTTTGCTATTATTATTATTATTATTATTATTATTATTATATCCGCGATCTCTCTGTAAGGCCTGCCAGCGTGTTTGTGCAGCAACTTAAAAAAATGTGTTTAAAAAATTGAGTTAAAAAAAATAAATGAATAAAAAAAAATTGAATACCCATGAAGAATGAATGAAACAAAACGTCTTCGGCATAAAATAACCCAACAAGGGTTGACATGCCGTAAAACCCAACCAACCAAACACATATCTTTCACCAACAGTTTGCTAACAATTAGACAATGTAGAAGAACGGGAGTAAGTCTGCAAATGGCCTATTGTCGGTATCAGCCGAACAACGAGGGAGTATATATCCCGTTTTCGCTAGCAGTAGATCAGGGAGATTACTTTGATGAGGTGGAGCACCACACCTAACGTCTGCTAGCTCCCAGATGCTTTACTGCACAGTTCAGATTACCCAAGCTGTGCGACTTCTGTGCTGAGTTGGCGAAGGCCGGTATCAAACCCAGAACCTTGCGATTCCTAGGCGGATGCTCTACCGACTGAGCTAAATAAAATCTTTAATCTATACTTATATAAGCAGTTGGTATCTATATATGTCCGGATGAAACTAAAAAATAAAACAATTAACAACAAAGTAATGTATATACACATTAAATTTCACTGGTTCTTACTTTTTGTGCAGAAATGATGAAGATTTGATTTATATTCGAAGATATTAAAAATTAAGATATACACAGAAACAGCATTGAATTCTACTTTGAAATATCCAGCTTTTGTAAATCTTAAAAGTAAACAAATCAATACACCAGGGTTTGCCCCTCTTCTCTACTCAGGCGATGCCGGGTAGCCGCTTCTAGTAAACAATGAAGGATTTTTAGTTAATCGTAAACAAAGCAAGTCTCTTTAATCCTAACGTGCAGAAACCTTAAAAGAGATAGAGTATGCTGGGTAGCCGCTTCTAGTGTTTCAATATGGTAAGACTCTCAGTTGGTAGAGTGTCCAACTACGAACCACAAGGTTCCTGGTTCGATACCGGCCCTCGCCAACTCAGCGTATGTGTAGCAAAGGAATATGTGCAGTAAAGTAAGGAGCTGATGGTAGGTGTGGCGCCTCATCTCAGACACAAGAACAATCTCTAGCACTAGTTAAAAGGGGATAGACTCCCTCGCTGTTTGGCTGATACCGACTTTATGCACCCCTATGACTCTTCTTTTATTAAGTATGACCAGACAGTCTGTCATCAGTGTGAATTCATCCAGTCGCCATAATTTATTAAAAGAAAAAAAAAATAATCACAAAAGAGTCACAACGTGTTCCAATTAACATAAAGAATGGTTAAACAACATTTGTGCAAAAATTATGAAGATTTGATTTATATTCGAAGATATTTAAAGATTAAAATATACATAGAAATAGCATTGGAATTCTACTTAAAAATGTCCAGCAGTTGTAAATCTCAAAAGTAAACAAATCAATACACCCGCCCCCTCTACCCAGGCGATACTGGGTGGCCGCTTCTAGTATTACATATGGTAAGACTATTAAGCATGACCAGAAAGTCTTGTCATCAGTGGAATTTATCCAGTCGCCAGAATTTTATTGAAAGAAAAAAAAAGCAAAGAAAAAAAGAAAAGATAATAATGATATAATTGAATAAGTCTGAGACATAAATTTAATAAGTGCAATGAACACAAATGTAATAAATTACGTCAAATAAAAATCCAATAAAAATGTCTTGTATATTGATATGAAAATTTTGGATATAAATAACAAAAAGAAAAGGGAAACCAAATAACAAAGATATTAATATAACCATTTACTTTTAAATTTATAAAGCACTGAATGACTTGAATACAGATGAAAAGGATTTGATATTTATTAAATATATGCAATGTACAATACAAGATCAAATTGGTGAAAAATGGGACAGAGAAGATTGTGTTTCACTAAGTTGCGCTGTGGAGTCAGAACACAAAGCCTTTGACTCCGATTCCTCTATTTTTGGCACCTTCGACTCCGACTGCTCTAAAGACACTTACTGTTACTCAGAATAATAACTAATGCCGTTGTGGAAACACTCACAAAGAGTGAAGTAATAATACAGCATTGTTAAGATCAGCTAGGATAATAAGAAGAGCCCAAGGATTTGAGGAGACTTGCTGTCACTCAGGCATCAGTGAACAAACAAAAGGTAGAGGTCGTTTGTTTAAAAAGTAAAGTTGGCGGTATCAGCCGTGAAGAATAATTAAAGTTCCAATTACCGTCGAACTGGGAAGACAAGGCAACAAACGGTTGTAACTTAAATATAAACCCGAATGTCACAAACTCTAATGCAGAATGACAGGATATGTATAATACTCCACAATGTCATTCAAATCAAGCAGTCAAGCAGCCAATCAGAACTCAAGGAATGGAATGACCCAAGTCACCCAAATTCATGAATGGGTCATTCTTGATTTCTATATACTAGCAAATATATGCACCCTCCGGGTGCAAGTATTTAAGTTTAAATATAATAAAATAATAGATTAAATCAGAAAGGCTAATGAAACTAATTAAGAATTCAGATAAAAAGATTTGAAACGGAGGGAGTATAATCGGAAAATAGAACAACTGAAACTTACTCTTTCATCACTTCCGTTTTTCAATGCTAAATTTCCTAGTTTAACTATTTAGTTAAAATAGGAAGTAAAGAATAAAATTACAGTTATTTCTTCTTGTTAATGAATTTCTTTTAGGATTTATTGAAGAGATTTTTACTCATATTCATTAAGATAAACCAAACAATTAGAAATCAATAATACCAAGCACATTTTTATTAAAATCAGTTTTAATATCAATATGCAAATTAGCTATACGTTTACACTGAAAACTCGTATTTGTTGTATATATAAATACAATTGCATGTTATTAGCATTTAGTAAGGCCAACAGTATAAATAATGTCAAACAGTTTTATTATTAATTGAGGTTTAAATAGAAATAGAATCATGGGGAATGTGATGTAAATAACTAAGGGAATTGTGACTTGAGTAGTAATATAGTTTCGGTTACAGACAGAAAAACACACAATCTCCATTATAATAAGATACCAACTGTCTTGGACACTGCTTAAGTTGTACTTAGCTGCTGTTATTCAAACCAACAGTAGACTTACTGACTTCAATAAGCCTGACAGTGAGGGAGTTCCTTTTTTCTAGTGCTAGACCAGGGTGATTTTTTGGGGGTTGAGGTGGAGCACCACACCTACCATTAGCTCCCCACTTTACTGCATAGATCCAAGCTAAGTTGTCGAGGACCGGTATTGAACCCGTAAAGTAGTTGTTACTAGACGGATGCTCTGCCGATTAATTAAGTGATTATGGCCTACAAATAAATATAAAAGCACGATTTAAAAAAAATCTATTTATAAATAGCGTACATTGTATAACGTTAAAGTGTGAGTCGGAGTCGTATAGTTTAACGGTGTTTGGTTAGACAGATTCTCGTCTATGCAATTCACAAATCAAGGCTTGATTTGAGAATCGCATAGGCGAGAAACTTTCAGGAACTAAGCGCCGTTGACTCCATGTCCCCAATAACCTTGAATATACATGTTCTATCCACGATATTGAGCACTTTTTACTTATAAATATAGCACAGTATAATAACAATAATATATATATATATGTGTGTGTGTGTGTGTGTGTGTGTTGAAAGAGAGAGAGAGAGAGAGAGAGTTAAGGTAGCATAGACATGGAGTCTACTCTGGATACTGACAGCTTCCCGCCTATGCGATCTTCGGACCAAAATGACCACGCTCCCTTAACTCAAATATAAATGCTCTATCAATGATGTTGAGCACTGTCTGCTTAGAAATATAGCACCCATACTATATTATATATATATATATTATATATATATATAATGCTCTAAAGAGACCGAATATAATGTAAAGAGAAAACATAATGCAGGGAAAGATAGAGAAAAAGAAACAAGTGAGCTAGCTGACTAGTTTGGCTTATATATATATATATTATATATATATATATATATATATTGGTGATGAGGATCATTTCATGTGGGGTTCATATCTAATAATACAGCTCATCCGTAATGAGACTTCAATGTGTCTTGCTAAAGGTGTGTGATTGGCCAGAGAAATACAATGAATAAATAAAGGAAAAAACAAATTTGCTTCATACGATAATTCCTTTCAAATGCAAAAAGCTTTATATATATATATATATATATATATATATATATATATATATATATATATATATGAAAGAGGTGGGGGGGTTATATATATAAGAGAGAGAGAGAAGTAGATATATTACTTGTATGTGTATAAGTGTCTTAGATATACATAAGTATGAAAATATATTTTCTGTGAGCGTATATATATATATATATATATATATATATATATATATCTGTAAGGTTATATATTTTCTTTCTGTGGGGATATTTTTTTTTTTCTGAGAGGATATTTTTTTCTGTGAGCTTATATATATATATATATATATATATATATATATATATATTATTCTGTGAGCTTATATGACTGCATGTTTTTGTATGTAGCCAGATAGGTAGCCAGGTAATTCAGTGCACACAGGTGAGAATGTCATTGCCTTTAGCTCCTATAACAATAGCAACCCTGACTGCTACTAATTCTGCTACTTTTTATGACTTCACGTTTATATGATTCTACGCTCAATCCAGTAAAGGTGTTGCTTTAAACAAATGATTTAAAACTCGAAACTGTCATGAAGATGCTGAACATCACTTTTCTACCCAATGTCTGTACAGATTGTTCACATACTTGTAAAAGCATCAACTACGTTATTGTATTGCCTCTACGTGGTGATTACATAACAAACTGAAAGTTGAGAAATTTCAGTTTTGCCTTCTTGTGTCACTTTGGGACGGCTCATGTAGAAGCAATAAAAATTCTATAATTTCATCTCAAGTGAAACGGCTTTTCTTTTCTTTTCTTCTTTTTTTTTTACTGCAGGCTTCCTAAGTTGTTTACTAAGTTTTTCTTATACAGTACAAGGACACAAGCATAGGGCATAGAGTTTTACTATAAAAAAGCATTAGAAAGAGTTTTACTATAAGAGTGCATTGGATAGAGTTTTGCTATAGGAATGTAATGGATAGAGTTTTGCTATTAGAAAACACTAGAAAGAGTTTTACTATAGAAAAGCATTGAGTTATTTAGTAATTTTTCGTATACAGCACAAAGACACAATTACAGGGCATAGGGATTTACTTTAAGAATGAATTGGATAGAGTTTTACTATACAAAAGCATTAGAAAGTTTTACTATAAGAATGCATTGGATAGAGTCTTACTATAAGCCTGCAATGGATAGAGTTTTACTATAGCAATAGCATAGCAAAGCATTGGAAAAATGTTACTATAAGAAAGCATTGGAAAATGAAACCTTTTTCCTACGGTACGCTTCACCTTGAAGTTCCTAAGTAATTTCTCGTATACAGTACAAGGACACAATCACAGAGTATAGGGTTTTCCTATAAGAATGTACTGGATATAGTTTTATTATAAGAATACATTGGATAGAGTTTTACTATAAGGAGGTCTGGGAACAAAAACAGACACCATGTGCGTTGTATATTCTTAAGCTAACTCCTGTGGTGGACTCCCAATTGGACGTTGATTTAAGAAACAAAAAGTCGCCTTCTAAAATTTCCTATCAGTAAAAAAAATGTCATAAATTCGAACAGACGAAACCAGACTGACCGACGCCAGATCCCAATCAAAAACCTTTACAGTAACTAACATTTTAGGTATAGGAATTAACAAGATAGAATTAGATAAGAAGAAAGAGAAAAGGTTAGAGGGAATAAAAATTAGTATAAAGATCCCGTTGACAAGACAAGCTTGTAGCAGTAGACCAGCGCTGACAGCACACGTACAAAGGTACCAGTCTAAAGAATCTTATGATGGTAACACTAAATTTTATCCTCAAAGAATTTTGGGAGTGGTAGACAAATAAGCTTTTCCAATAATATCAAAATTCTACATTCACGGACATTTTGGTTGCAACTCAAATCTCTTCGTTGATTTTTACTATTTTTTTATTATTGGTACTTTATTTCAACTTTAACGTTTTTACCACCACATCCGGAAAACTCATTTATTTCATTCCATTACAAACTGGTACCCATTAACAACTTTAACCCGACCCTTTAATAGGCTCAATAATTACACTTCATGCATTGAGTACATATTAAATTTCATCAAACTTGAACAATATTGATTTTTAATAATATTTCAGCTTACCTTTTAAAAGTTCAACGATAATTCTCCTGTTGCCACTTACAACACAATTTGATGTACGAAGATCTTACTTTCAAACAATTATTTCATAGTTGACTTTTGATGGATTTCCCAATTAATTTCGATGATCTCTTAATTCTTTTCCGAGTTATAAAATTTATCATAAAAAAAGATTTGCCGGTAAAAAATAACGTTAAAAATCGCCGAATACAATCGCAGTAATTAAAACATGAAAATATAAAATTTCAGGATTGCAGATTCGGCCCATAATGTTTTTAATTTGCTCACGAGGTTGGCCTCATTCCAAAATTGTACTATATGTTGGGCTACAGCCCCTAGGAGTAAAGTTGAAAAAACGATTTTTCTGTCTGAGTGGTGTACTGTGAAAAAAGCAAATTTTCGCCCCATATCAAGTTCATTTCTTTGCAGACTCTCTCTCTCTCTCTCTCTCTCTCTCTCTCTCTCTCTCTCTCTCTCTCTCTCTCTCTCTCTCATTGGCCCACTGACTGACATTTATAGGCTTCTATTCATATCCAATGTTGTCCTTTTGCTAGTTGACATTTTTCAACATAGCCTGAGAATACATATAAATTCTATTCTTGAACCATAAAATTGCTTTTAAATATAAACATCCCAATTTACAGTGTCATTTGACAGTTATTTGATTCTGACATCTTCTACAAAAAACAGTTGATGACATCATTACATAACACTCATAACCATGTGCATCTAGAAAAGTTTTCATTATCTTTTTATTTCACAAAAAGAAAAAGAAAACTAAAATTTTAAACATGAATAACAGGAAATTGCTTCACAGTCTTCAGTGTTTAATATAAAGAACTGATTTATTTGTCTAACTGGATTTGAACTCGTTATGAAATTCATGATTATTTCACCCTTTTGTCAGAACCAAATTAAGGAATACATCTTATTTCTACTAGCAACAAAAAAAAAATGCCTCCGGGCAGTGTAAAAAATAATTTTGAAAGATATTGCTTGATGTAAGGGTGGGAGTTAAAAATTCCATGTCACAGGGTTTGTATCATAAGTAAGCAAAATCATCAAATTTATTAAAGGAGTAAAAAATAAAACAATTTGAAATGGAAACTTAGTTCATTTCCCGCAAAATAATGTTGCGTGCATCTATTAATTACTAATTGAATAATTATTTTGAATATTTTGCACATATATTTTACACAAAACCGTAGGTATTTATTTTAAAACTTTTTAGTTAACTTCTTGTTTCTGAAAAGAAAACGGCGAGAGTAAAAAACAATTTTCAAAATTGCTTACTCAAATTTTTGAATATATGTAATACAGGTTTATTTTTTATTCTATGTATTAACGATTTTGACGATGAATTAAATACTCATTAATAGACTTATGCAATCATTGAGAATTTTGTGACGTAGTTTTGGTTACAGACAGCTAGACACCAATCTCCATTATTAAAAGATATGTAAAGGGACCGACTTAGCTCAGTCGGTAGAGCACCCGCCTAAGAATTGCAAGGTTCCTGGTTCGATACCGGTCCTCGCTAACTCAGTACATGAGTAGCACAGGTTGGGTAATTTGATATGTGTGGTAAAGTGGGGAGCTGACGATAGGTGTAGCACTCCACCCCAGCAAAAACAATCTCCCTGGTCTAGCACTAGCGAAAAGGGGATAGACTCCTTCGCTGTCCGGCTGATACTTACAATAGGCCACTCTGCGAACTTGACATTTATAAGTAAATAGAATTCAATAAAATTTCCGGAATTATTATTATAAATATTTCTGTCCACTCCTTCAGAAAAAAAGTGTTGATTTAATTATTTCCCAACTCCTATAAAAGATTTAAATTATGGATTATTCGGACTATTTTCCTCATCTTTATTGTTATCTGTACAACGTTTCGAACAATGTGCTCTCCAACATTCTTCAAGTATTTCTTGTCGGACTCTGGAGACTACTCGAACTCGGAAACCTAATCGGAAGCTACCAGTTCGAAAATAAGGTTCCCGAGTTCGAGAAGGCGCCCGAGTCTGACGAGAAATACCCTAAGAAGACTGGGGGTAGGGCACATCAGTGGAAATGTTGTACAGATAACAATAAAGATGAGGATAATAAACCAAATAGTACAAATTATCAAGTCTCATCTAAAAAATTCAAAGAAATACTTAATTTTGTATTACTTTTATCATAATTAAATATGTTTTCATCTTCTTTTGTGTTTAAAAAAATATATATACACCTATTCAAAAATTAAGTGTTACCTAATTTATCATCAGATTATTTAACAAAAAAATATTTCATTGAAATGGTCTACCCATTTGTGGCAAATGTAGTTTAATTCTTATCTAGCCAATAATTTTCATTATATTAACACTCGTCTTCTTCAATTGTATGTCTTGAGTGGTTTCATGGTTAGCAAGCTGGAATTAACAATCCATTGTAAGTGAGTTCGATTCTCACTTGGTGCCTCATTCTCCTGCCTTGTGTCACATCTAAGCTAAGCTTAGTAAATATCTAATTGTGTATCGTTACACCCCAGATGAAATGCAATGTGTTGTTTTAAATATACACCAACTTTAAAAAAAATATACATCAACTCAAAATAAAAAGTACCACTTAATTTATTATCAGATTATTTTACAAAAAAACAAACTATTTTATCGAAACTGTCTACCCATGTATGGAAAATGTAGTTTAGTTTTATCCTAAGAAAATATTTAGTAGTTTTACTGTTCCTTGATAAAGTACAATTTTTCTGATCAAACAGTTTTGTCAAGGATTTGAAAAGCACCTAGTTTAGCTAGTCTCTTTCTTCGAGACCATAGCGTCTCGGCTCCGGAGAATCTCCAGAAATTGAAAGTTAAAAAAACAAAACTTTTGAGCTAGTGTTGTACATTATTCGGTAAAACTTGCAAATCATACTCAAAATCCCATGACCCAGAAAAAACAGAACCCACAAATTTTGTAATAAAACTGTTAATTTTAAATAGGGGATTTGGGATTAGGGTTAGGGTTAATTTAATGGGAAAATAAATAAATAATTTAGGTTCTGTTTTTTCTGGGTCACCCTGAAATATGGGGATTTTGAGTATGATTTGCAAGTTTTACCCATTATTCATCATAATTTCATTAGTGTTTAGCATCAATTACTTATTTGACTGATTCTTGTTCATCAGTGAGCAAAACTACATGTACCCGCTCATCTACTTCAACAGTTTCTTGAGGTACCACCCTACACTAACCAACATTATTCCACTTAATAAAGATTGTATCTACATCACCCTCGTCTGCTATCATATCCAACTAATGATTGTTTGGTTTGTTTTACGGCATATCAACCTCAGTGGTTCATTTTATGCCAACAAAATTTTTATATGAATTCATTCTTAATGAATACTCATTTTTTATAAACACATTTTTCTATTTAACCCATAGATGGGACCATAACAGGTACTACCACTCCGGTTCAGAGTGGAGCTGGGAGCAATGATGATGAAGGGGTACTCCATATTCCCTAAACTTTCAAAACTGGAACCTCACCATCAATAGAGTTTAACGTCATTCCCAGGACATGTAGACCCTCAGCCACCGCCTTCTAGCACCTATATGATAAAAAGGGGTTGGGGCTTGCCATAAGGGCAATAGGGTTGGAGAAATCATATATGTGCTAGGGCTTGACGTGACCAGCCGATTGGGCCTACAAAGGGCCTACAAATGAATGTATTTTCTTTTTTACTTCGGCTATATAGTCTTAATCTTTTCTCTTTTTCCAGAAACACATATGGTGGTGGATCTGCATTGTTGGTTGGTTGGTTGGTTGGTTGGTTGGTTTTTACGGCATGTCAACCCTTGTTGGGTTATTCTATGCCGACGATATTTTGTTTTAATTCCTAATGGGTAACGAAAATTATTTGAATTTTAAAACTAATTTTTCCTACTTAACTTATAGATGGGACCCTAACAAGTACTACCACTCCGGACGAAATGTATTTTGTTTAATCTCTTTCTTTCTTTTCCCTTCTTTTCTTGTCGTCACCCGTTCCATACTGCTATGACGTCACAATATGAACATGATTGATAGATATGAACATAATGATATAGATAGATATGAACATGAGATATCTAGGAATAGAATGAGAAGATAGATATGAATAGAATGATCATTTTAATATATTTCATTACATTAAAACTTAAATACTTACACACAGAGGTTGCATATTCTTGCTAGTAATGATAAAGCTAGACAGGAATCTACCAAGATGAATTTTTTACGAAAAGTTGAGAAAAAACCCACAACAAAAAAAAAAAAACAATAGTGAGAAATGTAGACAGGTAGACTTGTGAAACCGAAAGATTCAACAAGAAAGCAAAAATAAGATGGGTGTAGTGCCAGAATGAACACCGTTAACGTTCTGCTCTGTTTGTGTGGGAGAATATTTCAGCGAATATTTAGAGGAATGTCTCAGCTCAAAGAGAAACATCGTTTTGTTTTATTCTAATCTTTAGGGTGTATTATGGTATTTGAAGTTTCTAAATGTCCTGAATTAAAATAGAGTAAGTCGATCAAGGAACAAAACTCTTGAGAATTGATGGGATTGATCAGGGTGAGTTGGATTAAAATTGGGGGGAGGGGGTTATATTGATGGGATCAATGTTTGTTTTTCAAATCAGAGATTCACTGGAAATCAATAAAAAAGGAACACTTAAAAAAAAAGGTAGGACTGAATTTTATCTGGTAACTACAAAAGTTGACTATTTTTATAATAGCAAACTTATTTTTGGAAAATATATGGAACTAAATATCACCATGGACACGACGAGACGAGTTTAAATCCAGGACGAAGCTGTTTGCATTTCCCATAGGCTTAATACCCTTGATAAAGGTATAAATCTCACTATTCTCCCTCCAACTGTGGGTAAATAGTAGGGCAGACAGGGTTCTTTAACCTTGGTTAGGCAACAAGTCTGGGAGAAGGAAAGCTCGGAATTCAAACCTGTTAAACTCCGCTTAAGAAATTGACCCTGTGCCACATCCTGCTCATGCGGAGGGGTTGGTAAATATGTATATACAATATCACCAGGGAAATACCTCTCATAGATTCCTCTTTTGAATAAAGAAGCAATCATTTCTTGTTATCATCATCATCATCATCATCATATTGTGCTGACAATAGGGATTCGCGTGACTATCTCTCTCGTCATTATCAGTCATAGAATAAAATAACCCCAGACAGGTTAAAATGCTAAAATCAATTATAAAATATACTATATATAGATAGAGGAAATTATATATATAATTAAATAACCACGACCAGAAAATCCGGCAAACATCGTGGCTCATTGGTAGAGCTATGGCTCTACATTCTGTGGTTGCTGGTTCTAATTTCAGTGGAGGAGATCCCAGTATGCACTGCTGATGAGACCTAATAGGTCGAAACAGACGTCCAGTGTATCCGTATGTCGCACGCGGTGTTTGCCGGATTTTCTGGTCGTGGTAATGTAATTATATATACTGTATATATAATATACAGTATTATATTTGCATGTCTCTGAATGAGAACTGAAAGGGTTTAAAAAAAAGGTACGGCCAGTTGGAACCAAATGGCCTTTAGGTATGATTGCAACAGAAAAGTCTATCTATATGCCCCCCCCGTCAATGTGCGGTGAGGCACAGTCCTGATAGAGTGGCAAAGTAGACACTTAGCATTAAGTAGACATTTAACATATTTTATATCATTAACATTAAACAAGAAAAAAGACATAAGAAATAGTCATTGAATGAAATAAACAAAAGTATAAATAAAGATATATTACAAGAAGAGAACAGAGAAAATGGCGTATGTATGAGACGAGCAAAAAAACAAACTAGCTACTTAGTAAATGTTGTAAAACAAACTGCCGTATGCAGTGACGCGTCATATTGGTGATAATAGACTCATACAAAACACGTGTGGCACTGCTCATCCGAAAGGGTAGAGTGGGTAATTTAAACCTGCATACTGACTACTTTATATAATGCAGTGATGCTGATAACTTTTTCTTTAGTACGTCCTGGGACGCACATATTTATTTTGAATGGGTCTTGGGAAAATTTATGGGTCCCAACTAAAGTTGTAGGGTTTTTATTTATGATCTGGGGAAACAACTAAGGCCGTCTAACACTTGTAACCTATCCTGTTATTTGTTTCTAAGAAACTAATCAATATAGAGATATAGCTTGAAATGGTGTGGGAAGAAAATAGAAAAAAAAACAGTGGGACGCATGGATATGATTTTACTGCGTCCTTTTAGATTTTTGTGCATCAGGGACGGAATGACGTGTACCTATCAGCATATCTCATAATGCATGCACGAACGTAGTTTCAGACATTATTACTGATTGGTTGATTTGGTTTACAGTTTAACTGAGAAACTCATTACTTTTTTTATGAAATCCATTCAAACTTATGTGAAACTAGAAGCGGCTACTCACTATCACCTAGGTAGAAGAGGGAAACCCTGATGTATTGATTTGTTTACTTTTGAGATTTACAGCTGGACATTTTTTTAATATAACTTCGGTAATATTTCCATCTATATATTAATTTGTAAATATCTTCGAATATAAATCATATCTTCATAATTTTTGCACAAAAGCAAGAACTGGTGATATTTAATGTGTATATATATTTACTTTATGTTAATTGTTGTATTTTCGTAGTTTCATCCGGAACATACATACTTTTTGGCTGGTTTTTTGGGGTTTACGGCATGTCAACGCATTGAGTCATTTTATGCCGAAGACATTCTTGATCGGTATTCAATTTCTTTAAAACTCGAAATAGATGGGATCCTAAAAGGTACTACTACTCCTGTTAAGAGTGGACCTGGGAGTAATGGTGATGAAAGGGTACTCCACATTCCCAGAGCTCCAGAATCGGAATTTCATCATCAGATAGTTTAACGTCATACCCAGGACACGAAGACCCTCAGTCACCACCTTCTAGCACATATATATGATAAAAAATGTTTGGGGTTGCCAAGGGTTGGGACAATCATATAAGCATATAATACCTGAGTCACGGACTACCCAGTCATGAAGATTCTGTTCACAAGCATTTACGGGTGTCTCCCATGTTAGGGGTTCTTACCCGTCTGCTGGCAAGTTGGTTTACAATTAACGATTTAAAATGACGACAACTTACATCGCATTCTGTATATGTAAGTCGTCGGGATGGCCTAAAGTCGGTACCAGCTAGACAGCGCTAGACCAAGGAGATTGTTTTTGGCGTCTGAGGTGGTGCGCCACATCTACCATCAGCTCCTCCTGTATATACGAGGGTCATTAGGTAAATTATTTATTTCTTCAATTTTATGTCAATTTTCCCCTATGTATATCTTGATTACTTACTTGTACTATTTGTTAGTTTCCCAGTGAATGTAAAGAGAGAGATTGGAGAGAGTGTGTGTGTGTGGGGGGGGGAGATTTAACTTCCCACTTTATTTTTATGTTAAGTTTCATAAGCAGCCAGTCAAAGACCAACTAGAATTACTAGGCCAGATGGATCGAGTCTGACGTCACTGCGATATCATCATATCTAGTCCCAAGTTTGTTTTCACACAAACCGGGGCAAAACGAGACTTGCCACATGTGGCTAAACTCGAAGTTTTTTGCAATAGTCAACGACTTTTTCTTGTAATTATTCAGTCAATTATTTTTATTTTTATTTTAATTTATAAAACAAAATGCCCTTTAAGTGTGTTGTGCCTTTTTGTAATGGAAACTATAGAAATTGACCAAAAGTTAGTGTTTTTTTCTTTCCCTCGTGATAAAATTTTGTGCGATAAATGGATTTATACTATCAGACGAGAACATTTTTTTACCTAACAAAGAATTCCAAAGTGAGTAATTTTTTTGTATTAAAACTAAATAAATTTAATTTAAACTTCAATAATTGAAGTATTTTAAAGTCTTTGTAATTCACAAAATCAAGTTTAAGACATTAAAAGCTCTGTCTTAAGTTAACAATTTTTTCACATAAGAGCGTAAAGTAAAAAGTGTTGTAAAACTCATATTTTAGAAATAACTCTAAAGAAATTCTCGATATTAATTCATTAAATTCGTAAAGGGATATTTTTATAAACATAAAGAAATAATTCTGATAATCCTTACAATATTTTTGAATAGTTTTATTCATAAGTAAAGAGTCTATTAAATTAAATTGACTATTTTTGGTTAGTCTTAAATGCGAGAAAGTAAATATTTTGTCTAATGTCTAATAATCCCACAATTACTTTGATATAAATTTTATTCAAATAAAAAAGGGATATTATTATTATTATTGATATTATTATTATTATCGTTATCATTATTATTATTGAACTAAAGTTGGAAATACTTGACTTTTTTTTTTGGTAAGTAATTGTTTTTTTATTTCATCAATAAAAAATCTTTCTTTTTTTTTATTTTTATTTACTTTATTTATCTATTTTTTTCCTACTTGGCTTTTTTTTGGGGGGGGGGGTAAGTCAGGTTAGTTAATTTCATTTATTTAACGAATCTTGAATATTGAGGACAATTTGCAAATTTAGCCTTTGTCTCCAGGACTCTTCTGAGTATTCTGGCAGATTGCAGCAGTACAGTGTTCTGGATGGTATCAATCGTTATAATATATTGCTATCATTATTATTAGTTTTTCACACACAGCTGATGGTATTTCCCTGAAGTTATTATTGTTATCATTGTTATTTAAATTATTATTATCATAAATAATATTCTAATATAATAATAATAATAATAATAATAGTAATAGTAATAATAATGATTCTAATAATGAGGTTTGGAAAGTTTGGAAATCAGAGGAAGTATTGAAACGCATTCAGAACACTGAACTGCTGCAATCTGCCAGAATACTCAGAAGAGTCCTGGAGACCTGAGGAGACTTGCTGTCACTCAGACTACATTGGAAAGACCATCAGCTAATGCTGATGTGAAAAACTCAAAAGGAGTAAATAAATAATAATATAATAATAATAATAATAATAATAATAATAACAAATTATTGATAATAAAATAATTCTAATAGTAATTAAATTAATCTCATGTCTTTGTAATTCACAATTGTAATTCAATTGAAATTTAGGATTAAAATTAAAGGATTAAATTAAAGGATTCAAATCTATCAAAATTTTCAAAATCATTTTATCCAAAAAATAATTATTCATTATTTCTAATTCAAAAAATATATAAATGTTAAAAATTCTCTCTTTATTTGTACATAGATTTGTCACTAATAATTTTTTGTTGAATTGGTAAATTATGTTCCTTAAAGATATCAGAACACTCTTCATTTTTTCCTAGAATTATAGAAAAATGCTTCATATTGTAGATTTTTTGCTGACAAACTTTTAAGATTTTTACAAGGATTTTAAAATAGGTTTTGATTTTTACAATATTTTTAGGTATGTGAACTACATTTTCGACAGAGGACATAAGAAGAGAAGCATCAGCATTTGATGAAAAAACAGGGGCAGCAATTAAAGTTAAACTTTTAAAAAAATCTCTTTGTGATGGCGCAATTCCTAGATTCTCCCAAACTGTCCCTCATATCTATCATCATCAATCACCTCTAGAGAGTCACCAGATTCTAGAAGAATTCGACTGGACAATTCTGCACTTAAAAGTGCTTTAAATGAAAGTGTTAAGGATGCGTTGGCATATACAAAACAAAACAAATTTTGATATTAATGATCTGGTAGGAAAAATTAAATTTTCTTGATAGAGATTACTGGAATGTTATTAGGCAGCAAGAAACAGTTATCATATGCAGTATCATAAAAACCCCATATCCAAAAATAAATTTGGTCTCTTTTAATCGAGTCTAATTTTGCAGTTCATGTATTTTGTAGGATGTGAAAATGGATATGATAGGAGATTATAAAATTCCAAAAGCATATGAATTATAAGAATGATCTAGAAACTCTAATAGAAAACATGAAAGAAAATGGACACAGAACAACAGCAAGCTAATCCCCCTAGTATAATTTTATACTAAAATTAATCATGTCATTTTTTATATTGATACAAGATGAATCAAGCAAATATTTAATTCAATAAAATTCATATATGAGCAGCTAAAATTAATGACACAGAATAAGTTTGATTATTCAACAGAAATGATGATATTTTCGTCATTATTATATAACTGCTCTCCTAAAGGTATAGATTATTAAGAGATAGCAAAAATATAATTTTTACCTAGTTATTCGACAATTAAAAGAGTAACATTATCAACAAATATGAATCCTTTAATTGAGCAACATGATAACAATTTTCTCATGTATATTAAAAACAAATTCAAGTTACTTGTACAGAAAGACACTACAGTATCTTTTACTTGTTGATGAAATTCACCTAAAACCTTATTTTGATTATAAGGGTGGTAATATTGTTGGCTTATCTGACAATAGAAATGAAGCTGCAACAAGTGCATTTGCTTTTATGCTTAGCAGTGTATTCTCACCATATAAGGATGTTGTGCATGTTTATGCCAACTAAATGTCTTAAAGCTGAAAATTTATTTAATTTGTTAAACGTATTATAATTGGTTTAGAGGAGATAGGCTTTCAAGTATTATCAATCATAACAGATAATAATGCAATAAATAAAAAGGCTATATCTTACTTTTGCAATCCACCAAAGCTTTCGATTGTAATCCACACCATTTGTTAAGTCTCGACCTCTTTTTCTTTATTTGACTCAGTCCATATATTAAAATGCATTAGAAACAATTGGCTTGGTCAAAAAGATGCAACTAAATGCATGCTCTTTCCAAAATTTTGTCATAATGGAAATCATGAATTAAATAGTATCCAAAGTGCCATTTTGTACCTTACAGAAACTTCATGCCCTGGAATCTCAGTCAATTTGAAATATTGTTATAAATTGACCTCAAAAGCTCTTTATCCTACTAGTCTTGAAAGGCAAAATGTTAATTTAGTTCTGCAAATTTTCAATGAATACACTATTCAGGGATTATTGACGTTAGGAAAAAGAATGTTTGCCTAATTTTGCAGAAGTTGCAGAATTATAAATATTTTATATTTGGTGGACAATAATGAATGTAAAAACACCATATAAAGGTTGTCGCCTTAGAATAAATACTGCAATCCACTTAGAGTAAATGAAGAAATTTTAGATTTTCTTTCTGTATTCTGTGACTGGTTAGAATCTTGTAATAGCATTTCTGGAAAAATGGCAAATTAACAAAAGAAACCTTCACTGCTTTGCTCATACAACCTATGCATTTCTAGAACTGACTAAGTATTGCATGGAAGAATTGAAAATGCTATACATATTACCTGGCAAATTTCAGACTGATCACCTTGAGGCAAGTTTGGGCAATACCGGCGACTTAGTGGTGATCAGTATAATATCTCAATACGGCAAGTCTTTGAGTGTGAAACAAAAGTCATTGGTAAGCTGATAAAAAATCATTCTTTTCTTCATTCAGTAAATCAAAGGAAATTAGCCATGCATATAATTGAATGTATTGGCAGACCATGAGCTACTTTTTAATGTTGACACTTGTGATGAAGGTCATAATATTGAAAAAATAGAAAAGATGTTTATCTTAAGCTCTACAAATGCTCTTTTAAATAATTTTTGTTCTAGAGAAAATGATAACATCATTAATAAGTTAAGCAAAAAAAGAAAACTTCAGACATTCAGCTGAATTTTATATCTATAACCTATTTTTCAATAAGTATTATTTGATTTTTGTAATTTGTTTGTCTGTTTATATTATCTATTATTGATTGTTCATTTATTCATAATTCAGTATATATTGTAAATTTACAGAATAATCATTAAAATTGAAAAAAAAAAGCAAATCAAAACAATGCTGATTATAATTTATCTAAACTTGGTTTCAAATTTTATTATTTATATATTTATTGTAATCTGTCTGTTTATATATAATATAATATTGTAAAATACAGAATAATCATTAAATTGAAAAAAAAAGCAAATCAAAACAATGCTGATTATAATTCATATTTAATATATTTATTTATATTTTTGTAATTTGTTTGTCTGTTTATATCTAATTATTGATTGTTCATTTATTCATAATTCAGTTGTTCCTGTATTAAGTAATTATCACTTGATAATTACATATTGTAAATTTACAGAATAATCATGAAATTTTAAAAAAAAAAGCAATCAAAACCATGCTGATTATAATTTACCTAAACTTTATCAAATTTATATTTAGTATATTTATTTATATTTGTTTGTTTGTTTATCTAATAATTGATTGTTCATTTATTCATAATTCAGTTTTACAGTTTTTTTTAAATTAAAATAAAAAAAACATGCAAATCAAAACAATGTTGCTTATCATTTATAAAAAAAATGTTTTCAATTTAAAAATATATATTATGAACGAATTTCAGTTATTAAAGTTTAATGTAATGGTATTTGTTTTTTTTATGTACCTCAACGTTGGCCTTTACAAGTTTTTTTTAAATTAAAATAAAACATGCAAATCAAAACATGTTTGTTATCATTTATAAAAGTTGTTTTCAATTTGAAATAAATAAAATTATGAACGAATTTCAGTTATTAAAGTTTAATGAAACATAACACTTGTTTATTTACTGTCTTTACGAGACAGCGGTATCTATTTCGCTTGCTCTAGTTGGGCCACTTTTGTGACGTCACACACCCAAAGACGGGCCTTCTATATCGGTGGCCTCGGCCAGTCCGTAGCTTCTCAACATCTTGGCTCTTAATAATTTTAAATCAGGTCAAACATCCACTTTCTTCGAAATCTTACAAAATTATTTTAATGTTTGTTTTTTGTTTTTTTTAAAATTCTCTGGACGTATTTATTTATTTAAACATTCAATTCACTTTGCAAACTCACTTTTCCCTAATCCTAATTATCTACCCAGAACTCAATGGGTGAGCCAACGGGTCACGTTTTGTCTAATATATTATATTATATATATTATATATATATATATATATATATATACATATGAAACCGATTCAAAAGTATAAGATATTCTACGAAAAATATTAACTTATAAGAAATACAATAAATAAATTCATATAAAAATGAATACAATATGGGAGGGGAAGAGGAAAGCAAAGTGCTTAATCTGGAGACGGAAAATGAGGGAGTGGGGTGAATAGGAGATAAACCCCCACCCCTGCTCACCCACTAAAAAAAATGAGGAACTGAACGACCGGATGTCTGAACCCTCAAAATGAAACAAACAAGTAAAGATAATATCAAAAGTAAAATAATAAAAAATAAAAAAGACAATTTTTTTTTCGATTTTTCTTCTTATGTCTCTCTTCTCATCCCCACCCTCACCAACCAGCCTAGCCCCTCCCCTCTTTTCTCATCTACCTCCGATTTTTTTCTTCATAATTCCGGACGTGTGCTTACCTTGGCCCACAATCATCTGACTCCATCCCCTCAAAGTCTTTAGAAAGTACGACTTCAATTTTGGTGGGATTCGTGAAGGAGGAAAAAAAACCGAGGACTAAATTGCGGGGGCGGGGGGATGCTGTAACACCACTGGAGACTCCCAAGTAACCCCCCCCACCCCTGCAAGCAAAATATGAAAAAAAGACCTGCTCATCTGTGTAATATGTACTGGTCCTTCTTTGTGACATTCAACCCATGCCATGGGAACCACTTGAGGACCATTGCTGACCAACGAGACAATGGCGCTCGCCAATCCGAAGACCACTTACCCATTTTTTTTCTGTACTCAATTTAGGGTAAACCAAGCGGAAGGAATAAAAATTGATAATTAGCAACACACTTACATACCCACCCACACTCACGTGCCCACAAGCATCCGTACACAATACACATCCTTACGGATGCACGCATAAATGCACACGCATAGATACCATGTAGATACATGTACACGTGTATTTGCACAGTTTATGAGAGACACGTTCACATACAATACAAATAATAAACACATGTACATCGTATCGCTCACATACAAGCAAGTGTAGATCTTTCTGCAGGAAAAAAAACAAAAAACTATATACACAAGTTACAGAAAAAAAATCTCATGCTCATATATACTAGCAAATATATGCCTACTCCGCCGGGCGCAAGTATTTAAGTTTTAATGTACTAAATTATTATATTTAATCTAAAAGACAAACGGAACTAAATAAGAACGTATATAAAAAGATAACGTTTATTTTAATTTCATTTTAATTGATTTCTAACTGAAATTATTGATAGGATTGCTTTTAATAAAAGAGAATAAAATGAGAATAAACAAATAATATTAGAAATCAATAACACCAAATGATTATTTATTAAACTCAGTATTGTTAAAACTGGTTTGCAAATTATTCACACCATATTCTATATAAACCTTTATTTCTTAGTGATATATAAACACACGTAGGATATTAAACATATTAATAACATGGGCTGTTTTGAGAAAAATCTAAATCAGGTAGACTTTATTAGAGACATTAATAATAAAAAGGTAAATTAAGATTAAATAATGATTATTTAATAATCATTGAGAATATAACGTAAATAATAATGGGAATTGTGTCGTCGGCGGTGAAACAGTCACATAATCTCAATAATATATATATATATTATATATATATATATAATATATATATATATGGAAATACGGTAAGGAAATTAATCCGACAATATGAGAAGAAAATATTTTTAAAATATAACAAACACAGGATGTTATG